>CM056448.1:4187462-4352462 GCA_029783895.1 Triplophysa bombifrons
CAGAGATTTCTATTTCCCCAGTTTTATTTACACTTGTTTATTTCTATAAACTGCTCATATGTGTGCATTGTGTATAAAAGTGACACATCATCAGGTGTTGTGTGTCTTCTGTGGTGAAGTGTGTCAGATGTGTGCTGCACTGCTGCATCTTCAGCTCCTGCTTACAGTCTTCTGAGCTTTTCTTCAACATATTAAAGTCTTGATCAATACGGCTCAGATCAGTCAACAATTATTCACTTTATATCTTTATGAAACACACGTGTTGTTTGCATTATTGTCTTGCTGTATGAAGCTCAGTATATATTAGGCATTTGATGAAAAGAGCAGCTGTTTCTGTTCATTTCTGAATGTATTGTTGGGCTGATGTGTAGTTTTTTTGTGTAATACAAATAAAGCGCTTTAAAAATACATCTGACTTGACTATATAATTAATTCTTACATGTAATTTCGTAGTAAAACATAAAGTGTTGCACATTTTATTGGTGAAAGCTTATGTAAAAAGTGATGTATTTTGAAAAACAGATATTTAACACATAATTAGAAACACCACATTAATGACATATTTGCACTAACGCCCCATTCAGACCGCCAGTGACACCCATCAGAGTGAGATGATGTCATTCATTTCAATGGAGAGCTGGAGACACGAGCGACAGTGACACTCACATCATCCGTCTCTTGTCAGTCACTGCAGGGGTTTGTTTATAAATGTTACTAGAGCAACTAAAGCTAGAAACACCTTCTGATGACCTCGTAGCAAGAGACTAGAGACACACATCAACACAGTTGCTGGCGGTCTGAACGCACAGTAAGTGTGTCCCATCGGGTTAGAAATACTACATGTTACTTGGGATCTTCACGTCCACTAGAACACTTGAGTCAAAAACAGGAAACACGTCATGAAAGTAGTCAAGTGGTCAAGTGTAAAGAACACAAGTGGGGTATTTTGGATGCAGTCTTCATGACGTCTAAGTGAAGCTTTCTGAACCCCTGAAGCTCTCAATAAAACTGTGTTGAAAAAGGTTCATTACCTGAAGCTTTTCAAATCAGACAGAGCTCGACTAGGACCTCTGCTGGTCAAACTCATGAATAGGGAAAGTGAACACATGCTCATAAAGACACACATGCTCATAAAGACACACATGCTCATAAAGACACACATGCTCATAAAGACACTCATGCACATAAAGACACACATGCACATAAAGACACACATGCACATAAAGACACACATGCACATAAAGACACACATGCTCATAAAGACACACATGCACATAAAGACACACATGCACATAAAGACACACATGCACATAAAGACACACATGCACATAAAGACACACATGCACATAAAGACACACATGCTCATAAAGACACACATGCTCATAAAGACACACATGCTCATAAAGACACTCATGCACATAAAGACACACATGCACATAAAGACACACATGCACATAAAGACACACATGCTCATAAAGACACAGAGACACACATGCTCATAAAGACACACATGCACATAAAGACACACATGCACATAAAGACACACATGCACATAAAGACACAGAGACACACATGCTCATAAAGACACACATGCACATAAAGACACACATGCACATAAAGACACACATGCACATAAAGACACACATGCTCATAAAGACACACATGCACATAAAGACACACATGCACATAAAGACACACATGCACATAAAGACACACATGCTCATAAAGACACACATGCACATAAAGACACACATGCTCATAAAGACACAGAGACACACATGCTCATAAAGACACACATGCTCATAAAGACACACATGCACATAAAGACACACATGCACATAAAGACACACATGCACATAAAGACACACATGCACATAAAGACACACATGCTCATAAAGACACACATGCTCATAAAGACACACATGCTCATAAAGACACTCATGCACATAAAGACACACATGCTCATAAAGACACACATGCTCATAAAGACACACATGCACATAAAGACACACATGCACATAAAGACACACATGCTCATAAAGACACAGAGACACACATGCTCATAAAGACACACATGCTCATAAAGACACACATGCACATAAAGACACACATGCACATAAAGACACACATGCACATAAAGACACACATGCTCATAAAGACACACATGCTCATAAAGACACACATGCACATAAAGACACACATGAACTTTCAAATGATTCTAGTAAATCTGTAGCAATATACCATAAAAACCCAAGGGGCCCTGCATCACTCATTTAATTTTTTTCCACCAACCCAGTTGGCCTACTTAAACTATATGCCTCAAACTATGTATTGTTTTTGTTATGGAAAAGTATATACATTTTAGTGCATAGCAAAACAATATGACATACTAACAGGAAACGGAAGTGGCTATTGTTTTCTATACGAATATGTGATTGTTAACCGTCACAATCATCAAAATACAGCCCTTCTTTACATTTATTTATTTATTTATTTATCTATTCATTATTTTGTATGTAATGCATACTATAACTGTAAACTTACATGTGTTACTTTAGCAAAGCATCTTTTATTTAATCCTATAAATACAGTGTAGCGTCACTAAACTCCGCCCTCTCGTGGTGAGATGTGGGAAATATCAGTCGTTTAAGTGTCCATTGACCTGCACTTCGAATTTCCATCACTAACATACGTAGATGAGATGTCGCTCGCAGCATCAGAGGGAGACTGGCATCTGACTCTGACGAATCCGAGCTCCACCCCCAGCGGTCGAGCTCAGCAGAAAGCAGAGGTGATGTCAACCGTGCTAATCCGGGGATATGTGGTTCCTGAGGTTGGAGCGCGGTGCAAACCGCGTCCCCCCCGGGTGCCATATTTTTCCCGGAGCTGCATGAGGAGCTGTGTAAAACTTTGAGCGCTCCGTTCACGGCCCGCTCGAGTGAAACCAGCTCCGGCTCCCTTACTTCCCTTGTTGGTGGGGCAGCCAAAGGCTACGTCGAGGTCCCCCGGCTGGACAGTGCGCCTACGGTGCACCTGTGCCGCGGGTGGCTGCCACCTGGGGGGAATCGGCCACGCCTACCGTCCAAAGAGTGTAGGACTTCGGCATCACTGATGTCGAAGCCTTGCACTGCCGCGGGCCAGGCTGCCCCTCTTTCTACGCCATGGCCATCCTGCAGGTCCACCAGGCCAGGGCGTTGAGAGAGCTCCATGAGGGTAAGGCCGACCCGGGTATAAAGCAGAATCTCCGTGCCGCCACTGACAGCGCTCTACGGGCGACTATGGTGGCGGCGCGGGCCCTGGGTCGGACGATGTCCACGGTTGTGGTCCGAGAGAGACACCCCCGGCTGAACCTTGCGCAGATGAATGACACCGAGAAAGTCCGCTTTCTTGATGCATTCGTCTCGCAGGGTGGGTTGTTGGTAACACCGTCGAGGACAGCGCTCAGCAGTTTTTGACGGTGAAAAAGCAGACAGTGGCGACTAGTCACATTTTACCGCGCTGCAACTCGGCCGCCCAGAGGCCTCCGAGATCTCGCGTGATGTCTGCTTCCCAGCAGCCCAGGACTGGGGTGCCGCCTGTGGGGGCACAGGAACCGAAGTCGGGGGGGAAACCTCCACCCCGTCAGCAACCTTCTCGCGAGAAGGGACACTGATGGGAAGACCCCAGGGAGAACAACATCGGGCCCGAACCTTCACAGCTACGGCTCTGATCGGTCGGTACGGGACGGCTCCTTCCTCGCCACCAAAGCCGGACCCTTTTCAGGGCCTGGCGCCCACTTACTCAGGAAGGTGTGCGGGTACCAAACTATCTCAACGACAAGCCTGCCTCTGCACACTCGCGAGATCTGTTATGTACACAAAAGGACCTGGTGCTCTGGCACCTAGACTGATTGGGACTCCAGGTCAACCGAGAGACAGGCAAGCTCTCCCCAGTGCAGAGCATCCTCTTTCTCGGTATGGAACTCAACTCTGTCACCATATCGGCGCAACTGTCCGCAGTTCGCGCCCAGCCGGTGTTGAACTGCCTGGAACATTTCAGGCAGATAGCGGTCCCCCTGAAACAATTCAGAGGCTCCTGGGCACATGCCGTCCTCGCCGGGTAATACCCCTCGGGTTGATACACATGAGACCACTCCAACACCGGCTTCAGAGTCGAGTTCCGAGGAGAGCGTAGCACACCGGCAGCAGGCGCATGGTGATGACGCCCTGCTTCCGACGCACCATAACCCCTGGTCTTCCATGACTTTTTCGACGGACTCAGGTCCCTCTGGGCAGGTTATGAGGCAGGTCGTGGTGACGACTGACGTCTCCCTGCAGGGGTACGGTGCAGTGTGCAATGGGCACGCAGACGGGGTGTGGACTAACCCCCGCCTGCGCTGGCATATCAATTGCCAAGAGTTGTGGGCTCCGTGTCTGTTGGAGGACAGCAGAAGGGGAAGGCTGTCTCCAAACAGAGGCTGGCGCACTGGGTCGTGGACGCCGTTAGGACGGCATTCCGATCTCAGAATCTCCCATGCCCATTGGCATTGAGGGCTCACTCCGCATGGGGTATAGCCACCTCCTGGGCACTGGCCAGAAGCACCTCCCTAGCAGACATCTGTTGAGCTGCGGGTTGGGCTGCGCACAAACACCTTCGCAAGGGTTAACAACCTGCGCGTAAACCCAGTGTCAGCACACGTCCTACGTGGCGACATGTAGGACTGGCATCCGAGGGGGCGTATGCCTGCGAAAGCACCTTTCCACCCTCCACTAGGTTGGGTCAGTGTGCTATCTACCTTTCTTCTTACCCAAACATATGGCTAAGAACAGGTATCTCACCAACCTCCCTTCTTACCCAAATACTGGTTAAGAACAGGTATTCCATCCATCGCTAAATGAGCACACCCTGGGGGCTGGCTGGGCAGAGCAGCCTTCCCCCTTAGGCCGGGATAACATATGACCTACCACAGATAGCTCTAACCGGACCTAGTGCTACCGGACGTCTGTAACACCCCCTCCGTGGGCTGTTCCGTCTGATGTATCCTCATGACAATGGTTCCCACTCCTGGTAACCCATGAGCTTTCCCCAGGTGGGCCTCCACCTCGCGGTTAACTACTCAGTCCGCACGCTCCATGCGTTCTCCTCCAAGGACGACACCATACCTATATCCACCATATTCCTCCCCACGGGTAGGAGGTGGCCTCTGCAGCGCATTCCTGAATAAGGAAGTGCCGCTTACCCGGTGTAAACCCGAGCCGGACGGCCTCTCGCCAGTAGAGAGCTAAGGCCCCGTCCGTGAAAGGTTACCGGTCAGGGCTGTACCCATCTTTCTCCAAGAAAGCTCTGGAACCCCCCGACCACCACACTGGAAGGTTACAGTTTTGCGAAAGCATCGAGCTGACACGCCCAGGCTTGTTACCATCGCTTCACTAGAGATTGTGACGCGATACAGCGTTGTGGCGTTTTCCATAGGCAACCCCATCTGTCGTTCTCGACACAACGTCGAGAGACCGACAGAAAGGGAGCGTCTTGGTTACGTATGTAACCTCGGTTCCCTGATGGAGGGAACGAGACGTTGTGTCCCTTATGCCACAAACACGTATCGTATTCTGCTGCAGTCGTGAGAGGCTCTCAGGCTCTTCAGAACAAGAGGTAAATGAATGCTGCACACCGGCTTCATTTTATACCAGATATCCGGGGGCGGAGCCCGGCATGCGTTTTCTATAGTAGTCAGAGTTGATTGGTTCTCAAGGGCGAACCCCATCTGTCGTTCTCGACACAACGTCTCGTTCCTTCCATCAGGGAACTGAGGTTACATACGTAACCAAGACGATCACCCGGTACTGTGAGAATACTCACTACTGCACACTATGATTTGAGACATAATAATTATATTTTCGAACACTATTTAGGAGGGATCGTATACGAATGGTACACAACAATAGCCTACTAATGCGTGACAGAAGTGACGATTTATGCCTGTGAAACTCAAACATTAAAATACAACTCCTTTTCTGCATTTAAACATTTCTTCAATTTCAATTTCTTCGTATTATTTGTCATGTAATGTTCAGTGTATAATTTAATTTATTGATTCAGTTACACATCACGCATTTAATTTAATAATTCTGTGTAGTGCAACTAAACTCCGCCCCCTTGTGGTGGGTATATTGCAGATATAAAGATATAGTCGGTGTAGGTTTTAGGGAAAGGGCTGTGTGGAGCATCATACAGAACGGCAGCAAAAGAATCATCCAAAAAATCATCCAAAAAATCAAGCAGCAAACTGGAGGAGGAGGGATTAGAAGTCACTGTATTTCGCAATGAATTCTCCTTATGGCCTTAAATATGATTCGATGGGAAATGTTTGCATACCCACTTTTTCTTCAGAAAAATCTTGAAGAAAGGTCAAATGGAAACATCAAATTCTTCTGCTCAGATGTTGCTTGCAAGTTCTTCCCATATCTACAAGCAGTATCTAAAAACTGTCAGAGCTTCAGTTTTTACTGGACATGAGCCCTTCACTGTCTGTCATGAATGCTAAAGCACTCTTGCAATATAAGGTACGTAACCTTGTGTCAAAGTAAGTGGATTTAGAAGAACTACACAACCTCAAACTGCTTTTTTCTTGGATTTTAAAACTTTAAGCCAAGTATAGTGGTGCCCATCAGTAAGGAGCTGGGTCAACTATTGGTGAAGAAGTGGAGCAGGTGAACAGTTTCCTATCTAAAATTTCTATTACTATCAAGTACATGTTGAAATCAGGTTTGATTCATATATACTGACTTTTATTAATACACATAGTGAGATTTATTTACTTTGTGTGTGTGTGTACACGTGACTCTCACAATATATTTCTTTACAGGTCAAGCAGACATGATTACAATGCAGGCCATGTTCTGGAATAAGAGGAAGCTTCTCAATTTGTTCTCAATCTGTTTCATCTTGGGGAAAATGTCAGGGTGTCTCACAGCCATGAGTAGTACATTTATGTATTATGTTTAGCACTGGACTCAACCACCAACCTTGTGCTTAAAATGATTCAAATATAATCGTGATAAAGTAAAGAGAGACCTGCTCTCGACTTTCTCACAAAAACACAAGTTTTACTACATTTACATTATGCATTTGACAAACGCTGTAATCCAAAGAAATTTAGTGTGTTGAAGCTTTGCATTTTATTACCCTTTAACAAAATTTGAGCTGTTTTTTAGTACAACACTGCTTGGAAGTTCTTGAAGTTTAAAGGTTATGATCTAGAATAGAGATCTCACACCGAAAATGAACCAATCTGCTATGAGAAAGTGACGTATATCTGACGCCGTGAAGTCACCCCTGATAGATCTGGATAGAAACATACACTTGTTTCTTGTTTACTTCATTTTATTATTCTATTTCATTTATCACATTTATTACAATATTCATCATATGTATTCATTCTTTTCTTTTATTATTCACTTCTATTCATATTATTTGCTCCTTACTTTCCTGCTGTTTAACCTCGTTGAGAGTTGTATTGTGTCTTATGCTGATATGAGTATCCGTTGGTCTCCATCTCAAGGTTCATAATAATGTCATGAGACAATGTTTTGATACTGTAATCTTGAATGGTTAAAAACACATATTGAATCTGTTTCTAGTCAGACGAAGTTTGACAGAGCTTGACTGAGCATCAACACACAACTGAGATTATTCAATAAATCATTTGTCTGTCTATTTTACATCACTTCGTCTCCTGCCTGCTGTTCTTTCCTTCAGCTCTATATCTCCCTAGTGGTTGGGTTAGAGGATCGACTCACAACGGAGTTGATATCTCCAGGTGTAATTTGTTCCTGACGGAGAGAGATCTAGTGAAACTGGACTCAACGTTTAGATCTATAAGATCTACAAGCCATATCTCATAGTTGGATCTATCACCCCCCTCGTATATATCTCTCCAAATTACAAAAATAATGAGATAAGATGTAAGATCATAATCTTTTGCTGCCAAGTGTTCATTTGTATATTGTATATTTACATTTATTGATTAGAATTCAAAACACATTCAAATAATTATAATATGAGTTGATATTTCATATTTATTAATACATATTAAACAAAGCATTTAAATAAAGGTACCATATTCGTATGAAAAAAAACTCTTCAATTCAATTCAAGTTTATTTATATAGCGCTTTTCACAATGTGTATTGTTTCAAAGCAGCTTTACAGGGGCAAACAGTAAAAACAGAAAAGTTAAAACACAGCACAGTGCATGGTATTTATACAAGGAGTAAGACCATACTAATAAATAATATCTAGTTTATAAATAAATAAATAAATAAATGAATGCAGTCTCCCGGTGAGCAGGCCAACACTGCCCTGCTGTGGCGAGGAACCCAAACTCCAATGATTGATCAATGGAGATAAAAACCTCGGGAGAAACCAGGCTCAACCGGGAGGGCCAGATCCCCTCTGACGTGTCATAGCTGCACTCAGACTGCTGACATGTCGTTTTGGTTTAGCATTTAATACCAAATATTGTAACTTCAGCATTAATAAGACAAATAGTCCGTCTTTGCTCTTGGTTGGGGATGTAGTGGTCTGAGCTGGGATGGGCCGATGGTCATATTTCTCTTGGCTGGTGGTGGAATTGCCTTAGATGGAGCTGGGATGGTCAGTCAGTCTGCAGCTGTAGCTGGCGTGATCTCAAATTGGGGATGGGCATCTGTCGGTCGTCTGGACATGGTGGAACTTCTTCCTACCTCGGGATGGGCATCCCGAGGCAGAGGCGGAAAGGGAATAAAGAGAATAATTAGCGTAGCTGCTGTTCATTAACTATGCATTAAGTGAAAGCTTGGCTGAAAAGATGTGTCTTTAATCTAGATTTAAATTGGGAGAGTGTGTCTGACTCTCGAATAGTATCAGGAAGGCTATTCCAGAGTTTAGGAAAGGGAACGTCTTGGTTACGTATGTAACCTCAGTTCCCTGATGGAGGGAACGAGACGTTGTGTCCCTTATGCCACGAATACGTATCGTATTCTGCTGCAGTTGTGAGAGGCTCTCAGGCTCTTCAGAACAAGAGGTAAATGAATGCTGCACGCCGGCTTCCTTTTATACCAGATATCCGGGGGCGGAGCCCGGCATGCAAATTTCATTCGCCAAATTTTATTGGCCTTTTCTATAGTAGTTAGAGTTGATTGGTTCTCAAGGGCGAACACCATCTGTCGTTCTCGACACAACGTCTCGTTCCCTCCATCAGGGAACTGAGGTTACATACGTAACCATGACGTTTTCTCTGGTATCCTTGAGTTTTTTGCGTTTCTGTAGTGCTCCCTCTGGACCTTACCGGTTTAGAATTAAAGGTGGTGGCAGCAACATTATTTGAGGCGGCCTAGTCCCCTTAGTGGTGGCTAATTGTTACAATAGCTAGAATTTTTCTGATAGCTAAAGAGTTATTTGTGTTGTCTAGTGAGGGCGGATCACATATTATTAAGTAACAAAAAATAACATTCTGATTAATTGCGGGTGGGTTAATTCGCATTTAGACGCACTCAATATGGCCGCTCTAGCGAAGGAACTCTGCCCTCCAGTGATACGAACCAACCGTCAATCAGTACTGACGATTCTCTGGGGCGGGGCTCTCTTGAGTCGGCTGCAAGGCTGTGCGCATGCAATGAATCTATCTTTTTTTTTAAGCGTAGTAAACCCAAGTTATGGTACATTTCATGTCAGGTTAAATTATTGATAGTACATATGCTGTTTAATTGTGATTTTTGCCAGTGATTTAAAAAGATCTACCTTCCACCGTTAAAGTAGATAGGACAGTGGACTTGCTATTAACTGCCCAGAAGCGTTGAAAACATAACCGTCAAGTGGCACAACTTCCGTAAACGGACTTTGGTCGTGGGAGAATGGTATAAATTAAAAATGATAATAATATTAAAATGACATGAAGGCCTACATATTTATATGTGTGCTAAAATCTGACTGTTTGATGGCAGTACAGAGGCAGAAATCAGGTTCGATGTCTTGCTTTCCTGGGGGCAGGGCGCGTTTCTCATAGTGTGACTCTAAAGGTTGCTGGACTATGGTTTCTTGATTTAATAAAAGTTTACATCAATTTTTGTTCCCTCTTTCATTTCTGTGCAGAATGCAGACACATTTCTACATTTTGTTGGTAAGGGACTGCTAAATGTACTTTGCAATGGATTAACCCATTGGATGTCTTTGTTATATATATATAAGAACAGTTCGAAAGAGCAATGTTGATAAAATTTTTTTAATGGTGAATACAATATAACAGACACATTGTGAATAATAATTTAAAAACAAGAAAAATTACACAAGAAAAGTTAAGTACACAAAAAACAATGTTAAAAAAATAAATCCACAAATAAAATAATGGTGTCGACAATTAAATTAGTCAAGCAGTCTTGCAGTCTTGTTTTGCTGCTGCTTGTCCAGAACCTCAAAAAGAAATTGACGAAGCTTGAACTTTACACGTGCCTTCTCTTCGGGATCAACTTGAGACAACATATCTGCAAGCACAGTGCCAAATCTGTGGTCGTCATTGTCCTGTTGCCTGGCCATTTCACGTTCCTGGTCCAACCTCTGCAATCTCTTCAAAAGAACATCCTCAGTGTGCCGTTTTCTTTTATTGAGGTGAGGTGAAGGTGATGTTTCTGTGCAGGGAGAGGTTGTACATCTAGAACCAGGAGATAGGTCACGGGGAACTAGTGCAGTGTATACTGGTAAAGGAAGTGGTGAGGGTACTGCTGAGGAGGAGGATGATGATGAAGACAAGCAATTTTCAGTAGAGCTGCTTTCCAGTTGATTTGGGGCCACACTCCGTTCCTCCTAAAAGAATAAAAAAAGGAAATGAAACATTAAGTATCATATGTGATAAACGATAGTGCGTTTGGTGAATCTCTTTGTCTATTGTTTGCAAGAGGATCACTGCTATGAACACAAAAACTCTTTTCACTGTACTTTTACTTAAATCTTAAATCACAGATCTAGCAGATGGAATATAACAATAGACATGATGTTGTGTGGTTACGTAATTAACTCACCTCATCATCCATATTTGAATAAGTTTCCCAGTGTTTCACAAATTGTAACAACCAGCAAAGCTCCAACAGTATAGGTGGTACATGTTTAATAACTCCACCTGGGTCTCCACTTTTATCCTGACCTCTCTTTTGCCTTCACAAACTTGTCCCGCAGATTCTTCCATACCTTCCTGCAAACACTTTCTTCCTTCCCCACATTGCTTGCAATTTCACGCCAGGAGTTATTTGCCATCTGGCTGTCCTTATGATCACGCATAGATGGATCATAAAGATGTCTGTACAAGTGAACCTGTTCAGCTAAAATCGCCTCGAAACTGTTCATCTTGACTGCGGCGCCGCATAAACTGTTCGCTCGAGTCACAAAAAATGTTGTGCACGCCCCCACGCGAAATGACTTCGCGCTCACCCAAGGCGAACTTCCGCAAACTCCGCGATGACGTCATATTTGGCGTGCGCACCCAGGCGAACTAGCGACAGCGTAGAGCAGTGGTCACCAACCCTGCTCCTGGAGATTTTAGCTCCAACCCCAATCAAACACAGCTGAACTATCTAATCAAGGCGTTCAGGTTTGCATAATAATTAGAGACAGGTGTGCTGAAGCAGGGTTGGAGCTACAGTCTGCAGGACTCATGGTCAATTAAAGGAACAGTATATCTTACGGACAAAATACACATGGGTTGACAGGAAAAGGTAACAATATAACCTCTACTGCATTTAAGTGGTGCCTATTGTGTTTCAAAATCTCTTTGCCAGGAGTTTTTTGGTCAAAACCACAAAAGCACATTTAAAGGATTTATAATAGTGTATCTAAATGTTATGATGTTATATTGCATATAGAGGAGTGTCTGTGTACTGTCTGCAACCCAATGTCTTCATAACCTTCTGAGAAAACGGATACAACTACATAGACATCAAGTTATATGCTTAAATTGAGTATGTGTGAGAGAAAAGCGATCGCATAACAACTCAGTCTCTCTCTCCTATGGTGAGTTAACCCTTTCGTGACATCGTATCCTTAAAAGCACGGTGGACTTATATTTATAACTTGTTCTATGTAGATCTAAAAGAGCACACATAGCAAATCATAGTTAGGCAATATACTTAAAAAGCGCTTTGATTATGTTCTGGAAAATATTTTAATCATTGATGTATTTAAATAACGTAATTTTACATTGCATTGTTGTATTGTGGTACCCAGGCAGCGCAGTGCACGTTGCATACGCTTCTGGTGTGAAAGAAAAATAGTGACGCGCTGCTCCTGCTCTGCTTACGCGTGCTGTGTGAAGCCGGCGTGAATGGTTAGCAGTAGGGAGAAGCAGCACATTCAATTCACTGTATGCCGACCAATTTGTGAATAAAATTTGGAAAGTTTGAAGTCCTCACCGCTGCAGGGCAGTGTGGGCTTGCTTACCAGGAGACTGCATTTATTTATTTATTAGATATTATTTATTAGAATGATCTTGCTTTGTCTATAAACTCCACGCACTGTGCTGTCTTTTACCTTTCTGTGTTTTTCAGTTTTTCTTATTTTCTTCAGTAAAGCTGCTTTGGAACAATGCACATTGTGAAAAGCTCTGTATAAATAAATTGAATTGAATATCACTGCTCTTTCATGTTTGTGTGTTGATTTTCTCAGACTATGAGAATCTATACCTAATCCTATCAAATATTGTAAATAATATTAAATGCATGTTGCTAAGCGTTTGCAATTTTTTTTCTTTAAATACAGCTGTAAGGAACTGCAAAAAAGAATGTTGTGATACAGCATCTAAATAAATTATTACAATTTAAAATGAGAACCTGGACCATTCATGGTGGCCTGGCGACTTATTTGGCGTGCTGCAGGCCAGCTGTTTTATTGCCTTTATATACTGAAGTGATAATTTACTAAATTGGCATTCGATAGAAAAATCTTTGATCTGTTTCACTGCACAGACACCAGCTAGAGTGCCCTAATAGTCCACAAGAGGGCACTCTCCACTTCTCCCGGACTGCCAACACCCACAACATTTCCAATAACCCTTTGCCCTGACTCATCAGCCATTATTGCATTCACCTGTTTCTTATGTGTTGCACCACAGCCTATTTAAAACTGCCATGGCCTGCGCTGCTCCTGGATTATTTTATGGACTGATTTGATGGCGTTTGACCTTTGCCTGTTCTTGGATTATCCCTTTTAATTAACTCCGTTTGGATCCTCACCTCTGTGTCAGTGCATGTGAGCAGCGCGTTTGAATTGTTTCCCTCATACATACAGTTTAGGCATATACTGTGTATTACGATATAATTAATCTTCAGTTTAAGGCTTCTAGTATAAATCCTTTAAAATTCCATTTGTGGTTTGGCCACATGATAAAACAATCATGAAAGCTGTATTTTGTTTAATAAAATTTAGTATTGGGTTAAAAATAGGTCTGTGGTTTTTAAATTCGGTGGTCGGTGTGAGTGTGGGATTCCCGGCCTGAATTTGTGTTTTATTCCCGAAGTGAATTTTTGAAGCTATAATATTTAACTTTTGTTTCTCTGTCGACATCTTTGTTTATAACATTGAGAGTTGCTTTACATACTCATCATTCTTAGCAGCAATGCTCCCAGTTTCACCCACTCCCTTCTTGACTTGCAGTCCATGAATACAGTCACACCTGTAAAGGACACTATACGTGCCATATCTTTTGTCTAGCTGTAACTGGTTGTATTATTCCATGCTCTATTTTAGACCTGTGGATGTTTCCCGTTGAATATACTTACCCATGTATGTAACCTACATTTACATTAATTAATTTGGCAGTTGCTTTTATCCAAAGTGATTTACCCTGCATTGCATTATACAATTGTTTCTAACTATCTGCAATCCCCTGGGATCGAACCCCTGACCTTGGTATTTCTAGTATGCTCTAACCACTGAGCCACAGGAAAGGTATTCTGGTGTTTATATACTCACATGTGGATGTTACCTGGATTGTTTAACTGGTCTTCTGTTCACTTGTTAACCCTGCAATAATCCCAATTCAACTTCAGTTTTCCATGTGCTATCGTCCCTCAGCATGTATTGTTATAGTGGGGATTCAGTGGGGATAGAAAAAGTAATAAATATAATATTATAATAATATAACCGCTTAAATATAAATGCTGCAATAGGACTGAGGTTGTGCGTTCAAAGACTAATGGGCAAAGTTTCCTCTCATCCTACTGTATAGAATCAATGTTACATCTGCAATGCTGTCTTGATTTCACTTAAAGTGTGGGAGAAGCCAGCGGAGTCAACTTGGGTCGATTGGACACATTTCTGGAGAAATTTCCATTGAGGTAAAAGAGTTGCAACAACTGTTTGCTTTTCCACATGGTTTGCATGTTTCAGATTTAAATCATACAAACCACTGACAACAGCAAGGACCCAACAGTCAGTAAAAAGCCTTTTAGTATGTTGCATATAAAGTTACCTGCCAGTGTCAACTTAAACTAATTTTTACACTTGTTCGTTTGTGTTGATTTTTTTGTTTTTTTGCCCTATGACTGATCTGAGATATGTAAAAGAGTGAATGTTGATTTTGGTTAAGTAAAGGATTGTTGAGCTGTTAATGACAGATGGTGTTAACTTTATCAAGGAAATCTCTGTTTGAGGGAATCAAAGGCTTTGAAAGGGAACAAGACTTTTCTGGACATTCATTTCCGGCCATAAAGTCATATTGTAGAGCAAATGATATCATCTAAACAAATAATACACAAACTGTTGTTCACAAACGTTGTTCAATCAGCATTTGTATTCCCTGGGGATCAAACGCCTGGCATGAAAATCCATGTAATGCATAAAACTTGAAATCACCAGCACGTCCATACAGATATCGTTTTCCGGTACTAACACAGGCAAGTTTCTAATGCTCTGCAAGTTTGTATTTGCACCTTATTTGGTTTGTAAATTAAACTTGAGGTGTTCTGAGAAAATCCAAAGTCATGTAAATTAATTCAAGTTTCAGTGCACGGTGGAGATTGGAGCTGGTTCAAGAAGAACAATGAGGAAGAGGGATGTATTGATGTAAGAAACTCATAATGTAGCAGAAACTCGATTCTCTGGCAGTACATGCAGAATATCTCTTCTCTATTCTCAATTTCCTTTTGTTCAGCAGTGACATGGATACACTTTTTCATATGATTTTACTTTCTGGTGAGTAAATATCATCTCATAGAACACGCAAACATCTCAACATTATACATGCTGATAATATGATAAAGCTTTATCAGCACTTTTTTAAGTGAAGTAAAGTATTTTAAAAGCTCTGTAAAAACCTTAATTTCTTTCTCAACAGTTCTTGTTTCCATTCCGGGTAGTTTAGAAGGTACAATTTTTATGTGTCTTCATACACAATCGTAGAACAATGTAAAGCTGTGAATGTTGATTTTTAAATGAATTGTTAGAGTTGTTTTCTGCTTAGATTTCAGCTTAGATATGTTCATGAGTTTCTCTTAAGGAGGGCTAGTCAACCGGCGGCCCGCCAATCATCTTTACCTGCCCCATTTTAACATTTCGAATGAGTGAAGAGACTTTACGAATGATGTGCTTTAAGAATTGCAAAGTCCAAAACGTCTTATTAAGCAATTTGATTGGCCTGTCCAAGAAACTTGATGTTATTTAGAACGTTATAATCAGCAATCCACAGCAGCAGGCAGTCGGACTGCGCACGCGATAGGTGGCGTTCTAAAAGTGCCCTTGAAAGAACCTGCAGGACTGGTCCTACACCACGTGAAATTTTGTTTCAGATAAGGGAAAAACTTGTTGATATATAACTGCCTTACTTATGTATGAATTACATAATGTTATATTTACGAAAACAGCTGTTCATCTCTTTCAAGAACTTGCACATCAAAGGATCTGCCCTTCTAAGTGCATGGGGCACATTAATGCGATTGGAATTAACCCGAAAGTCAGATAATAGCCATATCTATGAGAATAGCGTTCAGTTTCTTGAACAGACCTGATTTGCTTTATAATGCACCAGTTGAACTTCAAGGGACAGGGATTACTTTTGTGCTGAATGTATTAGCATAACAGCATCCTATTTGTACTTTTGGAATCTGGCCCTCAAAGAAAAGTAATTGAAGAACCCTGAAAAGATAATTTTTGCCATTTCTTCTACTGAAAATGATTCAACTTGCTCATCTTTTTCTGATAATTATTCATTTTCTTCACAGTGTAGATTTAATGAAACATTATTCTAATGAACTTTTCATTTTTAGAGAATATAGCACTGAAAGGAAAAGTCACACAATCATCCACATATAGTACCTGGGCAGCTCAACATGCCATAGATGGTGTAAGACATGGACCAGACCCAGATACTGTAACATACTGCTCTGCTACAGCATCTGAGAGTAACCCATGGTGGAGGCTGGATCTTCAGGATTATTATGACATCAGTACAGTGATCATCACTGCTAGACCAGACAGAGCTTTGAGTCAAACGAACGGAGCAGAGATTCGTATTGGAAACTCACTGGAAAACAATGGAAACAACAATCCCATGTAAAGTTATTCATAAAATCACTTCCATAGAGATTTACATATTAAAACTCTTCTAGAAATTGATATTCTCTCTCTTTAGATGTGATGTAACTTCTGGTCATCTAGCTGGGCATTCTGTGAGTTACTCATGTGGTGTCATGGTGGGACGTTATGTGAATGTGATCATGACTGGACGTATATCTGTTCTAACCCTCTGTGAAGTGGAGATCTATGAATCAGGTAACAAGAGACTGTGAGATTTGGTGTTTTTTTGCCATTCATCATTATTATTAGTTGCCATTAGTGTTTGTCACTAGGCTTTGCAGATTGTGACTTTGGAATAATAAGGTTTTATCTGATATTCTTGTCAAAATGTAGCTTTTCACATATCACCATTATTTTGCGCAGCTGATTTACATTATATGATGTTTTTTTTTTACGTGGTATAAATTGTGGGACATTTAACTACAAAGTCAAATGGAATGCAAACAGAATGCAGACAGAACATTATCATTCCAATGCGACAAAATGTCTGTCTAATAAAAAAGTATTAAGAAGCGCTTGTCAACTTTAACAACACAGCATTCGATCGTTTAAAAAGTATTTTCAGTTTTTAGTAATTGTTTGATTTCCTAATAACTGCAAACTTGTGCAGCCCTACTTCATTAGAATTCTGTACATTACTGAAAAAATAAAACTGTACTGATTCAGTTGCATTGTAATTTATAATACAAATTCTTTTTAGAGAATTTGGCCTTTAAAGGAAATGCTGTAAAATCATCCCCACATTACAGCTGGCTAGCTGCAAATGCCATAGATGGTAAAAGATATGGCTCTCCTGAATCCTCAGTCTGCTCTGCCACAGCATATCAAAGTAATCCATGGTGGAGGTTGGATCTCCGGCATGTTTATTATATTACTACAGTGATCATCACTGTTAGACTAGACTGCTGTCCTGATCAAACCAACGGAGCAGAGATTCTTATTGGAAACTCACTGGAAAACAATGGAAACAACAATTCCAGGTGAAGTTTTACATTTGAATGTCTCCATAGAGATTGGATTAGTCAAACACTTTGAGAGAAACAAGTTTGTAACATTCTGCCTCAGATAATGATGGTTAAGTTTTATGTTATATCGAGCTAACTGTTCCACTGGAGCTCGCAGCTGAGGAAGCACGAGAGCGAAAGATGTTTAAGGATACGGAGGTTGCAAGAAAAAAGTTGGTAAAACACGAGTGTTCCCAGTCAAACTGGGTTGGATGATGGTTTGTGGTCAAGTCCACCCAGGCTTCTGAAACAGATGGAAGTAGAAGGATGCAGCCTGTGGAATCCTGTAAGAAGAAAGGATTACACATGGGTCACAAAATAAGAAGCGGCAAGTGAATGGTGACCAAAAGGTTCATAGTTGAACTTTCTGGAGATGTTGTTGGCTTATACCAACAAAGATGACCCCATTCAATTTTTCCTTTTGACCAACTCTTCCCCTTGTTTTTCCCTTCTCTCGATATCTCATTAAAGACAACAAATTACACATTTGTACCATCTAGACAGTTTGCTTAAATAATAGTCATAGTGTCTCATTCATGAAACATGAGCAGGATAAAAAAATTTGTCCATTTTCGTAGATCTTCGTAAAGTGATTCCATCATACATTTTAGGATTCATGAAAATGTTCGTATTTTCATAATGTTAGTTGATACAAAAGAAATGTACACCTGCTCCATACCACGTGTAAATAGTGCGTAAAAGCGCATGTAACATTTTGTTTTCTTTTAGACAAACTGATGGCACTGCATTTTGATACACTATGTATCATAATGATATTTCACAAGTTCTTTTGCCCTGTCTTTTATCATTTTTCACTTTATAACTTTGGGTAAAATGCAGAGCTTGTCACTGTCCTCATTTACACAGCTGACCAATCACAGTGGAGAAGAGGCGGGTCAAACACTACATTGACCAACAAACAATTAAAGAAAAGTTAATATTAATGGTTACTGCGATTTCATATTAAGTAATATTCTTCAAACAAAGATACTAGAATGCTAACTGTTGCGATTATTTTAAATCAAAGCAACCAAAGCATTTCTTGAATAACGAGCAATGCCTCCAAAGAATTCTCAGGCGCCAACAGCTGGTTGTTTTCAGAAAAGCATCAGGGATTATTATTTAAGGTGGCTAAAAACGCTTTGGTGGACAGTATAATTGAATTATTTATTGGTAAACATATAGCTTATTAGTATCATATACGCTTATCCAAAATAATGTAGCCAAACCAGAGAATGAAGTCCAGAGGATTCTGGCATTTGAAGTTTACAAAGTATATTTTAATACGGAGGAAAGTTTTCGGGTCCGTTTTACGTGCAAATTACTCAGAATTTAATCATATATTTAAAACTGTTTCATGAATGAGGCCCATTGATTTTTCTCTCTCTTCAGATGTGCTGTAATTTCTGGTCTTCTGGCTGGTCACACTATCAGTTACTCATGTAATGAAATGGAGGGACGTTATGTGAATGTGGTCATGACTGGACATACAGCTTATCTCGTTCTGTGTGAGGTGGAGGTCTATGGAAAACGTAATTTTTATTTTCAGACTGTTGGTTGAGCTTCGAAAATGAGTTTTTATTCTTTAAATCTATATTATTCACTAATTCAGAATGCAGGATTAGATATATCACTTAAAAATGGCCTGTCCTTTTAGTGACATTTTTAGGGATGTTTAAAATTAAATTTAGAGTTTTTTTGTGTGTATATTTGTAAATGTGGTTGTGAATTAGGGGTTGAATGTCTTCAGTTTTTTTTTTAAGTCGACTTTTATTGAAAAAGGTCACGTCGACTAGTCGATGAAGTCATTGATAAATAAAATAAGAGCTTAGTTTTTGCAACAAGAGTTGATGGGTGTGGGTTAGAGGTGTGAACCTACACCGGTGTCACGGTTCGGTTCGGTTCGATTACAATTATCATGTCATCGATTCGGTTCAATTCGATATCACGATGCATTGGCGTTTCAAATTTCAATTTTACTAGTTCACATGTTTGTCAATAGATACAGGCAGTATGAACTGAAACTGTAATTTTACCTGCTCTAATTTGACTATCAAACATCAAACAAAACTCAAGTCTGGGCTTTAGCATTTGTGGTATTACCCCCTGCGCATGGGCATAAATCTCATTTAACAGTAGTGGGGTGACAATACACATAAAAATTCTCAAGAGCAATTTTTGACACAAATAATACTGTCAAAATTGTACAAACTACGACACGAAGCGACAATATGCATTACGTTCATAGGTTTATCATGCAGACTTGCAGTCATATTACAACTGAACTGAACTTTCACATACTGTAATACAAGTGAACAAAAAAGCTTCATACCATTTATATATTTTTTGTCTCTGTTGTGAAGACAGGAAACAAATATAAAAACACACTACCCATGATACTACATGTTAACAATGAGTCACTTTTAAACACTTGTTATCCTGATTTATACTGCGACATCGTCTGATAAAGTCACTGCACATCTACATTAATGAGTGGTTGTTATTTTCCCCTGTAGTGCACTGCCTCCTCCAACAAACTGTGTTCATGTTCGTGAACCCAAACAAACAATCAGTAACAGTGACAGATGCTTCAATTCTGTGTTGTACTCGTTGATGAATCGCCAGAGTTTCAGTAAACTGAATGTTCAGCTTATCTGCCACGAACATACTGCACAAAATAGATGCTGAGAAGGTCGCCAAAAATAAAACAATGCATGAGAAACGGCTTTGGCGTGTTAGTTGCAGTGTGTGACGTCCTTTTTAACAAGCTAACATTAACTCGCTAATGTTTACTAGCTAAGTAAGTTATAATCGCTAACATAGCAGATTCATGTAAAATACATCGGTAATCAGCATTTTTTGCAACAACTAATTTATTAATGAATCAGCATCAACTACATTAAAGAGAATCACTTCATTTAAAGTGAATAAAATAGCCTTCTTACTAGAGTTCAGCAACCACGGATGAACTGATCGCATAGCTGACTTAAATATGTTGCGCAATGCGCAGGTGACATGTACGCGGAGAGCAGGCAGTGCACAATTAGTTTAGGTAAACATAAACATATATATGACAATAGAGAATACGAGTTTAATTGATTTGAGGAGGGGACAACCCTCGGATGTGGGGGGGGGGGAAGTGTCCCCCCGGGATTTACGCCCATGCCCCTGTGTGTTTTATTTGTGCGTGACAAGATTTACACACAGTTTGTGTCCTGTCCAGGTCTTGCTTACCGCATTTTTCATAAAAGCCAAAATGTGCACAGATGTCGGTTTTTAAAGTAATTGGAGCATTTTTGATTAAAGCACGTATGCGACATGACGTCAGAAAAACGTAAGTACGTAATAACCGGTTATGGTCTGTAACTGAACCGATACCGAATCGTCCTCATTTGCATCGCGATGCATCGTAAAAACGATTAATTTCGACACCCCTAGTGTGGGTAGTAATACACTCGTGTGTGCGGGCTGCCGGAGAATGGCGGGACACTTGCAAAATACCCTCTAAACAGAGTCTGCGCCAGAACAGATCAGCTGGAGGGGCATTGGGTCATCGGCGAAGGGCCACATCATAGTCCAACACAGCAGAAATGATATAAAAAACGAAACACGTTTGTTTTATTATTATTGATTATTATTTGCTAATTTCGTTAATTCTTGTTGTTGTTAATTTAGTGACTAGTAACATGTCATGAACAACCAAAATTATGCGTTTTCGCCCGTTCATTTCATTTAAGTTACATATTGCACATTTAATATTAAAATATTAGGGATAACTAAAAGGGATATTTTGGGGGGACAAGTCATGGCCGGTGGTAGGAGGGGCATCAATGACCACTAGGGGGGACACGGCCCTCGAATTCCCCCCCATAGCACAGACAATGCCTCTGAAAATATAGTATCCAAATACAAATAAACTGTTGTTCATCTATTGCACAAAAGATAGCATATATTATTGCAGTCTAAGGCTGCGTCCTCTGGAGGTCTCATTTTAAGCTTGTTACGTAGTTGAGGCTGTCGCGTTTCATAAAAGCAGTTAGGACACTCCGTATGCACTCTTCTAATGCGACCTACTTTCACGAGGATTCGAAAGACATATGAAGTATATCCTTAGTTGTTAGATATAACCCACAATTCTTTGCATCAGCCAACGTCTTTTAAATAAAAGTGTGTTGAATAAAGTTTTATAATCTTAGCAGGCATATGTGGGCTAGTTAATAGGTTTGCAAGTGTTTAGTGACTTTAAGTGCCATTTTTTTAAACATTTGTTTAACTCTTTTGCCATTGTTTAGAGTAGCACATAAACAAATTTTTACCTCTTAAAATGACGTAGAAATCATCCTCTTGAGGTCTCATTCTCTAAAGGATATGGTATACGGAGGAACCTCAACTTAAAATTATACGAAACCTTTGTAGGACATACTGGCTAAAGGAAACAGGAAGTAACACGTCGCTTTGACAACACGTTGCACTCGCACACCTGTCAAATGAATTAAAATGATTCTTACATGATTATAAGAGGTAAAAAGTGGTTACTTTCCACAGTCAAAAATGCCAAAAGAGTTAAACAAATGTAGCATTTTTTGCCTTACTGTTTTAACATTTAAAAGTCAGTAAACACTTGTAAAGCTATATCAATGTACCTGCTAAGATTAAAATGACGTGACGCAAATTGTAACCTGTTCACATTTAAAAACAAATATTTGATTGAATGTGCAGCTGCGTTTATTCAAATAACAGACATCTGCGGACGCAAAGAATTGTGGGTAATCTCTAGCAACGAAGGATACGCCTCATGTGTCCTCCAATCCCTCGTGAAAGAAGATCGCATTAGGAGGGTGCAAACGGAGTGTCCTACCTGATTCTATGAAACAAGACCGCCTCGATGACGTAACAGGCTTCAAATGAGACCTCCGGAGGACGCAGCCTTCCCAAATGAGACACAGTTTATGACATCCGTCCAGTGCGCAGGTCTCTAGTTGGAACAGTCGGCCATCTTCTTAAAGGTACAGTGTCAAAATCACATGACCTGCGACTAGTTATTGCAACACCTGCTGCACGTGTGTTTATATCAGAGTGTTGTTCAGCTAAAGTTTCTTTGTGCTTTGATTGGCTAATTCTGGGCATTGGTTATATTTTCTACCGACGTTTTTAATTTGATATAATTGATTATTTACTCTATTTCAGGTCACAGAAAGAAAACCTATCTGAGGCTGAAATTTTCCTCCAGTGTTGATGTAGACGATAAGAGGGACAGAATCCTCAATAAGGTTAGAACATGAGCGAAAGTCTTTAAATCCAGAGAGAAGTGAGATGAGTGATGATGAGAGAATGAGAAATGACAGTATGTTTCATGTGTGGATTGAAATATTTGATGGATTTTAGCTCCAGTCTGCTCTGGGATTGAACATCTCTGATTTTAAACTGTTCTGGACACAACTACCCAAGAAAGAGAAACAGAAACAGGAGAACGGAGGCAAGTCCACACACTTTAAAACTTGACTGATCAACAGAAAAAACTTTTCATGTGAAACTACAGAACAGAGTGAACTAAAATCAAAGAAAAAAAATCCTTGATTGTCGTATAAACGTGGGGTGGTTCTTGGGCGAGTGGATATCTGGGGTTTAGCCCATAAACATCCGTATATGTATGAGTGGCGTAAGCTGTAAAGTATGTATAAATACAGCTATTTTAATTTAGTGTATTGGGGGCTTCAGCCTCGTTAGCCCACCCCTAGCACCGGTCCGGTAGGAACACGTCGTATAACTACACAAAGCTCTAGACATTTTTTACCCTTCGGTCTGATGGTGGAAAAGCGTATATGAGCACTGATTTACTGAATCTTTATATTTCATTTACAGGGTCGTGTGTTAAAAGAGTTGGCTGACCAATACAGAAGATTGTTGATTGTATTTTTTCATTTTCATTAGTTTAGCAGATATGGCTTCTGCATGTCTCACGCTGTAAATCTTTAGTAACAGTTGGTAAATATACTAGTGTATCTGAAACAGACTGTGGGTGTTTTTTTATTCATGTGCATTTAACCAAGTAAACAATACAAAAGCAACACAAAACATAAAGTATAGTAAAAAAATATCCTTTAAACTTTTGCCAAAACTTGAACCTCGAATGTGAAGAGATGGGGTCCATTGGTTAGGAGCTGTAACACAAAATAATCTCGCAACTTCTGTATAACAAATCACTGACTGAATCTGAAAGAATCGTTTTGGTTAATAAAATTGGGTTAAAAAAGAACTAATAACTTAAATGCATCAAAATTCCCACCACTACTCCTCATACCTCTCCTCCTCATGGTACTTTGGGGTCACAGGCTGGAGGACAGAGGTGTGTATGGCATCAGATTTATATCAACAGGAATTACATTTTAAAAAGCTACCGGATTACTTTAATTTGATTGTCCGTAATTTTAATTACTTGAAAAATGTTTGAATGAATTCACCGGTGAAATTCAGTTTTTGATTATTCAAGTTCACACGTTCAGGTTGTAAAATTCAGGTCTCAATATTCAGGACTCCAAATTCGAATCAATGCCGCACGCGCCCTCTGAATCCAGCGCTCGTTTGCTGAAAATAAACAACATTTTTATTACTTCTTGTTAAGTATTGTGTAATTATGTCTTATTTCACTTTGTTTTTTTCACTCCACTTTGTATTAATAAAGGTAATATATGATAAAGGAAACCTATAAACAAGTACCAATTCTTAAACATAATAAACATACTTTATAAACTAAGTTATATTTTTTAACTATGCTAAATCATATGTATAACTGCCAAAATAGTATAAACAAACTCAAACTAAATGATTGTACTTACATTTGTAGGTAACTTCAAAATCCTGCATTATATTTACTTCAAAATGCCTTGATCTAGTGATCACAAACAGAACTTCATGCAGACCACCAGTCTCAGGCCGGAACCATGAATGGTTTAGCTCAGATACCAACAGTTTTTGTAGTTTATGTTCTTATTTTCACATAGATTTGGTGACTTATGTATAATATCTGAAACGCTAGAAAATGCATAACCTTCATTTTTTTGTAGTTATTATTTGCGTTGTGCTTTCTATTTTAGCTTAGCCTAGTGTTATTAATATACATAATCAATATCTGTTCAGTTTGAAACAGACTCTTGGGGACAAAGTGTAGACTTTCAAATATACATTATTTTTCAATTTCAAATAAATAGAAAATAAAGTCTATATATGAATAATTGCAACACAAATAATAAACAATTAGACTTTAAGATTTAAAAAAAAAGAGTTTACATTCAGTCATTTTATTATGTGTTTTACACAAAAACACTCCTTGTCTTTCTGGAATAAAAACACAAATGTAAAGGGCTGCCTGGAACCTTCCAGGTGTTCCATGAGACAATTCTCTTCATCCGCTGCCAATGCTGTGCAAAATAAGTACTGTTAAAGACTGCAAAGTGTGTACACCATTGCAGCTGAGGTATTTACTTTTCTCTTAGAATTGTCGTATGTCTCTACAATGGATACAATTAAAAATACATTACACACATACTCACTGTCTAAATGGACAAAATAACTAACAGTTAAGTGCCTTAAAGTAATGTACCACAAACCAAAAATAAATGAGTTATGCATTGAATAAATACAAATAACCAAGAATTAATAACCAATTATGAAGATAGACATGTTAGACAAGATAGCATTTTGAATATTGTCCCAAATAATTCTTAAATATCATAAACAGAGAGATTTAAAAATCAAATTTGGGAATAAAATTCTTAGCTAACAGAAGTTAGTTATTAATACTAATAAACTAATAGTCTACTGTTCACCGCTGTCCCTCTTCTCACATACGATTGGATTTTTTCCAGTTTAAAGCCCCTTCTTCAAAGCGCTATGATTTGTAAAGCTGACCAGGTCTGTCGTGAATGGTTCCCCGCTTAGAGCGTGTGTCTGAAGATGTCCCACCCTCACCATATCAGCGAGCTTACCCTCCAAGGCTGTTGTGATTGGTCGGTCCTCCTCTCAGTGCACGTGTATTCATAAACTTTGGCTTTTAGCAATAAACAGTAACAATGGCGTCAACTGCACTTTATCATTTAAACACATGCGGATCGATTGAAGTGTAACAGAGGTCTGCTAGTGCAAGTGCAAACGTCAATCTTTGTTAGAGATCACAATTTTTTCATACTATGGCAAGGGACATGACACAAACCGTTTAGTCAGATCCGGTTTTATTATTACACATATAAAAGAAGTGTTTGTTTTGCCTTTTTATATTGGACCTAAGTTGGATAATAAAACAAGCAGATTGCATTTGCAAGCAGTTTCATTGAAGTACTTTAGAGGTATGCGCACACACACACACACAATATCAGTGTATTACACAGAACAGCTTTCATCATTTACCCTGGAAGGAAATGGCAGTAGTCGGATTCAAGCTGTTCTCTGTCCTTGAAAAGTGAATTCTGTTTGAGACAATATCTCGCTTGGCACTGAACTTTAAGCTTTATCATTTTACAGATATTGTTTATGCTCTACAGCAACATTACACAGTAACTAAAGGTTGAAAATTGCCAAAACAGGGAATGGCCCCTTTAACTAAAATGAGACATCCTCTATGACTTATCCTGTACACCAATGTGACCTCCGGAATGTGCAGCTATTGTCTTGTCTGTGCTCAAAATATAAAGCGACAGTTCACATAAAATGAATGAAAGTGATGAAATTGTTATCACAATACTTCTAATGTATAGTTTTTGTTTATACATCTCACCTCCCATGCCCTCTGCAGTTCCTGAAAATTGGTTGTAATCCAAAAGTTCTCAAACTTTTGAGGTTTACATTGATTTATTTTATATTCGTATTCCTGACCCTGTTTTGAGTGATAGTTAATGGATTTGATGTGTTGATTCCATCGACTACAAAAGTGGGAGTCGAGAATGGGAGTCGACTCCAAAACCCGGGAATCGAATACCCCGACAATCACTTGAAAACATCCCAAATTTGAGATCACGCCAGCTACATCTGCAGACTGACTGACCATCCCAGCTCCATCTAAGGCAATTCCACCACCAGCCAAGAGAAATATGACCATCGGACCATCCCAGCTCAGACCACTACATCCCCAACCAAGAGCAAAGACGGACTATTTGTCTTATTAATGCTGAAGTTACAATATTTGGTATTAAATGCTAAACTTAAATCACATGTCAGCAGTTTGAGTGCAGCTATGACACGTCAGAGGGGATCTGGCCCTCCCGGCTGAGCCTGGTTTCTCCCGAGGTTTTTTTCTCCATTAATTAATCATTGGAGTTTGGGTTCCTCGCCACAGCAGGGCAGTGTTGGCCTGCTCACCGGGAGACTGCATTCATTCATTTATTTATTTATTTAGAAATTAGATATTATTTATTAGAATGATCTTACTCGTTGTATAAATACCATGCACTGTGCTGTGTTTTAACTTTTCTGTTTTTCCTGTTTGCTCCTGTAAAGCTGCTTTGAAACAATACACATTGTGAAAAGCGCGTTATAAATAAACTTGAATTGAATTGAATGTACACCGCACTACAGAACGCATAAAGAGACAAACATCTCACACGTTTTGTTTGTATCTGTGTATTGAGGTCAACTTTCTGTTGGTTTAAGAATAGAACAACACTCTTTACTAAAATGATTTTTGTGGTTATCTGTGTGTTTGAGTGTAAATGAGCCCGAAATATGTACACGTTTCTTAAAAAGTAAATGGCTCACATGTTTAAGCATGAAAGAAAGTCTCGTGTTTTTTTAAATAACAACACTTTGGAAATGTAGGACGTTGAGGAGGCAGTTCTTCTGACGTATTCATTGTATCCCAAATAATATATAAACATTCAATTAAAATAATAACATGCTAAAGTTAAAAAGGTTGATAAATATGTAAATAATAAAAAGATGTATTTATGACTTTTTATTTTTAACAAAAATTTATAAGGGGGAAGCCTTCTCTTGACATAATTTTTCTTGACATACTTGACTTGGCATTAAATTGTTTAAGACACATTAATTGGGAATCTCAGTTACTGTCATGAAGTTGCATTATTACTTCCATTTATGCAGTCCTAGTACTAGATTAAATGCTGTTCAATACTACACTGCAGAGTGTCTCTATTAATGAAACATGTAAGCATGTAGTGCACACTTTTCGTTTATAAACGTTTAAAGAATATAATATGAATACACAGTGCTCATAATGGCTGTTTAAATAATATCCTCCTTCTTATATCCTGAAATGGTTTTCATTACATCATAACAAGCAAATACTGTTCAGAAGGTAA
The DNA here is from genome assembly GCA_029783895.1 of Triplophysa bombifrons. Taxonomy (NCBI): domain Eukaryota; kingdom Metazoa; phylum Chordata; class Actinopteri; order Cypriniformes; family Nemacheilidae; genus Triplophysa; species Triplophysa bombifrons. The sequence goes on from CM056448.1 coordinate 4,215,351, forward strand.
GAGAAGTGTGCACCCCCGCCTCCTCGTTCTGCAAGCTGCATCCAGGCTCCTTCTGGCTTATTACATAGATAGTGTAAAAAAATAAAACGTTCACAATGTAGGTTTTGTCACACGATTTGATGTCATTGGTATATAGAATGCTGTGTAAAGGATTACAAATAAAATATATTTATCATTATCTTAACTAGAATAGGCAATTTTGTGGATTAAATGAAAACATTTAAAAGTACAGTACAATTTATATTTCAGACCTAGTGGAGGAATAAATAATAATAGTAACAGGAAATGTGTAAAGTTGCGTAAAATAGAAATGCTCAATATAGTAAACTACATCACATATGTACTTACAATTACAACAATAGTGGCTGTTACCAAAAAAGCATCAGAGTTTCGCCTCCTGGTTCTATACTCTTTCTATTCCCAGATATTACAATCGTTTAGAGCCAATTGAAATTCTCAAGTGGAATTTGGTGTCCTGAATGTTGAGACCTGAATTTTATGACCTGAAAGCCTGAACCTGAATAATTGGGCTGTATTGAAAATGCAGTTGCCAGAAAAATTATGGAGCCATAGGTTGCAGGTTTTTGGGCTACTTTCATAATGTACAGCGGTCGCCAAAATGTTTAATTTATATTCTATGGATAAATGTTAACTGATGAGATTCTTAATGTGTTTTCTTAAGGTTGGGTGTTTCCGGTTCCTGTTTGCCTCGCTGCCGGCGGCTAGTTTGTATCCTCTGACACTTGCTTCACCTCACATTTGTTCTTGGTCTTAATACTAGTGTATTTTACTATCGTTACCTATCACTGTCGTTGCCGAATTATTTATAAATTTATATTCTAAACATATTAATTGAAACGTAACGCCGTTAGCATATTAGCGTGTTAGCTTGCCTTCTGTTTACTGTGGAATATCATCTCCCCCTATTTGTCTTGTGTGCTAACTGTTTCTCTTTTTAAGCATATATACTAAGACTCATCAAGCAACCTTGGTAAGTTAGGATTGCACTTCATACCCGGTGAGTCATGGCTTCTATTCCTATTGTTGTTACTTGCACCTCATGTCATATGTTTAGCTTAGCCTTCTCTGTCAGCAGCAAGGGTTTTACATGTGATAAATGCAGGGAAGTAGTTAGGCTGACGGAGAAGATCTTAGAATTAGAGTCTCGCAACCAATCTTTATTTGAGTATAGTAAGAGTGTTAGGACCGTAGAAAACATTTTGGATGCGATTAATCTTAGCGCACACGGCTCGGTGTAAAAACGTTGACGATTTTGAAATTACTATTGAAAATTTGAACACTACCTTCTCGGAAATATTAAACATAGTTGCTCCTCTGCGTTTAAAGAAAATTAAAAATGGCAGCCCCACACCGTGGTATAATGATCACACTCAGACTCTAAAGAAAGCGTCCCGGAAAATGGAGCGCAACTTTAAGAAAACTAATTTAGAGGTATTTCGTATAGCATGGAAGGATAGTACTCGAAAATACAGGGATGCCATAAAAATGTCTAGATCCACCTACTTTTCATCTCTAATAGAGGAAAACCATCACAACCCTAGGTTTTTATTTAACACCGTGGCTAAATTAAAAAAAAATAAGTCGTCCGCGACGTCAGATTCTGATTATCAGCATAACAGTGATGAATTTATGAACTACTTCACTAGTAAAATCCAAGATATAAGAGAAAAAATTATAACAATGCAACCTGAAGTGAAACCCGCTGAACAAACTAACTACAGCACCCCTAAGGAGAAATTGCAATTATTTTCTACTGTAGATCACAATGAACTCTCTAAAATCATTAGATCATCTAAATCAACAACATGCATGCTAGACCCTATACCTACAAAACTACTGAAAGAAATGCTCCCAGAAATTATAGATCCTCTTCTTAGTATTATTAACTCATCTCTGACACTAGGACATGTGCCTAAAGCATTTAAGGTGGCTGTTATAAGGCCCCTTGTCAAAAAACCCAAACTCGACCCTAAAGAACTAGGGAATTACAGGCCTATATCGAATTTACCTTTTATATCTAAAATTCTAGAAAAAGTAGTTTCAACTCAATTATGCTCCTTCCTCCAAAGGAATGACATTAATGAAGAATTCCAGTCTGGATTTCGAGCATGTCACAGTACAGAGACTGCTTTGATCAGAGCTACAAATTATCTGCTTTTAGCGTCTGACCATGGCTGTATTTCGTTATTGGTGCTGCTAGACCTTAGTGCTGCATTTGACACCATTGACCACAGCATACTCCTACATAGACTAGAAAATTACGTCGGCATTAACGGAATAGCATTCAAATGGTTCAAGTCTTATTTATCCGACCGTTTTCAATTTGTAGCAATAAACAATGAGGTGTCCCGCAAATCGCAAGTCCAGTACGGTGTACCACAGGGTTCAGTCTTGGGGCCTCTGCTCTTCGCATTATACATGCTACCTCTAGGAGATATAATAAATCGACACGGAATAAGCTTTCACTGTTATGCTGATGATACTCAACTTTATATATCCTCGAAGCCTCACGAAACCCAGCAGTTCGATCGAATAAAGGATTGCATAGTTGACTTAAAAAACTGGATGAGTAACAATTTTTTACTACTAAACTCGGACAAAACAGAAGTGTTACTTACGGGATCGAAAACCGCTATACGTAACAACCAAGAATACTGCTTAACGATTGACTGATGCTCCATAAAATCCTCATCGTCAGCTAAGAATATTGGCGTTGTATTCGATAGTAATCTGTCATTTGAGAGCCATGTCGCCAATACCTGTAAAATTGCATTTTTCCATTTTAAGAATATATCTAAACTACATCATATGCTGTCGATGTCAGATGCAGAGAAATTAATTCATGCATTCATGACATCAAGACTAGATTACTGTAATGCATTTTTAGGTGGTTGCCCTGCAGGCCTATTACAAAAACTGCAACTGGTTCAAAACGCGGCAGCTCGAGTTCTTACACGTACTAAAAAGTATGAGCATATAACCCTGGTTCTTTCAACCTTGCACTGGTTACCTATAAAACATCGCATTAACTTTAAGATTTTGCTTATTACCTATAAAGCCCTGCATGGTCTAGCGCCGCAGTATTTAAATGAACTTCTATTGTATTACAGACCTCCACGTGCATTACGCTTTCAGGAGTCCTGTCAGTTGGTAATACCTAGAATTTCAAAATCAAGTGCAGGTGGTAGATCCTTTTCTTATCTAGCGCCTAAACTTTGTAATATTCTTCCCTGCACTGTCAGGGAGGCAGACACACTCTGTCAGTTTAAATCTAGACTAAAGACGCATCTTTTTAATCTTGCATACACTACACTTCCATAATATTAATCCTCAGAGGATTTAGGCTGCATTATTTAGATCAACCGGAACCAGGAACACATCCAACAACAAATTATGTACTTGTTGCATCAAAGAGTGCAGAACAGTACTCTACTCTCAGCCAGTCTTGTCTTTTTGTGAGATGATAGAGCTGGATAAAGTACGCGGCAACTTGACACGATTTTTCTACAACACTTCAAATGCTATTAGATTGTTAATGATAATCTTAAATCTATAATTGACCTTATTCGTAAGTTTATTTATTTTTTATTTAGCCTTGTTGTGCAAGCACTGTTAAGCTTGAGGAGAGGCAGCAGCTTTTGCCAGAGGGGAACTGGAATCCCCTTGTTGGGCCTGGGTTCTCCCGAGGTTTTTTTTCTCGATTGGAGTTTTGGGTTCCTCGCCACAGTTTAAATATTGTTTTGCACTATTTGCCTGGCGGGGGGGCTGCTTTAGAATTTAGAAGTTAGACATAATTTATATTGCATATAAGAATTTATAGTCCGTTTAATATTTGACCTGTGGTTCTCTCTCAAATGTGTGCTTTCACTGTGCGTGTGTGTGAGTGTGTTTGCATGTGTGCGTCTATGTCAATGTGTTTAAGTATGTAACCATATTGTGTGTGTGGAGCATTTGTATGTCTGTCTTTTGTTGTTTTCACCTTTTTCTTGTTTTTACAGGTATATGCCTTTAGTTGTTTTTCTTGAATTCAATGTGTCTCATGTACAGCTGCTTTGTAACAATGAAAATTGTAAAAAGCGCTATATAAATAAAGTTGAGTTGAGTATTAAAATTCCCACGTTTTTGACCCTATTGGCTTTCCATAAGAACGCGTTGTTTCCGCGTAGAGTTCGGGTCTATTTTCGACGCCGTGCGGGTCTGTAGAGACAGGGTGACTTAAAGTATCCCTGCGGTACGGTTATGTTAACTTTGTTAACTTCGCCAATGGTAAGTTATCTACCTATTCTTCACCGTCATGTCTTGTTACTAAACATTTTTTTATTTGTAATTTACAGCCTTGTGTATTGTACAGTCTCTGCGTGTGTAATCTGCTCTACAACTTCAGTGAGCAGCAGCTGTACAGAGCGTTCTCACCCTTTGGAAGCAGCATCAGTGCCAAGGTACGATGCTTATTGTTTTATTGTGATCTGTAAACAACAACTAAAGTGAAAGACGTGACAAGTGCTTCTCTCTTTTCAGTTGATGATGGAGGCCGGACGCAGCAGAGGGTTTGGATTTGTCAGCTTCTCCATCCTTGAAGATGCGACCACTGCTGTGCAGTGTTGGGGTAACACGTTACAAGTAACGTGCGTTACGTAATAATATTACTTTTCTGGAGTAACGAGTAAAGTAATGCATTACTTTATAAATTTACACATTAATATTTGAGTTACTTTTTTAAAAATGTAATGCGAGTTACTTTTCAGTTTAATTAATTTGCATAAAAAAGAAGAAAAAAGTACTGAATTAAAATGAACGTAGTCACGTAGAACACTGATATGTGCGCGCCCTGCGCGGGTACAAACTCTAGTCAGGAACGGAGATGGCAGGCCAGAGCGTTACATTACTGCGATGGAAGTATTCTCATTATTTTGAAATCGTCGAAGAAAAGGCGAAGGGAATAATCGTTAAGTGTTGGTGAAAAGCTCTTGTCAACTGCAAAAAACACCACCTCAAATTTAAAAAAACATCTGCATGCAAAGCACAGCACTACAGAATTGGAAGAGAGAGCGCCGGATGATACCTCCACCCCGCCTCAAGCTAAACAACAAAAGCTTGATTTCAGTTCATCATCACCAGGTAAAACAATTAGTTCCTCTGAACTCAACAAATTGGTTGCTGCTTTTATTGTTGAGGAGATGCAGCCGCTGTCCACTGTGGAGGCGCCCACATTTAGAAATATCATCAGCAAAATCTCTGTGACAGGGAAAAGGCCGGGAGGCGTGCTGCCTGATCGTAAAACCTTTGCAAGCTTTTTGGATAATGCATATATGGAAATGGAGACCGAACTAAAGAAAACTTTTGCCGACTTGGAATATGTTTCAACCACTGCAGATCTATGGACTGCTCAGAATAAAAGTTTTCTGGGAATTACAGTACACTGGATAGATCCTGCTACTCTGCATCGGAAAAAAGCTGCAAGCGCCTGCAGACGATTTCGTGGGAGACACACGTACGATACCATCGCAGCGGAGTTAGAGCAAATTCACAGCTCATATGCTCTTTGTGGTAAGATAACTGCCACGGTCACTGACAATGGCTCGAACTTTGTCAAAGCTTTCAGAATGTTTCAAGCTGACGATGATAATGAAACCGAGAATGATGAAGACGAGGTCATAGTTACGGACTTGCACGCAGTTTTACGAGATGACATTGAGTCCAGCGAACGGTATGTTCTCCCTCCACATCACCGGTGTGCATCGCACACCCTTAACCTTATATGCTCGAACGAACTAGTTCAATTTTTGACAGCGAAGGCAGATTGCAAAGCAGTGTACAGAAGTGCAACTGGAAAATGTTCAGCCTTGTGGTCAAAAGTTAGTCGTCAACTGTGGCATCAGAGAGCCTGGAAGAATTTAGCAAAAGAAAGTTGCTGGTCCCTTCAACTACAAGGTGGAATTCGTTTTATGATGCACTTAGCAGAGTCACAGACATGCCCTTAGTGGACCTCAATCAACTTTGCACTCGCCTGGACATCAGATGCATTAGAGAGAGAGAGTATCAGTTCATTAAAGAATACTGCAAGGTTCTGAAGCCTGTCTGTATGGCACTGGATATACTTCAAGGTGAAGATCAATGTTTCTATGGCACCCTTCAACCTACCCTTGAAATCCTGATGACAAAATCTTGGCACTGAAAGAGGGCCTCTCTCATATGATGGCTGACCTCCCAGACCTCATAGTTCAGGTAATTCTGTTCAATATGGTCTTATTATTATTATTATTATTTATTGTAGTTTTATTTGATGTCAAGTCACTTTTATTTGTATAGCACTTTATACAATATAGATTGTTTCAAAGCAGATTTACAGGGATAACAGGAAAATAATGATTCAATAATGCAAACAGAATTCAATTTAGCTGCAAAGCATTTTGTTTGGTTCAGTATAATAGTGTAGTTCATCAACTATGAAATGAGTTCAATATACTGTAGCTATAAAGCAGTTCTGGAAAAAACAGTGATGTCATCATTCAGCTCAGTTCAGTTCAGATAGAATAGTGTGTGTCAGTGCTTTCAAGTTAATATGTTTGCATGTTGTTAAGTTTAATTCTACTTTTAACTCTATTTTTTCCTGACATAAATTGTATTATTCTGGAATGAATTCATGTCTATTAGTGTATTAACTGTGTAACCTATCTAAAATTCTCTTGCAGGCTATCAAGACATGGTTTAGCTCCATCCTTGACAGCGATGAAGCTTTGATTGCTGCGGTAACCCTGCCGAAATTCAAGCTGCGGTGGCTGAGGGATGAAACAAGAAAAGACAACATCAAGATGATTCTGCCAGCACAGTGTCGTGCTCTCACTATTGAGATACCACAGAAAGAGCCACTGCAGTCTCCTGAAAGCAGAGACCATGAAAATGACTTCTTTGCATTTCCTGAAGAGGAGAATCAACATGACGACCAAGCAATTACTGTGGACGTGGAAATATGTGAATACCTGAAATCAGCAAATATGGAAAATTTACATGATTTCCCCAGGATTTTGAAGATCTTCTTAAAAGCCAACACAGCAACACCTTCCAGTGCACCAGTTGAGAGGCTGTTTAGTATTGGAAGTCTCATCCTCACCCCAAAAAGGAACCGTCTCACAGACCAGCGTTTTGAGAAACTACTCCTGCTGTTTTTTTGGATAAAATAATTTTGTTTTGAGGACACTTAATAGAAAGCTGACAGATCTGTTTAATTGGTGATGTTTGTTCATTAGTATCATCTTATTGTTCTCTAATAAGTTAATGAAACCGTCTCACAGACCAGCGTTTTGAGAAACTACTCCTGCTGTGCTACAATCGTTACTTTGAAAATAAAACCCAGATGAAGTAGTGAACTCTTATTAAGATAATACTCTAATATTACATTGACAATACATTTTTTTGCATTGTATTGCAGAAGTGATCTGGACTTTTTTTTGCATAAAATAATTTTGTTTTGAGGACACAATAGAAAGCTGACAGTGAAAGATCTGTTTAATTGGTGGTGATGTTTGTTCTCAAGTATCATCTTATTGTCCTCTAATAAGTTAATAAAACATTTTAAATGTTTAAGATATGTCTTTTACCTTGATATAACTTATTTCATAATGGCAACAAGTATTAGACTCATTATTACAATGGATAGTGAACTCACTTTATATAGTTTACTCGACCCACACAATAAGTACAAAAGTAAAAAAGACATTACTTTCCATAATCTGTAATGTTTATTGTTCTTTTATATAGCATGCATAGCTATGGGATTAGGAAGTTCTCTGAATATAATATTATTCTATATTATTATTCAATGTATAGCCTATGTGTTTTTGAAAGAAAATGAAGGTGCTTGACTTGTATAGGCTGTTGTTGAATATATTACGGCTTTAAACACTAGTACAATAACTTCTCAGTCAAAAAAAACACCTGTAAGACCTGAAAGAGATCAAGCCTCAGCCAGGTAAGAAAAAGTAACTGAAAAGTAACGCAAAAGTAACGTAACATTACTTTCCATAAAAAGTAACTAAGTAACGCAATTAGTTACTTTTTTGGGGAGTAACTAAATATTGTAATGCATTACTTTTAAAAGTAACTTTCCCCAACACTGCTCCAGCTCACTGCCGGTAGGGCGTTGCGGGTCACTCGGTCTCATCACAATGACCAGAAGAACCAGACTGAGAAGCAGGACAGCAGCAGAGAGTCACTCACTGTGTGTAGCTTCACGTTTTATTAATCAGACCTTTGTAATGTTTCTCTTGGATTACCACTTTAGACTTAATGTATCAAAGACAAACAAACACTCTTAGAGAGCTTTTATTGCTTCATACTACGGTCTTTTCTCTTATTTCCTGCAGTATCTCAGATTCCTAAAGTTCTGCCTGATGGTGCAACAGCTCGTGTCAAAACAGAAGCTCAACAGGTAGTGTGAGAATCTAGATTTCGTCCCGTCCTCTACAAATATTGCATCTGTGTTTAATACAAAGTTCATATATCATCTGTATTTATTCATATTCATTCCTATTAGTATTAGCTTCTATTCATATAATATATGTCTTACTGTTCTTGTTGTTTAACCTCGTTGAAAGTTGTATCGTATCTTATACTGTCTTATGCTGATATAAGTATATGTTGGTCTCCATCTAAAGGTTCCTAATGATATCAAGGGACAATTGTTTTGATACTGTAATATTAAATACGTACTTTATGATCATATCTGATTGTTCAGGAGGAATAAGACTAAACACTCTGGTGGTTTTATATGACACCTCCTGTTTCAAGCTTATAAATATTAGTCCTTAATACAATAAACTTTGGACTCTGATTGAACAAGGACCTGGTGTCTGTGTCAAACTCTGTCTCCAGATCTGCAAACTCTGTGTGTTCCGTCGACTAGACTCTTCAACCGTAGAATATTGTTTAGACAAGGGGACATAAGAAGTTTACATTCTTACAGGTAGAAATCTCTTTATTAAACTTTGGGTCATTCTAAGTTTGAGTTGAATTAAACACGTGCTTACACATCTTTCTCTTTACTGCAACAGCTGGGTGAGTCTTCACATCAGTCACCGTCCGTGATGGGGCGCTGGTTCCAGGTGACATTGAGTAGATGTTTGACGTCCAGAAGCCGGAGCTGCCCCACCAGCTGGAGCATCATGAACGTTCAGGCAACACGGAGACGTTGTAAGTGTTGGAATTCTGCTGTTAAAATATAATGATGCATGAATCTATGCTATGAGGTTGTGCTTTAGCGGATAAAACTTGTAATGTTGCGTTAAATATAAAAAAGTATTTTATCAGCAACACATCACTTTACTTTTTATGAATTTATTTACCATCTTGAACACTTTACATTGCTCGTAACATGTTCCTGTAACTGAGCTTTGTTAGTAGTGCGAAGGTCAGGAATTTGATTCTCAGGGAACAAAATGCAACCTGAAGTCACTTTGGATGAAAAGCAACACCAATGCATTCATTTAAAAAGCCAAACATGAATTTTTAGAGCTAAGCTTGAGTTTGTTTAGTAGGATTTTGTATGATGGTTTGATTGTTAAAGGGAAGTTAGTTCCAATAACATTATTAACGCAACGATGTAACAGCGAGTGTCTTTTGGCTTAAAACATCTTGATTTATAGTTCATGGAGACCAAGTTTGGGCTTCCAAAACGCAGTGACGTCATGTGCAAACAACCTACGAACGATGTCATCAGATAACCGATAAACAACATTTAAAGTGAAAGACTTGCGAGTGCGTCTTTCTGTTCAGTTGATGATGGAGGCCGGACGCAGCAGAGAGTTTGGATTTGTCGGTTTCTCCACCCTCGAAAATGCGACTACTGCTGCTTCGGCCATGAACGGGTGTTGATAAATACTTTCTGAACACAAGTTAGCTTTGACACAATGATATAAATGAAAACAAGAATGTTATTTGGGTTTTAAACAGCTTTATTTACATTTCAACACGCTCCAACATACAGTATTCATGTGTGTAAGAATCTGGATTTCGTCCTGTTCCCCACAAATACTGCATCTGTGTTTATTCCAATATTCATCATATGTATTCATAGCTTTATCTTATTATTCTCTATTCTCTAGTTATTATCTCCTATTCATAATATTTGCTCCTTACTTTCTTGTTGTTTAACCTCGCTAAAGTAGTATCATGTCTTATGCTGTCTTATGTTGATATAAGAATCTGTTGTTCTGCATCTCAAGGTTCCTAATAATGTCAAGGGACAATTGTTTTGTTATTGTAATATTAAATATGTAATCATATCCGATTGATCAGGAGGAATAAGACTAAACATAAAGTCTGGTGATTTTCCACTGCTTTGGTGGTTTTATATGACGCCCCTGATGGAAGATATAAGTATTAGTCCTTAATACAATAAACTTTGGACTCTGATTGAACAAGCACTTGTGTCTGTGTCAAACTCTGTCTCCAGGCCTGAAACTCTGTGTGTTCCGTCGACTAGACTCTTCAACCGTAGAATTTTATTTAGACAAGGGGACGTGAGAAGTTTACATTCTTTCAATGTGTTAAGACATAAAGTCAATGACGCACTAAACCCAGAGCCTTGTTGTTCAACATCATAGAGCCCATCATCTTATAACGTTACATCATCCATGAAAGTTGTATTAAATCTTTGACAAAGTGCTCACTACACACACACACACACACAGCATTAACTGACTCTGCTCTTCCAGACCGCAGACGCAGGTTTACAATCCACTTTTTACTCCGTTTATCAGTCAACAGTTGTGTTTGTCCTCTTACAATTTTTGTTACACTAAAAGTCTCTTGAGACTTCTGGGTTCGATCGATTTGAGCTAAAATAAAAGACGCAAAACATGAATTTTCATAAACTGCTCCTCGTCTGCATTTTGTGCTTCAGAAACGCAGTGACGTGACGTCATGTGCAAACAACCTATGAACGGCGTCATCAAAGAACCTGTAAAAATATTAAACTCACAGAATAACTCATTCACTTTAACCACTAATATGACAAATTAAATTAGTCTTTACATTTGTTTTTACACATTTGCTGTGACATTTGAATCACTTTTTACACATCATCTAATGTGTGTTTCCCAAAAGCATCGTAACTTCAGTAGAACTTTAAAATCATCACAGATCTGTAAGTGTTCTGGAGTAATCATAAATCCTCAAGAAGACAGAGTTATGAGGACACCTGCAGGAGAATTTCACCAAAACTTAAACATCGTCTTTAATGGTTTCTTTCTCTATTAGTTTTTATTGTTTGTTTAAATGACCTCAATTACCAAATTAAATTAATAAATTGAATACAATAAAAGTGAGGAATAAAAAAGTATATGGTTAAGTTGTTGGTTCTATCAAAGGATGTATGTTATCATTGCTGGATGAAAGATACTCTTCATTTCAGTCAGATCAGATGTTTTCAGACTCTTCACACACTGACTGTCATCTATTCCAACAGAAGAATACGAGCAGGTCTCGATTTACTTCAGTAGTGAATTGGGACAAAAACTGTCACGTATGAAAGAATTTCCCCAACGCAGCAAAAGTAGAAAATAATTAAGAAATAACCTCTCACTGTTGAACACGTCCTGTTACTTAAATAAGAATAAAATTCACGTCCCCAGTTCACAAACACGTCACAGTCATAAAATAATTTTCTTAAATTTGTCTTGTTTGTCTACATGAGTCTCACTTATGAACTTTGAAGACAAACGTTTCTGTGAACAACTGCATATTCTGATCAAAGCACATAAAAAATACAGTTTTGTTCCATTTATTGATTCTTTTAAAATTTAGTCATAGACTCAGACATACACACACTATACAGACATATACATTTGTTTTTATTTTTACGTATTTCGTATTATATGAAACATTAAAAATATAAATGGACACAATGACAGCTTTTCCCCCTTTTGACCACCAGAGGGCGCTAGTGTGCACCATATTAAAATCCATTTATGAGACACAAAGTGTCCCAGATGTGTGTGTGATATCAGGAGAGTTATTCAACAAACACAAACAGAAATCAAAACTTGTTTAAGGTTTGTGTCTTTACTCTGGTCTTATCTTGAAGGTTGTTCTAACATCACACCTTTTCTTGGATACAGTCTTTCCGACGGCTGTAGTTGAGGTCAGGAATAAACACGACTGCAGTGAAGGTTTGAGAAGGCAGCTACTGACTTTATCAACACAGAATCAACTGTATTTAAATGATTTATAGATTTAAAATAAGATCAAAAGATAATATTTATACTTCATTAATTTAAAATGCTTTATATATTACAATTTGTTTCCATACGAATTTGGTACATTTATTTAAATCCTTTGTTTAATATGAATTAATAAATATGAATTTTCAACATGTATAATAATTAAATGAATTTATTTTGAATTCTAATCAATAAATGTAAATACTTATATAATATCATATATTTACATTTATTACTTTTAAAAAGAGTTTACACATTAAGATCTTTACTCTTTGAAGGGAGTGTAGGGTATAGAGATGATCACTTCAGAATGGAAGTAGAGTGAAACTGCTGATATTTCCCACAACACACCACAAGGGGGCGGAGTTTAGTTGCACTACATTTACATTTAGGCATTTAGCAGACCCTTTTATCCAAAGTGACTTACATTGCTTTATCCTTTACATTTATACATAGGTATTGCAATCCCCTGGGATCGAACCCACAACCTTGCGTGTTAACAATGCTCTTACCACTGAGCTACAGGAAAGCTAAAAAATTTAATAAAAATGAATACATGATGCGTAACTGAATGAATCAATTAAATAAGAGACTAAACATTACATGACAAATAATACATGTAGAAATGTTTAAATGCAGAAAGGAGTTGTATTTTAATGTTTGAGTTTGTTAAGGCTCACAGGAAAAGTCGTCACTTCTGTCACACATTAGTAGACTATTGTTGTGTCTCAATTCGTATACTATCCGTCCTAAATAGTTTTCGAAAATATAATTATTATGTCTCAAATTATAGTGTGCAGTAGTGAGTATTCTCACAGTACCGGGTGATCTAATGTTTCTGATGGAAATTCTTTCAGGTCGATGGACACTTAAACGGCTAATATTTCCCACATCTCACCGGGCAGAGTTTAGTGACGCTAGACTGCATTTATGAAATTAAATAAAAGATGCTTCTCTAAAGTAACAAATGTAAGTATACATTATAGATTACATACGAAATAATGAATAAATAAACAACTAAATGTAAAGAAGGGCTGTATTTTGATGATTGTGACGGTTAACAATCACACTGTCGTATAGAAAACAACGACCACTTCAGTTTACTGTTAATATGTCCCAGTGTGTGCATATTGTTTTTCTACACAATAAAATGCATTTACTCCATAACAAAAACAGTTCATACTTTAAGGGCGTAATATAAGTAGACGAACTGGGACGCAGCATATGTTTCAGTGTCTGCAGACTAAGCCTTGCACTCAATATGACCAACTATTATTTCAACAGGAAAACAGAACTTACTATTAAAGAATGATATATGTAGGCGTATTGGGACGCAGGTAAAAAAATGAAATGAGTGATGCAGGGCCCCTTGGGTTGTTAAAGTATATTGCTACAAAATTACAGACACTTACTGTGAGTTCAGACCGCCAGCAACTGTGTTGATGTGTGTCTCTAGTCTCTTGCTACGAGGTCATCAGAAGGTGTTTCTAGCTTTAGTTGCTCTAGTAACAAACAAACCCCTGCAGTGACTGACAAGAGACGGATGATGTGAGTGTCACTGTCGCTCGTGTCTCCAGCTCTCCATTGAAATGAATGACATCATCTCACTCTGATGGGTGTCACTGGTGGTCTGAATGGGGTGTTAGTGCAAATATGTCATTAATGTGGTGTTTATAATTATGTGATTAAAATCTGTTTTTACAAAATATATGTCATATCTACTAATATAGTCAAGTCAGATGTATTTTTAAAGCGCTTTATTTGTATTACACAAACAAACTACACATCAGCCCGACAATACATTCAGAAATGAACAGAAACAGATGCTCTTTTCATCAAATGCCTCAAATGTACTGAGCTTCATACAGCAAGACAATAATGCAAACAACACGTGTGTTTCATAAAGATATAAAGTGAATAATTCTTGACTGATCTGAGCCGTATTGATCAAGACTTTAATATGTTGAAGAAAAGCTCAGAAGACTGTAAGCAGGAGCTGAAGATGCAGCAGTGCAGCACACATCTGACACACTTCACCACAGAAGACACACAACACCTGATGATGTGTCACTTTTATACACAATGCACACATATGAGCAGTTTATAGAAATAAACAAGAGTAAATAAAACTGAGGAAATATAAATCTATTCAGAGTTTTAAAAGGATCTTACATGTTTAAGATGTGATGCTATTAAAAGAACTAAATATATTGACACACTATTGTTGTTCTACACACTTTATCTCAGGCTTTGACACACAACTACATAACACAAATACAATGAGACAGACTATAATGAGATTGAAGTGATGACATTCAGCAGTGATGTGAACACCACGTCATTCACACAATCAATAATAGAGAAGAACAATAATAGAAATCACTGAATAAAATGAATCATTGCATTAAAGATTCAGTTTGTGTATCCAGTTAAAGATGTTTAACACAAGAACCTGTAAATAAAACAAAGATTCAGTCAGTTAGATGAAATAAACTATATATACTTTATAACATCTTATAGTAAAGAACAGGTGTGTATTTCTCAAAAGCATCATGAGCTAACTATGGTTTCAACTCTCAAATTGTTCTTCTGAATATACATGTGCAGTCTCAAACTGTAGTGACACATGCAATAGAAATCTGAATGAAATAAACACACCAGCATCTAAACTTCATCTGTCAACCTTCTGGATATCTGTGTGTTTACACTAAAAGTCCTCGACTAAAACACTCATTTAACAACTTAACTATGATTTACTGTAAACACTTTCACATGAAAGACTTTTGATCTTTTGATCAGTCGAGTTGTAAAGTGTGTGTACTCGCCTCCGTCCTCCTCCTGTTCTTCTTCTTTCTTGGGTAGTTGTGTCCAGGACAGTTTAAAATCAGAGATGTTCAATCCCAGAGCAGACTGGAGCTAAAATCCATCAAATATTTCAATCCACACATGAAACATACTGTCATTTCTCATTCTCTCATCATCACTCATCTCATATATTTACACACATCAAACACTCTCATATATCACTTCTCTCTTAAATCATCACATTTACTTTTGTATTTTAAGACTCTTTTTCTCACCTGATGGAGGATTTTGTCACTCTCAGCATCAACACTGGAGGAAAACTTCAGACTCAGAAAGGTTCTTCTGTGAACTAAAACAGAGAAAACAGATTCAAAAATCACGTACAAATAAAAACACTGATATTTAGAGAAAACATTGAGCCCCAATGAACCAAAGCAGAATGATATTTTACTTTAACACTCTATATTTACACGACTAAATGTTTCTCTACAGATGATAATGTTGTTAAAGTGATGAGCGTTCACATGGATCTGTGATAAATGACTAAAACACTGAACTATGAATGACATCCAATAGCTGATGATGTCACTTTGTAAAAGAAAATGTAATACACATGACATCATCGTTTTTACAAATCACGTTTCTGAAGTTTACACAGAGACAGAATCACTTTCAAAAACTTTAAAATCTGATTTATAGTTTGTATGTGAAGTGAAAGTGACCTATTTGTCAGGTATGGTGACCCATACCCGAAATGTGACCACTGCTTTTAACCCATCCAGTGACTAGTGAACACACGCACAGCAAGTGGTGAACACACTTACACCCGGAGCAGTGGGCAGCTATCACTGCAGCGCCCGGGGAGCATGTAGGGGGAAGGTGCCTTGCTCAAGGGCACCACAATCGTTACCTGCCGGCCCCTGAGGGGCCAAAATCTTTCTGGTTTAAGTTGAAAACGGTGTTGAGACTGAATATATTTGTGTAGTGGAGCAGCTGTCATTGAGATGATGAGAATACAAACAGATGATTTTCTTCAGGATCTCTTAAATCAATCACTCATTTACTGACTTCAGTCTCATTCATACATTCACATCAACTCATATCAACACACATACACAACACAGTGCCATTAACAAATATATCACACTGAGGTAAACATTACTGATAAATACACACAATATCAATAAAATGTAATGAAAATTACCGTAAAAAAACTGAGTGATGACTGAAATCATTCATTATAATAAATATTTACAAGTAAAATGTTGAATGCACCAGCTCTAACAAACACTGCATTTTTCAGAAATTACCTCCATAGACCTCCACCTCACACAGAGTGAGATGAGATGTACGTCCAGTCATGACCACATTCACATAACGTCCCTTCATCCCATGACATGAGAAACTGATGGTTTGACCAAGTAGAAAATCAGGAGTCACAGCACATCTAGAGAGAGAAAAATCACTGAATCTCTATAGAGGTGTTTCAATTAATCAATGAAAAGTGTTCAAGGGATTTCATGAATAACTTTACATTGGATTGTTGTTTCCATTGTTTTCCAGTGAGTTTCCAATACGAATCTCTGCTCCGTTGGTTTGATCCAAACAGCAGTCTGGTCTAGCAGTGATGGTCACTGTACTGATGTCATAATAATCCTGAAGATCAAGCCTCCACCATGGGTTACTCTCAGATGATGTAGCAGAGCAGAATGTAACAACCTCTGGTTTTCCTCCATTTCTGACACCATCTATGGCATGTTGAGCTGTCCAGGTCTTATATGTGGATGATTGTGTCGCTGTTCCTTTAAATGCTAAATTCTCTAGAATATATAAATTCAAAGACAGTTATTCAGTCCGTCTGTAGATATATATAAAGTCATGACAACATTAAAAGATGAATATGATGACTTTATCACTGTCTGTTTCAACATATGTGTTCTATCAGTTTGATTCATTGCTTTTTCATTTGACACAACACACATAAACCACAGACTCACAACTGAAAAACTTCACATTGAAATATCTCTCTGATACTTTATAAATGATTTTATTGTCAACTATTTGATCACTTGAAAGTTTTGCAACTCAAATATATTTTTTGATTTATGACTTAGATCATAACTTAACTTTTCCAAAAATATATATATTGTTAAATAAATTAAATAATAATAATGAATCTATTCTTGTAAGACTGAGCGTCTAGATGAGTGATGATTAAAAACATAAAACATACCAGAATGAAGCATTAGAGACACTTTCTCATGAGAATTAAACTGTCATCTAACCACAAACTTACAACAATGAATGAACAATAAAGATAATAATTGACATCATTCTACATTTCTATGTAAAGAATCTAAAGAGTTGATTACCTTCTAAACTACCTGTAACAGAAACAAGACCTGTTGAACAAAACAAGAATTGTATGCTTTTATCTGAAAATCACTTAAATTAAGTTTACAGTTTGATCTTTATTTCTTAACTTTTGATGAATATTTTTAAAGATTTGAATGAAGAATGACTGACAGCATGTGTAATGTTAAGATAATGATGAGAGTTATACTCACCAGAAAGTAAAATAAGTTTAAAGAGTTTGTCCATCTCACTGCTGAACAAAAGTAATATGAGAATAGAGAAGAGAATTGAGTTTCTTATGTGTTATGAGCAGAACTTACCTCTGGGGTTACAGATGAAGATTTCACTCAGTGTGAGAGTCCTCCTCTCTTCTTCACTCTTCTAGCAATACATCCGTACATCCCTCTGGACATCTGACTGTCACTCTCTCCACCCTCACCACACCTTCACTGTCACGTTGATCAATGTGCGTGACACCACTGGACCTCTAAAACGCTTTTCTCAGCTCACCTTTGTCTTTCAAGTCTTATTTACAAATCAAATCTGGTGTCACGACAATGGCCCGAACCATCAACCCAAAAATCTTGTGCTTTCACCTGGAAACCACCGGATAATCATAAAGAAAACAACTTTAAAAAAGACAACATTCAGTTCAATCATGAACACAAGCCAGTGAATGACTGAGTATTTTAGTATTATTTTAAATTATTATTTTATTATCACTATTAACACGTTTTGTGTTATGAGTTCAGAATAAAGACACTTTCTAGCGGACGATTTAAACCCAGAGACCAAATGACAACAATTTGAAAGCAGAAATCAAGAGTGAATGAGAAGTAAATAGTATCTGGAACATCAAATAAAAGCAGAGAACAATTTCACAACAGGTGCTTAAAATTGCACGGTGTCATCTGAGTTCACAACTGAAGTGCTCACAGAGCGTTAAAACTTCCGTCTATCAGCACCTGTTTTGTTTAGGGCTGTTTTGTTAGTAAAATCAATTCAAATCAAGAATGCATCCTGTGTCTGTGCATGAACGAACTCAAAAAACAACAACCACAAGTTGATGATGTGTGATGGTTATATATCATTAGCATTATAATCATGGACAGTTGATCTGACACATGATGTTCAAATACAGTAGAGGTGACGCATCAAACCGTACATGAGAGAAAAGATAAAGGCTTTCTATACTTTTTCCTTGTGAGTCCTGCACTTATCCATCGGTTTTATAGTTCACAAATGTCCCGTATGTCTACGAATCTGTAACATACGTATGCAACTACATTTTTATCATCAAATTCTTTTGTTTAGTGACGTCACCAAGATGGGACACGTGTACATCAAGCATGCCACACCCAGCACTTCCCTTCTTTTGATATATTCCTGTATTTGTTTGTTTAAAAATGGTGGTATTGAAGTGAAGGTGAAGTGAAGTGAAAGTGACCAATTCGTCAGGTATGGTGACCCATACCCGAAATGTGACCTCTACATTTAACCCATCCATTGATTAGTGAGCACACACACAGCAAGTGGTGAACACACGTACACACGTTCACCCGGAGCAGTGGGCAGCTATCACTACAGCGCCCGGGGAGCATGTAGGGGTTAGGTACCTTGCTAAATCGTTACCCACCGGTCCTGAGGATCAAACCGGCAATCTTCTGGTCACGAGTCCGACTCTCTAACCATTAGGCTACGATTGCCCCAACCAGAAGCCAACAATGACCATCTCTAGTGATTTCTTATAGCTGATATAAAGAGGTCATTCTCAAAGTAAAATGCATTAACAGTCATTAATGATTCAACAAGAAACCTGTCAGGGCACGCATCTCTACAGCTTCATATTAAACCAGGGTTGTCAATGTTTTGCATCTACAGTCGTGGCCAAAAGTTTTGAGAATTACATAAATATTTGTTTTCAAAAAGTTTGCTGCTAAACTGCTTTTAGATCTTTGTTTCAGTTGTTTCTGTGATGTACTGAAATATAATTACAAGCACTTCATACGTTTCAAAGGCTTTTATCGACAATTACATGACATTCTTTTTCAGGACCTCTGTAATTCGACTGGGCATGCTCTCAATCAACTTCTGGGCCAAATCCTGACTGATAGCAACCCATTCTTTCATAATAACTTCTTGGAGTTTGTCAGAATTAGTGGGTTTTTGTTTGTCCACCCGCCTCTTGAGGATTGACCACAAGTTCTCAATGGGATTAAGATCTGGGGAGTTTCCAGGCCATGGACCCAAAATTTAAACATTCTGGTCCCCGAGCCACTTAGTTATCACTTTTGCCTTATGGCACAGTGCTCCATCGTGCTGGAAAATGCATTGTTCTTCACCAAACTGTTGTTGGATTGTTGGAAGAAGTTGCTGTTGGAGGGTGTTTTGGTACCGTTCTTTATTCATGGCTGTGTTTTTGGGCAGAATTGTGAGTGAGCCCACTCCCTTGGATGAGAAGCAACCCCACACATGAATGGTGTTAGGATGCTTTACTGTTGGCATGACACAGGACTGATGGTAGCGCTCACCTTTTCTTCTCCGGACAAGCCTTTTTCCAGATGCCCTAAACAATCGGAAAGGGGCTTCATCAGAGAATATGACTTTGCCCCAGTCCTCAGCAGTCCATTCACTATACTCTCTGCAGAAGATCAATCTGTCCCTGATGTTTTTTTTGGTGAGAAGTGGCTTCTTTGCTGCCCTTCTTGACACCAGGCCATCTTCCAAAAGTCTTCGCCTCACTGTGCGTGCAGATGTGCTCACACCTGCCTGCTGCCATTCCTGAGCAAGCTCTGCACTTGTGGCATTCCGATCCCGCAGCTGAATCCTCTTTAGGAGACGATCCTGACGCTTGCTGGACTTTCTTGGACGCCCTGAAGCCTTCTTTACAAGAATTGAACCTCTTTCCTTGAAGTTCTTGATGAACCTATAAATTGTTGATTTTTGCAATCTTAGTAGCCACAATATCCTTGCCTGTGAAGCCATTTTTATGCAACGCAATGATGGCTGCACACGTTTCTTTGCAGGTCACCATGGTTAACAATGGAAGAACAATGATTTCAAGCATCACCCTCCTTTTAACATGTCAAGTCTGACATTCTAACCCAATCAGCCTGACATAATGATCTCCAGCCTTGTGCTTGTCAACATTCTCACCTGAGTTAACAAGATGATTACTGAAATGATCTCAGCAGGTCCTTTAATGACAGCAATGAAATGCAGTGGAAAGGTTTTTTGGGGATTAAGTTAATTTTCATGGCAAAGAAGGACTATGCAATTCATCTGATCACTCTTCATAACATTCTGGAGTATATGCAAATTGCTATTATAAAAATTTAAGCTGCAACTTTTCCAATTTCCAATATTTATGTAATTCTCAAAACTTTTGGCCACGACTGTACTAATACTGATCCTTATGGGGAATAAATCCCTGCAGACGGTGGAGACCGTGATACAAGTCAAATACAACACAGCGATTTGGTGGATAACGTTAAAACCTTTTTCCATTGTATTTTTGAACACTTTCACACAAACAAATTTCAAAATTTACACTTAGATCTTAGAAATCAGTCGTTGCTGACTGTCCCTCAGTCAAAAATGGAGTCAAAAGGTGACTGAGCCTTTTCAGTAGTAGGGCCACAGTTATTAAACAGTCTTCCCCTATATATTCAGCAGGCCCCGTCTATAGATTAAATTAAACTTTATTTATAAAGTGCGTTCCACAATATGCATTTTTCCAAAGCAGCTTTACATGAGCAAATAAGAAAAACGTCAAAACAGAAAGGTAAAACACAGCACAGTGCAATGTGTCTATAGAACAAGCAAGATCATTCTAATAAATAATATCTACTAGATTAATAAATGATGCAGTCTCAGGTTCTCTCACTGTGGTGAGGAACCCAAACTCCAATGATGAATAGATGGAGAAAAAAAAAACTTGGGAGATACCAGGCTCAGCCGGGAGGGGCAGATCTACTTTGAAGGGTCATAGCTGCATAGCTCAGTGACCCTGACTAAAAGCCACCGAGTAAACATCCATGCAGAAGAGGGAGAGCCCGGCACCCGTGACCCAGGAAGTCGAAACCGTGCAGGTCCAACTCAGTTTCATTCCGCGATCGTCACCAGAAAACAGAGGAACAACCAGGGGAAAATAGTAATTGCATAATGTAACTTTATTCCTCTGTTGTCTAAAAATGACCACAAAACAAGACCAAACAAGACCCACATAACTTCAACAAATGAAACCCCACAACCAACAAGCCTCCCTACAAACCCCCACCCTTCCACCTCCAATCAGGGCCACTGAGTGCAGCTTTAACTTCAAACTGCTGTCATGTGATGTAAGTTTAGCATTAAATAACAACTATTGTAACTTTACCATTGATGTAGTCCGTCTTTGCTCTTGGTTGGATATGGAGTTTCCTGAACTGGGATAGGCAGATGGTCGCCTTTCTCTTGGTTCACAAGAGCACTTATTCTTGGTCTTCTTGGACGAGAGCAATTTGATGCATGCGTATTAGGTTTGCCACATGGGGCTTGCCCTTATTGGACGCCTGCGCTCTGACTCACAACGCGGAAGTGCAACTCTGTGTTTACATGCAGACGCACGCTATATGTAAGCTGATCTTCTCAAAATCACGGATGATTTCGATATTAAGGAAGACTTGCACTTTTTTGCCCAACGGTACCTATTCGAACCAGAATCTAAAGAGGACGAACTAAGAGAGAGGGAAGAAGAAGCATCAAAACCACACCCACTAGTTTCTACAAGACAAAGAACTAAGTAGCTAGCAATGCCCACGGAAATGGAGCGCTTGTGCTGCATCGAATGGATATAGCCATGACACAGTTCGAAAGTGTGGATAGTTCAAATGATGAGATGACAGATGAATTACGCTGTCTAACAGATGATCCCTGCTTTCTTCTCCTGCGATGCCGCAGTGTGATGGACGTTGTATTTCACTTGCCCAAAGAGAACTGGAAACAAAGACCAAGGCCAGAAGGACCAGGAGGCACACTTTCTGTCGAGTAAGTAGCAAAGTATATGGTGATGAGTTTTTCATCATGCAACATAGTGATTTTACTATGGATCTATTTTCTGCTTACAGTCAGTGCAGACTGGTGTCGTACTGGCTTGTTCTGGAGTGGATACTCAAAAACAAAAACTGGGGAGACAAAACAGAGTAGAGCTGCCATCATGTGTTGTGCGTGCCATACGGGAAAAATACCCATTCTCATAAGGAAACTATATGGGATTCAACGAAGCTGAAGATTCTTTTGGACTATTTTACATAAATAATACTCAATTGCGGTTAAAATTTTAATTGACATAATTATTTTTCACAATTTTGGGGAAAGAACCCAATAACAGGCAGTGGTAGGTGGTGAAAAAAGAAAGACTTTGTTAACTCGCGATGGGAAGCAAATCAGTGAACATTACTGTGACGAGTCACCCCTGGTGCAATCAGCGTCGCCATGGAGACGGAAAGACTTAGAGCCTCACACCTGCCGGACATCAGAGGCTCTTAAACACAGGGCTATAAAGAGCCCAGGAAGACGGAGTGGAGGTGAGCAACGTCTCCATACAAGACAGACCTCTCACGTGGTTTCTTTCTTTTGTATAGTCTGAGGGGAATTAAGAGGACTGAACCGCGGAGTTCCAATATCGAGGGAGCTGCCCTCGAGACCAGAAGAACACTGCCTAAACAAGAAGGAAGCTACACGGAAACCCTGAGAACCTGGAAGTCAAGCTTCAGTTGTTTTGTTTTCTTCCATCTCCTCCGGGGACTTTCAATAAATATACCCTCCGGGGCACATCAGTTTAACCCCCTCGTGTATGTGTCATTGCTTCACCCGTCGCAATTACTAACATAGAAAACTTGGAACAAAAACTTGACAAGGTGCTGTTGTGAACAGTGTAACGAGACGCACACAAGTCACAGTTTATCAGCCCCGGACCGTGGACAGGATAGTCAGATGTGTGGAATATGTCCGGTCCTGGGGGAAGTCCTTTGGGGTGTTGTTCGGTGCAACCAAGGTTGCGTGCTTCGTTTTTTTGGTGTTTGGCTTGAAGTGCCGCTGCTGGTTGTCACTCGTCCGAACCGGGTGAAACAGGAGAAAGCGTGAGTCTAGTCAGGACTTGGAGTTGGAGTTGTAGCTCACCGTCTTGTTCTCCGCCCTGATTGCCTCAAGACTATAATAAATAACATGACAACAAGGCAAGGGGCAAGGAATTCCAATATAGCAAGGTAAGGTGAAGTGAGGTAAACCAACACGACACAGGCATGAACAAACTCAGCAAACAAGCCAAACGAACGAGCACAGGACAGCAGACACAAGTGAATTAAATAGTGGAACTAAAAAAGGATAATAATAACAAAAAATATTGTTTAATGACTAAAAGAAGAAAATTAAACTCAGTCATGGCTGATTTGTTCCGTCAGATACTTAAGCCTGTTTTGTTAATAAGATTCATTCAAATTAACGATGTATTTTTTGTGTGAATGAGAAAGGAAAACTAATTTGCATCTTTCCAGTGTTAGGTCATCTCGGGACAAAAGCAAAAAATGTAAAATGCTCTCTAAGAATAGTCTTAATAGAATAGTCTTAGGTTTGATTTTAGTTTAAAGAAATCATAAATGAAGGGCTTGTCTAAGAGTAAGCTCTCAAAAAGGATATGTTAAAAAAACACATATTTTTGTGTAATGGAATTTTACCACATTGTGTGTTTTATCGATTTTATGTTCAGAAATAAAAGTGAGAACACAAGGTTGACTTAAAAAAGCAATGAGCCTCAACAAGCCAAGGTTTAGAGTGATTTTATAACAGTTAAGGGACTTAGATAAAACCCTCCGTCTGATTACATGACTTACATGATACGATTTGTGTCATAGGGTATTGCAGTAATTCATAAATCGCATAGGTTGATATTCAATCGTTTCCTCTTGTTTAGTTTACACACTACATATTTCATGAACTACTGTACCTGTCATCATATAAGTTTGTTGGTTGAAAAGTGCGTGCCGTCTCCCTCTCTGCTGCCATCTTGTTATTAGGAATGTGTCTCAACATTTAAATGATTTAAGAGTGCTGAAGAATGATCTTATAACAAGACAGCAGCAGAGGAAGAGACCACGGGCTTTACAACAAACAAACATGTGCCTCTTTCATGAAAAACAAGCAGAACAGATTTCTGCGTAAACGCCCACCCTACTTACAAATAATTGGAATTCATTAACATGCACACATTTAACTATCAAATATGATGTTTATAAAGTATCTTAGAATCCGGAGGACAGTTTCACATGCACATTACTCCAAGTTTACTCTTATATACAGACCAAAATTATAAACGCAACACTTGTTTTTGCCCCCATTTTTCATGAGCTGAACACAAAGATCAAAGACAAAAGGTCTATTTCTCTCAAATGTTGTTCACAAATCTTTGTTAGTGAACCCTTCTCCTGTGCCGAGATAATCTATCCACCTCACAGGTGTGGCATATCAAGAATCTGAATAGGCTGCATGATTATTGCACAGGTGTGTCTTGGGCTGGCCACAATAAAAGGCCTCTCTAAAGTGTGCAGTTTTATCACACAGCACAATTCCACAGATGTTGCAAGTTTTGAGGTTGCTTCTAATTGGCATGCTGACTGCAGGAGTGTCCACCAGAGCTGTTGCTAATGAATTGAATGTTCGTTTCTCTACCATAAGCCGTCACCAAAGGCGTTACAGAGAATTTGGAGAGTACATCCGACCGGCCTCACATCCGCAGACCATGTGTAACCACACAAGCCCAGGACCT
This sequence comes from Triplophysa bombifrons, assembly GCA_029783895.1. Classification (NCBI taxonomy): domain Eukaryota; kingdom Metazoa; phylum Chordata; class Actinopteri; order Cypriniformes; family Nemacheilidae; genus Triplophysa; species Triplophysa bombifrons. The sequence goes on from CM056448.1 coordinate 4,240,554, forward strand.
CCACATCCAGCATCTTCACCTCAAAGATAGTCTGAGACCTCTCTTTCTTTCAAGGTAGACTATCTCATACAGATATATATAACGTTATGTTTATTTTAAGTTTCCGCGCTGCAGTGTTCACTGTCACTAAAATTCATGAAGTTGACCTGCTGCTGATCTTCTCATTTTCATTCTCGAATGTCTTTTCTCGATAATATGATTGTAAAGGCTGAATGCTCTCTCTGAAGGTGTGCTTGAGTGTGGGATGTAAACCTTATAATTTACCTGCTTGTTTAGACTATAAGTGTTACACCTATAATAACCCACCTCACCCAACTGCTGCCGTCTTTAATTCAGACATTAAACCCATGTCGCGATCATCAACAGCCAAACGTTAGAGATCTTGTTTTAGAGTATACATTTTTCTATGAGCTGGGAAAAAAACATTCTGAAAGTGATCCCAACGATATCGTTTTCTCTATCTTTATCATTATAGTTGTGACGTGAACCCCGCTATTCTCCTAAGTTAAGAAACATTTTTAAAACTTTACTTCTCAAATTCAGTGAATTACCCAAAATTGGATTAGAAGATTTGAGAGCTTTTGTCTAGCATCAGGATTGAGTGCGAAAACCAGAGGAATACAAGATACTCCTTGTTATTCATTTAGTCATTTGGCAGACGCTTTTATCCAAAGCGACTATAAGAGAGTTCAGGGAGCAATAAGTGATATGTCATACAGGAGCAATACTACAATAGGTGCTAATACAAAGTTACTGGTGTCAACAAAAGCTAGAACACTACCTGTTGAGAGAAAGAGAGAGATTTTTTTCTGTCAAGTATTCACAGAAGAGATAGGTTTTAAGTAGTTTTATGAATGTTGTGAGAGATGTGGTTGACCAGACTGAGTTAGGAAGAATGTTCCACTAGGAAGGAGTTGTGAAGCAGAATGAGCGGGAAAGTGATCTACTGCCCTTATGGGAAGGCATTACAAGACGCCGCTGGTTTGCTGAACGCAGGGATCTTGATGGGGTGTAGAGTGCAGGAGGGTATGAAAGTAAGCCGGTGCAGATCCAGTGATAATCCTGTAGGCAAGAATTAGTGACTTGAATCTGATACAGGCTTCAACAGGTAGCCAGTGGAGAGAGATGAAAAGGGACGTCACATGAGCCCTTTTGGGCTTTCGGAAGACGAGGCGTGCTGCTATTTCAACCAGCTATCTCAACCAGCTGACTATTTCCGCCTAATCAATGGTTGATGTCATGGTGTTGTGAACAGAAGCTGCTCTTTGTTAATAATTTTGATCTGATCTGGGAGCGACCTAGGCTTTGCCTTGACGGCCTGCACTCCAGCAGCATCAGAGTGGATCTTTTGTCTGACACATCTGAAAGAGTTCCTCTCACTCAAGTGTTAAAAATGTTATTGCTCCCAAATGCATAGAAACTGTGTCTGTTCCCCGAATAATACAATTAAATAATAATTTATGTAAAAGTCAGAGAAAAAACCTTATTGAGACTAAACCAAAAGGAAAGCAAAACTAACGCCTAAAGTTCGGGCTACTTAATATTAGATAACTAAATTCAAAGGCAGTTATTGTAAATGAAATGATCACAGACAATAGTTTTGATATACTCTTCCTTACTCAAACATTTCTAAACCAAATGACCGGTTGGTCGAGTTGGTGGTGTCACAACCATTTTTAGAGACTTTCTTAACATAACTCTGAGAACAGAGTGTGGTGAAGTGAGTGACTCGTTTCCACGTGATCCTCATTAGGTAGATAGCCAATGGGGTACCGCCCTTAGTGTATATAGACTCTGTGTTCATGCCTCCTGGAATGCGTCATTGTCGAAAGCCCGCCCCTTGCGATTCATCCCAGGAGACCGCGGAGGTATGGGTTTCAGCTGTGCAGTTGGTTGTTTTGATTTTATTATTAGATTGTTGCATTGTTTCTTTATTTTTATTTTTTTCTGTTTAGTGTGACACTCAGCCATCTAGGCTGCTTGTTGTTTCGTGGTGACATCCACACATCCACATTGTAAGTTTTAATGTAGCATCGTAACTGTACGGAAGTTTATTTGTTTGAATGATCTGCAATGCATTTTAGTGTGGCGTGCCTTCGGGGCTTCCATCGGTGTGGCGCCTCTTAGTAGTCGTGTCGGGGTGCCAGCTGTTTGTCGACTCACTAACAGATCCTTTGTGCCTGTGATTACGTGTGTGTGTGTGTGTGTGTGCGTGAGCGTGCCGATATTCAATCAGGGTGAGTACATTAGTTATCGTTCCTTTTTTTTATCTGCATTTGTTTTAATTGGATGATTAATAAATGTGTTTAGGAAATCTTTCTGCTTTTGATCAGGACAGGTTGAGCAGTTATATTTACATCTTGCTGTCAGTATCCCTGGCTTTTCGAGCCACGTCTGCTGCTTTGGGGAGAAACAGAAATTACTTTTCGTCTGTTGCTCTGGCGATCTGTCTGATGCGCTAGTGGGCCTTAAAGGATTTCTGATTGTTATTTCATGATTTTGTTTCTGTTTATGTGCCTGTTTCAGTTTGTATTTGGCTGGTTCTGTCACCAGTCCTTTAACAGCATTATCACCGCTGTTTAATGACCTCTTGGAGGGATTGATAGCAGCCAAATAGTTTGGTTATTCATATAAGTTCTAGTGACTGATTGTGTGATTTCGTCCCGTAACCATATCATCGTGATTGTTTATTTTTTTGTCATTAATTGGTGTTTTCTGTTTTTGTTTAAGTGGATTGTTTATTTTTATTTTGTCTGTTTCCGTATTCTGCAGGAGCTGGGTATGCCAGGAAGCGGGCCGGTGGTGGTAGCTGCATGGCTTTCACCTTAACACGAGTGGTTATTAGTGCTGTGTTATTCCTGATCACTATTTGTGGTGGAGTGTGACTTTTGAATTGTGGTGTTTCTGCCATATGCAGCTACACCTGGCCTGCTTTCAGGGCGTCATCCCCTGCAGTGATCTATCTATTTTGTTTACGGATTGAGAACTTATTGTGAGTTATTATTTGGTTAAATTATTTTCTTTATTAAACATATTTTTGTTAAATTGTAAACTCACGTCTCCTGCCTTTCTTGAGCAAATGAACTGTGTCCCATTTATTAGATTATTTCTCCGGTAATTCGGGGTGGCGTAGTCACTACTAGTAGGGCCGCGTTTGGCTACACGAGCATACATTTAAATCATTTGAAGTGCTTGTGTTGAAAATAATTGTTTCAAAGAAAAGTAAAAAACCACTGGTCTCTCTTACATTGGCTACTGTGTATAGACCCCCTGGGCCTTACACTAACTTTCTGAAAGAGTTTGCGGACTTCTTATTGGTAAACGTTGATAAAGTACTGATTGTCAAGAGATTTTAATATTCACATAAATAGTGCCGACGATGCATTAGCAGCTGCGTTTATAGAGCTACTACACTCTTTTGGAGTAACACAAAACATCAATAGACCTACTCATCGACTTAATCATACACTAGACTTGATTATATCTCACAGAGCTTATGTTACCAATATAGATATTATTCCTCAAAGCAACGATATCACTGATCACTATCTTATAACATGTACACTGCGCACTGCAGAAATCGGTCGTGTAACTCATTATCGACAGGGTAGAAGAATCACCTCAACTACTACATCTACATTTACATGTAGTCATTTAGCAGACGCTTTTATCCAAAGCAACTTACAGGTGGGGTAGGCAATAGAAGCAATTGGGACAGCATAAGTACAACAAAAGCATAAGTGCAATCAAAAAAAAGAGGACTGGTCTCATATAACTGTAACACAGTATACAGAACCATTCAATCATTATCTTTTTTTTTTTTTTTTTTTTAAAGAGTAGAGAAGAAAATAGAGTCAGACCAGAACAGATCAGTCAGATGTTGACGGAAGAGATGTGTTTTCAGACGTTTCTTAAAGATGTCTACAGAATCTACAGATCTTGTAGCAGCAGGCAGATCATTCCACATAGGTGGAACAGATCCGGAGAAGGTGCGCGAGAGAGATTTTTTTTCCTTTTTGGGATGGCACCACAAGACGCTGTTCGTTTGCAGAGCGTAGGCATCTGGCGGGTACATATGTCTGCAGTAGCGAGTGAAGATAAGGGGGTGCCGAACCAGTGGTGGTCTTGTCAGCCAGGAGCAGAGTCTTGAATTTGATGCAAGCGACTATAGGGAGCCATTGTAGCTTAATGAATAGAGGAGTGACGTGTGCTCTCTTCGGTACTAAAGATCTGACTCCTCGAATAACCTTACCAATAAATACAGTATTGCTGATGACATGACCACATACATGGGCAATATTTTCTCTAGTAATGGAGCAGACTGAAACAAATATTTGGGGGAGATATCTACAGCCCTTTTGGCTACACAGGGGGCATATGTAGATGACTGTGTAGCTTCTCCTTTAGATGTTAAATTCCAGCATCATATGAGGCCAGCATCATAGCGGTGACCGCTCCACAAGGGCCCGCGGCTCCATCTACGTTCTGCAGCAGCAGACATTACTCCCTTAGAGGCCAGCATCATAGCAGTGACTGTCCCTCAAGAGTTGAATCTCTTGGGGGGAGTGTTCCGGGTTCAGGCTAATGCAGGATTCAGAGCCTTCACTCCGGACAGAGGGGGAGTGCTCTAAGGTTTGAAGAACGAACAAGCTCAGAGCCCTCTCCCTGACAGCAAGCCAAATATGCTTACCCTCAAACCTACAGCATTACCTGCATTGGCGAACTCATGAAATTATGTTTTATTAACTAGGTTCGGGAGGAGAAGCAGTAGACAATTCACTTGGCTGGTCCGCTTTTACCCATCACACCACCCGACCTATCAGTTCAAGAGAGAGAGAATCTTGATCCCTAAATAGTCAATACCGTCTTACCTTGACTCTCTCTTCAAGGCAAGGCAAGTTATTTATATAGCACATTTCATACACAAGGGCAATTCAAACTGCTTTACATAAAATGATTGTCAGAAAGAAATAAAATGTATCTTTAAAATGCAAATGATTTAAGATCACAAATACAACTTTAGATTTTAAGAAACAACAAAACAGCAATATAATTGATTAAAAATCTGAATGTATATATAAAAAGAATGAGAGCAAAATAAAAATAAATTAGAAATAGAGGTGCAGTTGATGTAAACCAGCGCAGTGCTCAGGTTGTGAATGCACAGCTAAACAAGTGTGTTTTTAATCTTGATTTAAAAGTAGCTACTGTTGGTGAACGTCTGATGTCTTCTGGAAGCAGATTCCAGTTACGGGTGGCGTAATGACTAAACGCTGACTCGCCTTGTGTTGAGTGAACCCTTGTTATCTCTAACTGACTTGATCCTGATTTTCTGAGAAGTCTGTATGGTTTATATATGGAGATGGTGGTCTAGTGGGTTAAACCACTGAAATTGTAAATCAAAGGTTGCTGGTTCGATCCCAGCAGCCACCACCAGTGTGTTCTTGAGCAAGACACGTTGCTCCAGGGGGCTTGTCCCTGTAATAAGTGCACTGTAAATCGCTTTGGATAAAAGTGTCTGCCAAATGAGTAAATGTAAATGTAAATTTTCAATGAGCATATCTGAGATGTATTTAGGTTCTAGACCATTGAGTGATTTATAGACAATTAATAATACTTTGAAGTTGATTCTAAAAGTAACTGGTAACCAGTGTAAGGACCTGAGGATTGGAGTAATATGCTCAGATTTTTTGGTTCTGGTCAGATTCCTGGCAGCAGCGTTCTGTATGAGCTGCAGCAGTCTGATGGTCTTTTTGGGAAGACCTGTAAGGAGTCCATTACAGTAATCCACCCTGCTGGTGATGAAAGCATGGACTAGTTTCTCTAAATCTTGGCTTGAGACAAAACATCTCATTCTGGCTATGTTTCTGAGATTGTAGTACGCTGATTTCCTTATTGCTTTGACATGACAGCTGAAACTAAGGTCAGACTCTAAAATGACACCAAGATTTTTTACCTTACTCTGTGTCTTTAGACCTCTTAAGTCAAGGTATGTGTTTACCTTGTTAGTTTCATCCTTGTTACCAAAAATAATGACTTCAGTTTTGTTTTTATTTAACTGAAGGAAGTTTTGACACATCCAGCTGTTAATTTCATCAATACATTGGCAAAGAGAGTCAATAGGTCTGTAGTCATTGGGTGAGAGGGCTAGATAGATCTGAGTGTCATCTGCATAGCTGTGGTAGGCAATTTGTTACTTTTTCATTATTTGGCCAAGTGGGAGCATATACAAATTAAAGAGGAGCGGAGCAAGAATTGAGCCCTGTGGAACACCACAAGTCATGGGTGTCCAGTCAGATTTATGGTTGGCTAAGTTCACATAGTAACCTCTCCCTTTATGGTATGACCCAAGCCATTTAAGTACCAACCTAGAAAGCCCTACCAAGTTTTCTAGCCCATGTAGGAGTATGGTGTGATCTACAGTGTCAAAAGCAGCACTGAGATCTAGTAGAACCAGAACTGATATTTTGCCTGAATCAGAATTCAATCGAATATCATTAATTATCTTTATGAGCACTGTCTCTGTGCTATGATGCTGACGGAAACCAGACTGATTGGTTGTCCAGGTAGCCATTTGAGTTCAAGAATTTGGTCAGCTGATTGAAGCCAACCTTTTCAATGATCTTGCCTATAAAAGGAAGATTTGATATGGGTCTGTAGTTAGACAATAAGGATTTGTCTAGATTGCCCTTTTTAGAAGAGGTTTGACAACTGCATTTTTAAGGGACTCTGGGAAAGTTCCTGAGAGCAGTGAGGTATTAACTATTTTTAGGAGATCTGCTTCCAAACAGTTAAACACTCGTTTGAAAATGGATGTGCGAAGTGTGTCAAGGGTGCAAGTTGAAGCCTTAAGATGCTGTACCGTTTCCTCCAGGGTTTTGAGACCAGTTGTCTGAAATTCAGACAAAGTTACTAATTTCTGATGTACTGAAGTCAGACTGACCTGACTGCTGCATGGAGCTTTGCTAATTTCCATTCTGATATTACTGATCTTTTGAAGGAAAAAAATTGCAAACTCATTGCATTTGTCATCAGACAGCATTTCCCTCGGAACTTGACTATGGGGATTTGTTAGTCTCTCTACAGTTGCAAAAAGAGTCCGAGTGATATTTATTTAGCAGTTTATAATGTTAGAGAAAAAGTTCTGTCTAGCTTTGCCTAAATCAACATTGAATGCATGCAGACTGTCTTTATAGATGTTATAGTGAACTTCAAGTTTGTTTTTTTCGCCACATACGCTCAGCTTTTCTGCATGTTCTTTTCATGCTTTATACTGCTGGTGTGTTTCTCCAGGGTGCTTTACGCCTGTGAAGGAGTTTGTTAATAAGTTTTATTATGTTTGAATCTTTACTCTTTATTATAGTTTGATTAACATAATGTGTGTGCCTTAATGAAAATGTTTAAGCAGAAGCTGTGAGGGTTTTTTTCAGGAATGTGTGTGGGGGAGCAGCCTTGCGCGCAAAGATAAGGGAGTGGCTGAAAAGCAGGTAAAACTCAGGTTGGGGGAGGTCTATGGAATGTGTGTTGTGCTGTGTCATGTGATGTTTGCAGACAAAGGAGAACGAAGCTGATTAGATCAAGAGAGGGAGGCACCGCCTGAAGAAAGAAGATACACCCTCTCTCATACACACTATAAATATGTTGTTAGAATGACACACGTGGTTGTTCTTTGTGAGACACTGTGTCTGAGACAACCCAGTGCTGTACTTTTCTGGAAAATAAACTTCAATACTTGTTAGAGATTGCCTACCTTCAATTTTTGAACATGTAGGACACTTTTTAGTCCAACACCTGCCAGTTATCGTCTTGACCTTTACTGGAGCAATGGAATCGATAGCATTTTTTACTTTTGCAGTCTCAAGCATTCCACCACCCCCCCGGATACTCACTTGGAGCCCCTTGTCTACAGCAGGACACCAAAGTGGGGGGTGGGAGTGTTCCGGGTTCAGGCTAATGCCGGATTTGGAGCCCTCACCCCAGACGGGGGGGTGTGCTCTAAGTTCAGAAGAACGAATGAGCTCAGGGCCCTCTTCCAGACAGCAAGCCAAATACGCTTACCGATATATAACCATCACACATCATCAACTTGTGGTTGGTTATTCAGTTTTTTCGTTCATGCACAGACACAGGATGCATCCTTGATTTTAATTGCTCTTCTTAACAAAACAACCCTAAACAAAACAGGCCTAAGTAGTTGTTAGACGGAAATTTTAACGCTCTGAGTACGCTTCAGCTGTGAACTCAAATGACACTGTGCATTTTTTAAAGCATCTGTTGTGTAAACATTCTCTGATGTTCCAGATACTATTTACTTCTTATTCACTCTTGATTTCTGCTTGTAAATTGTTGTCATGTGGCCTATAGGTTTAAATCGTCCGTATGAAAGTGTCTTTATTCTGAACTCATAACATAAACAATTTTGAGAGTGATTATTAATAAAATATTCTGTCAGTCTTTCACTGGCTTATGTTCATGATTGAAATGATTGTTCTCTTGTTAAAAGTAGTTTTTATCATGATTATCCGTTGGTTTCCAGGTGAGAGCACAAGATTTACATGTGCAGTTGATGGTTCGTGCCATTTTCGTGACACCAGATTTGATTTGTAAATAAGACTTGAAATGACAAAGGTGAGTTGAGAAAAGCGTTTTAGAGATTAGATGATTCAACTTTATTGTCATTACACATATACAAGTACAGTGTAACGAAATGTAGTTTAGGTCTAACCAGAAGTGCAATTAGCAAGTGCAGATATACAGTGTGAATAAATACAGATACAATATTAGGAGATTACTATACAATGGGCATGTACTATGAAAATACTTTACAGAAGGAATGTACTATGACAATATATACAGAAGGCTATATACTGTGAACATTAGTGTACAGGAGGTTATGAACAGATAACAATATAGACTATACAATAGTGCAAGTGACTTGAGTGTGCATTAGTTACAGACATTAGCTATTAAAGTTACAGTGCAGTAGATGAGTTAATGTGGTTATTAAAGGTACGGTGCAATACATGAGTAGATGCACATATACAGTTACAGTGCAGTAGATGAGTTAGTGCAGTTATTGAAGCTATAGTGCAATAAATGAGAAGATGCAGTTAGTTATGCGATAGATGCAATAATGCAATAGATGAGTTACAGTGCAGTAGGTGAGTTAGTGCAGTTATTGAAGTTACAGTGCAGTAGATGAGTTAATGCAGTTATGAAAGTAGTCCATTCGTGCTAATGAGCATTCAGTGTAATATTCCTGGGGTGCAAGTGAGCAGTATAGAGTGCAAATGATGCTGTGTGTGTGTAAACAGTCCGGTAGAGCAGATACATGAAGTACTGGTGTGTACAGTTCCGTCATGCATGGCAGCCCTGTAGTGCAATGTAAACATTGTAATAGCAGCATTAAGTTAAAGTTATGAGAGGTAGTGAAGTCAGTGGGGAGCAGAGTTCAATAATGAAACAGCTCTGGAAAAAAAGCTGTTTCCTAGTCTGCTGGTTCTTGTCCGGAGGCTCCTGAAGCGCCTACCGGAAGGCAGGAGAGTAAACAGTCTATGAGCGGGGTGAGAGGAGTCCTTGAGAATGCTGCGAGCTCGACGCAGACAGCGTTTCTTCTGGATGTCCTCAATGGAAGGGAGTGTAGTTCCTGTGATGCGCTGGGCTGTTTTCACCACCCGCTGCAGTGCCTTGCGCTCAGCAACAGAACAGTTCCCGTACCAGACTGTGACACAGTTGGTCAGGATGCTCTCTATCGTGCAGCGATAGAAGTTCACCAGGATAGTTGAAGACAGTTGGTTCTTCTTCAGTGTCCTCAGAAAGAAGAGACGCTGGTGAGCCTTCTTGACCAGGCATGAGGTGTTGGTGGTCCAGGACAGGTCCTCCGAAATGTGGGTCCCCAGGAACTTAAAACTGGGAACACGTTCAACAGCCGTCCCGTTAATGTGGATGGGGTCGTGTGTTTCTCCTTTCGCCTTCCTGAAGTCCACGATGATCTCCTTTGTCTTGGAGGTGTTAAGGAGCAGGTTGTTGTTTGAGCACCATGTGGCCAGGTGCCGTACTTCCTCCCTGTAAGCAGTCTCATCGTTGTTGCTGATGAGACCAATCACTGTTGTATCGTCTGCAAACTTGATGAGGGAGTTAGATCCATTCACAGGCTCGCAGTCGAGTGTGAAAAGGGAGTAGAGAAAGGGGCTCAGTACGCAGCCCTGTGGTACACCAGTGTTGAGGGTGGTTATGGTGGAGCAGATGTTGCCTAACCTAACAAGCTGAGGCCTGTTCGTCAGGAAATCCATAATCCAGTTGCAGGTTGAATTGTTTATGCCTAGGTTTCCAAGTTTGATGATTAGCTTGGAAGGGATTACAGTATTGAATGCAGAGCTGAAGTCTACAAACAGCATGCGTGCATAAGTGTTCTTATTATCCAGATGTGTGAGCACGGAGTGCAGCGCCATGGGCACTGCATCATCGGTGCTCCTATTGCTACGCTAGGCAAATTGGTATGGGTCCAGTGTGGATGGTAGAGAGTCTTTTAGGTGTGACGGGACCAGCCGCTCGAAGCACTTCATAACAATGGGTGTGAGTGCTACAGGGCGGTAGTCGTTCAGGCATGTCGGGCTGGAATGTCCTCGAGGTCAAGTGGTGTCACGCACATGGATCAACGTGACAGTGACAGTGTAGTATTTGTATGCTCTCAGGGTCACAGCCCATCACTGAATTCTAGGAGAGGACATTTGGGGAACAGCTTTTAACTCGTTAAATAAAGAACACAAGGGTTTATGGTACATAACGATTGTACATTTTCAACCATAGAAATCCTCATGGAAGTGCTTTAAACCAAAGGTAACAGCCAACCCTTCTTTGTCCAACTGCTAATAATTCCGTTCACCTTGATTGAATGTTCGTGACATGAATCCTATAGGTCTTTCACTTCCATCAGGCATCTTATGCTAATGAACTGCACCCAAGCCATAAGTAGCAACATCACATTATAAAATCACCTACTTCTGGAGGTCATAATAAACCAGAATTTGTATGGAGTGAATCATTATGTTAGAATGAGCAAAAGCAGCCTCAGCCTCTTGTTTCCCGCCCCAGTGCCATTTTGAGTCTTTTTGCAGCAATTTGTACACCGGCTGGGCAGGAACTTATTGTAATAATTTAAAAGTTCTAAATAAGACTTCAATTCTGTCACATTATGTGGTAAAGAAGCATTTTGTATAGTCGTCCCCTTTTCCGGTGCGTATGAAAGTGATAATTAATAAATATAACAGTTGGTCATGAAATATTTTGGTACTTGTGTTATAATCAAGGGCGTTAATTTCATTTAACAGTAGGGGGGACGATACACATAATATTTCTTCAGGAGAAATTTCTGAAGGGGACACAAAAAAACAGTATCAATATTGTACTTATAAAGATATGTGAACACAGAGGAAAGCCATGCTACTATAACAGAATCATTTAGACTGCCTCATTATGATTATTTTTTGAGTTTCTCTCCTGTTCAATAAAAAAGGCAGATTTTTCTTCAAAACTATTTATTGCAATGTTTTTAAGTTGTTTACAATCAACCCATCAACATACAATGCAATTTAAACACAATGACTGTTATTTTGAAAACTGTATAAAAAAAATGTTTAGGAACAAATTCAATTATACAATAATTTATTTATAGTACTTGCTCCAATATTAAATAATTGGCTGCATTCAAAAACACACTTACATTTATAAATGGACACTAAACAAAAGTACCAAATGTGTTTTTCCTGGTATCACTGGGCCCCACAAACTCTTGGCATATGTTGTTTATGTTCAGGATGTAGAGCTTGTCTTTGTGCACATTGCAGACTAACAGACTATTAAATCTGTCTTGGCCCATAGTAGCCCTTAGCCACGTCTTCAGTCTCCACAACGCACTAAAGCTTCTCTCAGCTTCACATGAGGACACTGGTACCACCAACAAAATTCTGACAAGGACCTCAACTTGGTCAAACAACCCACGAACCTCGACTGGCATTCCCCTTAGGACATCAGCTGCATCTCTACTGCTGCTACATGGGCATTTCTGGCGAAAGAGTGACAACTGTACTGCGAGAGAACCTTTGTGCAACTCAGGATACTTATCTATCGAATCAGTTAACACTCCTGTCAAAAGGACATTCTCTAAGCTTTGCAGAGACTTTAGACTGTCTTGGTTGAAACTGTTACCAAAATGAACCTCCACACAATCCAATACTTTGAAAAACTCTGCCCTGTCATGGCCCACTGCTTTTCCAGCAAAGTGTCTTGAATTTGCTGTCTCATTAGGGTCAACTAATTCGATGGAGTTTACCAATGCTGTAGCTTTCTCGTACAATTCAAGATAGCTCTTGTCATTTCTCTTTCCCTGAAGGGAGGATCGTACACAATCTACTGCAGCCTACATACCAGAGACCATCTCGGTCTTCCTCTGCAATGAAATGTTTAGGCACTCAAGATCTCCAACAACAGCAGATGCAAGTGTTAGGCCCAAAACAGTCCTACCTTTACTGAAGTGCTCAAATAAACCACTGGCAGTAGAAGTTGTCCAAGATGCACATTTTACCCTCTCCTCTAGATTACCAAGGACCCGCTCATACTGGCCTAGCACAGCTATTATAGCAGAATTACGCACAGTCCACCTTGTTGGACATAGAGGTTTCGGTGTGATTATGGGTTCATTTTCAGAGGTACATATGTTTTCAAACATTCTTTAAAATTTTCCTGACTGGTTAAAATGTTTGCCTAGTTGATGGACCCAAGAAAGGCAGTCCCAGATTATTGGGGAAGCTGAGCAGCCAGCCTGTGTGATTAAATTGACACAGTGTGCTCCACAATGGACATAGAGGGCAAATACCTGCTGCTACATCAATATCGCCTGCGCACCACTGTACTTCCCTGCCATGTTGGAGGCTCCATCATAACTCTGCCCTCCTAAAGCAGACATGGGCAGATTAAGCCTCAACAACACATCGGTAACCATTTTGGCAATGCCTGGCCTGTTGTATCTGATAAATTGGACAATCCAATTAACTCCTCATGTGGCATAAGGTCATGGTCCACATAGCGCAGACAGACACTTTTCTGCTCAATACCAGAAATGTCCTGGGTTCCATCAACTATTAAAGAAAACGGAACAAGGGCTTGAGACCTAATCTCACTTGCAATCCCTCTGATTATTGTATTTGCCATAATGTTCAAAATTTAATTTTGTGATTTAGGGTTTATGTACGCAGTGGTACGATCTGTTAACCATTTCAATAAATTTTATGAGCTGATAAAGATTCCCACTTTCTTCAATATGGCCTCTTAGAGATTGTCCCTGCATTGCCACATGCCTTACAGAGCTAACAATTTTCTTCAAGCAATGTCTTGCCACTTCATGCGGTTTATGCCATGCACTAGATAACTGGGCACTGATTGGATTAGGTTGATGTACAGTCAGTCACATAATGTTGGTGGGTTTGAGAGGTCTGGTGTGCAGTAAATTTTTCAATGGCTTTCTTCCAATTTCTAAAGCCTACACTAATGAAAGCAGCATCAGGTCTGTGACCTAAAGAGGACTGGTTTGAAACACCTTTGCTGCAGTGAAAACACAAGACCCCTTTCACTGATGGACTGTAATGTAGCCATGGAAAGTCTTGATACCAATTCTCTTGGAATGTCAATGACTTGTTTGAAAGTACTTGTTTTTCAATACACTGTAGAGGTGGTTGGTATGGATTTGTGCAGTCACTGAGATCTAAACTGAAAACTGCGTTCCTGTTCCCTGAGCTGGCAATATCATCTCCTAGTTCTGCTGTCTCCACCTCGCTCCCTGGTTCTGAATCTGCCCCTTCCTCTACTCTCACTGTCTGAGAACAGACTGACTCCTGAAGCAGAAAAAATAATATTTTCCATACTTATAATAACTAACCTGTTTTAATTACACTTGTTAAATTGACAGATCAAACTGTAAATTGGTGAGCCTATAATGCTCCTCTGCTAAACAGCCACAACTCCGAAAATATAAAAGAGAAAGATCTTTTGAAGAATTCTTATAACCTATTACTACCATTTTTCCTACGATGGTAGTCAATAGGGTCCAAGAACTGTTTGGTTACAAGCATTTGTCCAATTCCAAATATATGTCTCCGTGTTCAACCAAACAAGACATTTATACGGATTTAGATCATGTAGAGTGAGTAACTCAACACAGAATTATCTTTTTTTTTTTGGTGAATTATCCCGTTAGAAAACACACTACACTTACCTGAGTCTGACACAGTACACCTGACTGACCCTGCTCTCCCTGTCCCTCAATTCTTTGTCTCCTTTGCCTGTGATTGATAATGTGATATTAGTATTTTCTTAAGAACCCATTCTCATAAAGATGTTTGCCTAAATTAAAGACAAATTGCTTTAATATGGGTTTTTTTGTACTTACCTTGCGTTTAGGTGCACTGAAAAATGATCTTATGTACATTTTTTTTTTTTTCATTTTCTCTGGTCTACGACACCAAGCGACAATATGCGTTACGTTTATAAGTTTACTATGCAGACCTTGATTCACATTATGACCAAACAGAACTGCCACATACTGTAATACAAGTGAACACCTAATAAAGCTGTTTCCATTTACATATTTTTTTCTCTGTTGCCAAGGGGGAAAAAAGTTGCCACTTTTTAAACATGTAAAAAAATCCTTATTTATACTGCAACATCCTCTGACAAAGTCACAACATCTGCGTTACAGAATGATTGTTATTTTCCCAAATAGTGGACTGCCTATGTCAACAAACTATGTGGATAGATGTAATATGTTCATTTTCGTTTCCAAACAGTCAGTAACAGATGCTTAAATTCTGTGTTTCAGTCAACAAAATGTTTACTTTATCCGCCTCGACTGTGACACGGGCCCTGAATGGCAGGGGATTGGAGGCTGATTGTGGCCATTAATGTTAATATAATGCCAGGTCGCCTAAAAAAAACAATGCATGGGAAACGTCTTTCGACGAAAAGCTATTGTAAACAAGCTAACGTTAACTAGCGAAGTAACGTTTTTATCGCTAACATAGCAGATTCATGGAATAATGCATTTTCTGCCACAACTAATTTATTAATTAATCCCCATTAACTAAATTAAAAAGAATCACTGCATTTAAAGTGTACGAAATAGCCTAATTACGGCAGTTCGACAATTATGAAATGAACAGCTGCATAAATTACTTAAGTGCGTAGCGTAGGTGAGATGAACTTGTACAGCAGACAGTGGGCCAAACCACTGTGAGGCAGCGGAGGGGGAACTCAATTGTTTCTAAACTTAAAACACATTATTTTGCATTTGTATTTTTTCTACTTACACACAATTATTTAAGGTATACATAAATATATTTTCACAATAGACAGTGTGATTTTTATGATTTTGGGGGGGACAATTCTTGGATGAGGGGGACGTGTCCCCCCGGGATTTACGCCTATGGTTATAATTTCATAAAGATCTATATTGTCTGTACGAAAGGGTCTTAATTCTGAACTCATGAGACAAAACACGATGAGAGTAATTATCAGGAAGAGTTCAGAAGAAAAAAACATTCTGTCAGTCTTTCACTGCATTGTGTTCATGATTGAAATGAATGTTGTTTAATTTATGTTTATCCGCTGGTTTCCAGGTGAGGCCTGTGTCATCTACTTTATATGATCATTACCTCCTTAAGGTACATTTACTCCATTTCAACCGCAGTCCTGCTTCCTGCAATCTATTCAATACTCTAGGAAGAGTCTGGAGATGCTCTTCATCAATAAGACAGGTTACCAGGATATCATCATGGAAAACCTTCACATGCGGAAGACCCTGCAGTACCCCCTCATTGGTCCATTGGGAAATAGCGGGGCTAGAAGAGACTGCAAGAGTTACAACACAGTAAGTAAACAGCCCTTTGTGGGTATTCACTGTGACATATGTCCTGGACTCTGCATATAATGCAATATGATCATAAGTATGGTTCATATCCAATTTTGTGACCTTCTGAAAACAGGTTCTACAGGTGCAGCCCATTTAAGAGGCTTTAACAGTTTCTATTATGTGTTCTCTTAACAGGCGTTCTATAAAAACTTCTATATTTGCCTTCATTGCATAATGGACTGGTCTGGCTTTAAAAAACCTTGGGAATGCTTCCTTATATACATACATCTTCTCTGATGGACCCTTCAATTCCCCCAACTCCTCTGTAAACAATTCTTCATGTTGGCAGAAGACTTCAGGCAAAGTTAAATTTCTCAACCCTTGCATCCTATGTAGGCTTCCCTTCCCATTCCATTTCCAATTCCTTAATCCACTCTCTGCCCGATAAATTGGGTCCAGTTCAGGGTACTGCCATTCCCGGTAACTCCTTCACTGTACCTTTGTATCTGACTTCTACTTCTGCTGAACATTGGGTTGTAATGCTCTTTAAGTAAGTCCACTTTTAAGGTGGTGAAAGAAGAACCACCAACCACCCACTGGCCCAATGGCGGAGTCCAAGTGGCATGGCGAAGGCATGCGCGCGTTCTGTCTTTCCAGCGCTCTGGGTTGTTACAGTTAACGTTATTTTAACATTGCGTAATTTATCTGACTCAAAAAGATCAAAAGGAAACCTTGTTGAATGATATTATTTGTATTTGACTACTATGTGTGATAAAAATCTTGCAATTTTTGTCAATATTTGATTCTTCTGACTTATTCTAAATTACACTCCTTCATCCGATTCTCAGTGTCGCTTAGTCTCGCGCCGGCCGTTACACGTGGATCTCACGGTCACAAACTCATCAGTGTTGGTCACTGCCAGAGGTTCTATGACTAGTAATACTCAGAAAGCATTATTTTATCTAGTCCCCTTAGACTATAAAAACTTAATCAAAGTAATGATTATTTCTAACCAGAGATCATGACCACTCCATAGAGATAAATAGACCAATCTTACTTCCTCTGATGGTAGCTTTGTATAATCATGCCATAGTTTCCTATGTACACTTGGTTAGAATAATATTCCAATAACCAGAGGTTTGAGACTTACCTTATTACAGTTTTTCTCAAATGCTAAAACACATTTCACAAACGTTTCCTCCATGTTCCCCAATGTCTAAACACAACACCCTTTTCTAAAGCTAAATAAACACAACCACACCTTCTCACTTCAAAACTCAAACTTTCACACCTAAAGAGCAGCTCGATGCTTTCAAAAATGTAAACACTATACACATCATTACACACTACAGCAAAACAGTTGAAAACACAATGCTCAATTTTTGAGAAGGTTCTTTGTTTCATAACTGCCAATGCATATTTTTAGAAACTTTACAGTAATGGATCTTCTTAGATCTCTGCAGAGGATTAGGCATTTAGATTTGTGAGTTTCATATGAAGAGTTTAAATCTATAGTAAATTCTGCATGTACACTACTGTAACACAACTCAATGCAAAAACAGAATCTATTGCGCACAACAGTACCCTTGAAAACATGATCAGGGTGTGAAGTTTTTATTTACTTTATTCACACCACACACACACATGTCACGGTGTGACAAATGGAGAGCGGAACTAGTTCTGTTGAATTGGTGTTCCCTCCGGGACGATAACAATATAACACCGCTCCCCGTGCCACTGTGTACCTGTTGCCTTGACGACAGTAATGATTACTTGACATCAGGTGTGGAGAATTAACTCAGAGACCCGTGATGAGGCCACGTAGGCATTTGGAAAGACATAAAAGGCAAGAGAAAGAGACTGTTGGGGTGGTTCTCCTTCGTTGAGAAGTCCTTTATTCGGGAGTTGTAACTGTTGAAGTAACATTGTGTGAAGAGGGAAGTGTTGACTTCGAGAGAGACTTGATGACGTTGGAGGGAGAGGGAAGCACACTGCAAGGGCTGAAAGAGAGAGTTAAGTAACCGGAAACTGAGTCTCTTAAATGCATGTATTCGACACTGAATTGGATGTGGTTTGGAGTGCTGGATTGCGATTACAAATATCACTGCGTGGAGTATACTGATTCATTACCGACCTCTTGCCTCCTCTTTCCCCATTTGAAAATGGTGATGTGAATTCTGTCTGTGTCTGTGGAGAAACATTCAAAGCATCCTGCTCGAACATCAACGATCGCCGCTCTTCCGACAGAGACCCATGGGTGAGTGCTGGCCTTACTTGCACTTCGTGAAGTGGACCTGCAGTGCCTAAATTGATGTGTCTCCCACATTGTATGTTTGAGGTGGAATTGCTGTGTGTGTGGAAGATTTATTCCTTACTGCCGTGTCCCCCCCATGGGGCATGCTAGTCTACTGCCTGGAATGAGAGCTTAGTGATGGTGATCTGCACTATCTGGCCGGATGTCGGAAAGAATAAACTCTGTGAGTCGAATTAAGCCCCTCTGTTATATTAGCAGGAGAACTGTACGCCTTGTCTGAAGTGTCTATCCCGTCTGTTCCCGGGCCGAGCCTGTTCAGACTGCTGATTGGAGCCTGCTGCATGCCTGTCAGCCCACTAGTGCTGTGGGAAGTGTCCATCCCCTCTGAGAACGAATGTGAAAGCTGTGTGCCCTGCTGGAAATAGCCTTTCTGTCTGTGCCAGAAGAAGCCGTGTGCAGCCAGTCGACATTGAGTCAGCCACATTCCTGTAGCCCACCTGGACTGTGAGAAGTGCTTGTCCCCCTGTAGGGAACGTGGGGAATACAAAAGCCCCGACCACCGACTCACCTGTTGGAGTTCCCCTGGCTACTTACCGGCCCTCCGTGCACTTACCGCAGGATCCCGTACTCGGGAAGAGGGCGGGAGAGACCCTGGCCACTGACGAAGAAAGAAGATTTCAATTAGGATTTTCCAATTGTTTTAACTTCTGAAATAAACTTGTCATATTTTATTTCTGTCTCCGACTCGTCGCTGACATGCTCCTCGAGGTGGTCCTGGTGTAGGGGTGGGTGCAGTTTGGCTTGGTCCATCCCGACCTGTGACAGATTTTGGAGTAGTCGGCAGGGTACCACTTCGAGTTGAGCGATCAGAGTTCGAGATGGCTGAAGAGGAAGAGCCGATGGGGCGACAACCGGCGATGCCGATCTTTATGGGAGCCCCATGGGCCCAGAAGTATGGAGGCCCTGGATCAGAAGTGACCCTGTCATGTTGGAAGACCCAGGTTGAATATTTGGCCGGGCTTCAAGGTCTGAGTGCCCCCCAGAGTGTACAGTTTGTTCTAAATTCGTTGGAGGGAGAAGCAAGAAGAGAGGGACAGGCAGCACCGGAAGCAACTCGAACGACTGTTCGAGCCATCTTCGAATTTCTCACGGGGCAATATGGAGACACCACCCCGGTAGCTGTCCTGCGTACGCAGTTTTTTAATTGTAGGCAAGGGCCTCGACAAAATGTCCGTGCATTCACGCTGCAGTTGAGGGAACAGTTCTCCCGGTTGAAAGGAAGACAGGACCACGGTCTGGGTGATGGGGAAGGTCTGTTGCGAGATCAATTTCTACTGGGATTACGAGAAGGCCCCGTGCGTCAGAGCTTGTGGGTCCAACTTCGACGAGAGCCCGGCCTTACTTTTGAAGAACTGCGAGGAGAAGCTCTAGCCCTTGATTGTGACCACACTGTGAGTGTAGAGCCTTCCAGCTGTTTGGCCACAAATGTCATTAGTGGTCCTCCGCCCCCTGTCACGCCGGACTGGAAGCATGCCCTTCGGGAGGAGCTGAAGAGGGACGTACGCAAGCAGTTGTCCGAACTGTCTAAGTCCCTCATGACAGAGCTTCGCCGAGAACATCCCCATTCATTGTCTTCGCCACGGGAGCGGGCGTACTCAGATGGGGGTCATCTCCCAGAACGCCGCCCGCCTCGGCCTCGTGGGCCTTGATTCCAGTGGGATGAACAGGGTCGTCCTCTCTGCAATAAATGTGGAGAACCGGGTCACTACTTCCGTCAGTGCCCCTCCAGACGGGCACCGCAAGGGGAGATATAAACTGCTCATATGTGTGCATTGTGTATAAAAGTGACACATCATCAGGTGTTGTGTGTCTTCTGTGGTGAAGTGTGTCAGATGTGTGCTGCACTGCTGCATCTTCAGCTCCTGCTTACAGTCTTCTGAGCTTTTCTTCAACATATTAAAGTCTTGATCAATACGGCTCAGATCAGTCAAGAATTATTCACTTTATATCTTTATGAAACACACGTGTTGTTTGCATTATTGTCTTGCTGTATGAAGCTCAGTACATTTTAGGCATTTGATGAAAAGAGAAGCTGTTTCTGTTCATTTCTGAATGTATTGTCGGGGTGATGTGTAGTTTTTTTGTGTCATACAAATAAAGCGCTATAAAAATAAATCTGACATTCGTGAAAATTTATGTAAAAAGTTTTTAAAACCGATTATCACATAATTATAAACACCACATTAATGACATATTTGCACTAACACCCCATTCAGACCACCAGTGACACCCATCAAAGTGAGGTGATGTCATTCATTTCAATGGAGAGCTGGTGACACGAGCGACAGTGACACTCACATCATCCGTCTCTTGTCAGTCACTGCAGGGGTTTGTTTATAAATGTTACTAGAGCAACTAAAGCTAGAAACACCTTCTGATGACCTCGTAGCAAGAGACTAGAGACACACATCAACACAGTTGCTGGCGGTCTGAACGCACAGTAAGTGTGTCCCATCGGGTTAGAAATACTACATGTTACTTGGGATCTTCACGTCCACTAGAACACTTGGGTCAAAAACAGGAAACACGTCATGAAAGTAGTCAAGTGGTCAAGTGTAAAGAACACAAGTGGGGTGTTTTGGATGCAGTCTTCCTGATGTCTAAGTGAAGCTTTCTGAACCCCTGAAGCTCTCAATAAAACTGTGTTGAAAAAGGTTCATTACCTGAAGCTTTTCAAATCAGACAGAGCTCGACTAGGACCTCTGCTGGTCAAACTCATGAATCGGGAAAGTAAACACATGCACATAAAGACACACATGCACTTTCATATAATTCTAGTAAAACAGTAACTATAAACTTTAATAACCAGAGGGGCCTTGCATTTTTTTCCTAGATCCCAATACGCCTACATATATCATTCATTAATAGTAAGTTCTGTTTTCCTGTTGGAATAGTTGGTTATTTAAGTGTAAAACAAAAACGTCTGCAGACACTGGGACATATGCTGGGTCCCAGTTCGCCTACTTATACTATGCCCTTAACTCTTTCACCGCAATTGATGAGTTCTCGTAATTGTACAAAAAAAACGCTTCCCCGCCGGCAATAAGTGTTTGTAGGTTGCGCTGTTACACACCACTGGGAAAAAGTACAGAATCCCAGAACCTAGAAGGTATATGTTTTAGCGGTTTTTAATAATTGTTCTGAGTGTATTCTAGGCAGAATCTTTGACAAAAAACGTTAATTATCTCAGCTGTTTAATCAAAGTGATGCATTTTTTAAGAAACCTATGTCACGGGGTGACTACCGGAGAACGGGTAAGCGGAACTATTTTTGGGAGGGTGGTTTGCCGCCAGACCGATTAAACGAAACACCCAGCCAGTTCCGACCGGGGGATTCATCGAGCAAACAAGCGTCAGGTGTGCCGGCAAAACGTGGCGATGGCCGATTGGGACTTGATGGACTCAAATGTCCTGCGTGTTCAAAAATTGGAGAAAGGCATATCAAATAGATGTTGAAGTTTATTAATCAGAAACAGCGCGCTGGGTTGTCTCGACACAACGTCTTACAAAGAACCAACCCAGTGGAATGATTTTACAACATATTTATAGTGTGTGGTGACGTGTAGTTTGCAGAGCTCCACCTCGTCTATCCTCCAATCAGCTTCATTCTCCTTGTCTGCAACACATCACATGACACGACACCCCCACACCCAAATTCTGCATAGCTAAGTACATAGATAATGATATGTGTGTGCATGCACTTCTTTGTTCCACCTTTGGTCTTTGACCCTTTAATTTATTGTCTGCACTCACATTCCTAGAGGCACCAATCAGCATTATCTGCACTTCTCCCAATCTTTGTACACAAGGCTACACACACACACACATACATACCACATCCTGTAGCAAACACATTCCAATCAGCCCTTAACTCCTCAGAGTTTTCTGCCTAAACATTCTCATTAAAACACACACATATTATGTTCATCAAAACTGTAATAAAGAATAAACATTTAAACGTAATAAAACTTATTAAAAAACTCCTTCAATCCCTCTCTTGACCTCTGAAAGAGGTCACACAACTTCATCATTGTCATCACCCTCATCATCCGTAAATAGGTTGTTAGACAACAGTGGCATACTGTAAGGGGGTGGGGTGAGATCTTTCTTTTCTATTGCAGCCACTATTAAATGGTTACATAATGATCTGATACATGGAATGCAGCAACATCCACAGGTGACCAAAATTCCCATGAACACAGCAATAGACACAATTACAGACATTATCAGTGCTTTCCATTTACCCAAGGCTCTATTCAACCAGTCCCCAATGGGATTGTCCACTCCAGAATGTTCCTTCATTTCAGCTGACAATGTACGCAAACCCTCTAATGCTTTTGTGACAGAGCCATCAGGCGCTGTGTTATTGGGGATAAATGTACAGCAGAGGTCACCAAACATACAGTTGTGTTCAAAATTATTCAACCCCCAATAATGTAAATGGTTTTAGGGAATTTAGTGTACATTTGTAATTGTATTCAGAATGAAATCCTACAAGGACTTCTTAAAGAACCATATGCAACTAAAATGACATCAATTAGTTTTGTAATACAGTAGTAAATATTTCTTTTGTGAATTCTTCATTGACATAATTATTCAACCCCTTAAAGACTACCACTCTGAAGAACAGAGGTTCAATGAAGTGTTTTCAATCAGGTATTGAAAACACCTGTGGATATCAGGGAGCAGCAATAAAGCCTAATAAGCACCTATTAGGCAGCTTTAAAATGACTGTGATACTCAGCTCCTTCTAGACATTTACTGGTGTGGTTACAAACATGGTGAGGTCAAGAGAATGGTCCAGGAAGACAAGAGAACAGGTGATTACTCTTCACAGGAAGGGCAGTGGCTATAAGAAGATTGCAAAGATGTTAAACATACCAAGAGACACCATAGGAAGCATCATTCGCAAATTCAAGGCAAAGGGCACTGTTGAAACGCTACCTGGTCGTGGCAGAAAGAAGATGCTGACTTCGACTGCTGTGCGCTACCTGAAGCGTAGAGTGGAGAAAAGTCCCCGTGTGACTGCTGAGGAACTGAGAAAAGATTTGTCCGATGTGGGTACTGAAGTTTCTGCTCAGACAATACTGCGCACCCTGCGTAATGAAGGCCTCCATGCCAGAACTCCCAGGCGCACCCCCTTGCTGTCCCCAAAGAATAAGAAGAGTCGACTGCAGTATGCCAAAAGTCATGTGGAAAAACCACAGAAGTTTTGGGATAGTGTTCTTTGGACTGATGAAACAAAATTAGAACTGTTTGGGCCCATGGATCAACGCTATGTTTGGAGGAGGAAGAACAAGGCCTATGAAGAAAAGAACACCTTGCCTACTGTGAAGCATGGCGGGGGGTCAATCATGCTTTGGGGCTGTTTTGCTTCTGCAGGTACTGGGAAGCTTCAGCGTGTGCAAGGTACCATGAATTCTCTTCAGTACCAGGAGATATTGGATGACAATGTGATGCAGTCCGTCACTAACCTGAGGCTTGGAAGACGTTGGACCTTTCAACAGGACAATGATCCCAAGCATACCTCCAAGTCCACTAGAGCATGGTTGCAGATTAAAGGCTGGAACATTTTGAAGTGGCCATCGCAGTCACCAGACTTAAATCCGATTGAGAACCTCTGGTGGGACTTAAATAAAGCAGTTGCAGTGCGCAAACCTAAGAATGTGACTGAACTGGAGGCTTTTGCCCATGATGAATGGGCGAAGATACCCGTAGATCGCTGCAAGACACTTGTGTCAAGCTATGCTTCACGTTTAAAAGCTGTTATAACTGTAAAAGGATGTTGTACTAAGTACTAAGATTGAATGTCACTTGGGGGTTGAATAAAACTGATAATGATGTGAGCTCAGAAAAGACATTTGTGGTTATTTCATTATAAATGTTGTTATATTTGTCTGACCTACACGTGCCTCTTTGATTTAATTGTAAGCAGGATGACTGTATGATCATAATCAATGTCAAACCGACCAAAACAATCAATTTCAGTGGGGGTTGAATAATTTTGAACACAACTGTATATCTGTCTTTTGAGCAGGCACAGAGAACAATACGACCGGCAGAGGAACAGACACCACTTTCCCACCCTTGGACACACAGGATTGCAACAGGAAACCCCAGAGAGATTATTTTGCACCATTTTCCCCAACTGCACTATTTAATAAACTACTCTCCAGGGGTTTTTGACACAAACCTGTGTTGTATCGTGCTTTGCTCGCCACATCTATTTTTTGGATTAAAACCTTTTCACTGGAACTCAGTGTTTTTTTCATCTGTCCGATCTTACAACGTTACAATTATTTAGTTTCTAATAATTTGAATTACCTTTAGTTAAAAGGCTCCTGATGTTTAACCTCAAAGAGACCAAGTTATGATCAGAAAAAAACTGATGGTTCAATTTTATTATTTTCAACTTGGTTGGCGAAATCATTTGATATGAGCCAGAAATCAATTCTTGATCTTCTTGATAAATCCTTATTACTCCAAGTGAACTGAATTTTATTCCGATTTTTCTGTCTCCAAATATCGCAACAATCCAGATGTACACAGATATTACTAAACTCATTACCCAATCCTTTTAAATGTCTTTTGGGATAGCAGTCTTTAGATGGGCTACTTATAATATTCCAGTCCGCCTCCAAATATTAATTTAGGATTTATAAAAGAACTTATTAAAGTATTTATTTCTTCTTCAAATTCCCCCAAAATAATTACATTTCTGTAACTATTATTATGACCATAAACAATACCTAAAATAAAGTTGTTATCCATAAATCCAGCAACAAAATGATCCATCTTCCAGAATCCTCGACAACATAAGTATTTTGCCCTGAAAAGAACCTTTCAAAATAGCTACACCTGTTTTGCTTCCAAAAGCCATCCACATGTTGTCACCCCATTGACTTTTCCAAAATTTTAAGTCTTAAATTAAAGCACGTGTTTCTTGTAAAAAATAAAAATCTGCCTTGAAAGACTTACAAAATAAAAAATCTGCTTTCCCCTTAATCGATTATCGTATACCTCTCACATTAAATGAATACAGTGACAACGTGAATTTGAACAATAGAACAAACAATATTAAATAACAAGTAGAGATCAAAGTTTTAACGTAAATATATGAGAACCAAAGATTTTCTTCACCTTAATTTCTCATAATCTGTCATTAAACGCAAACATAGCGTTTTGCAAACTCTATTGATTTACCACAGACCACTTAATAGCATATTGCTATTTTGAATAGCTTTCCAGCTTTATAATAAGAGTAAGTGACATTCTGATTTCTTTACCCACAATAATTGCTTTGGCTCAGATGAAGAAGGCTTTTTTCCTTCTCTGCGTGCCTCCTCAATCAGTGGCCATAATTTCCTTGTCTTTGGTAGTTAGATCCTCTCCGAATCTAAACTTCTTGACTTTGAGTAACTCCGAAGTCTTTGCGCATTTCCAAAGTTTTTCTTTCGATGCTCTGGATCTGAATCTTGTTATCACCGGCCGAATTTTGACATTTACTCTCCGTCCAATCCGATGGCTCACATCAATTTGAAATGAAGGTCTTCTTCGGTGTCTCGAGTGACTTCTTTAAATATGTCGATCACTGTTTTAAGTTTTCTCCTTCCTGTTCAGGTAAACCGTACAATCTTAGATTCCATCTCCTACCGTTCCATTTCATTTAGCTTCCCGTTCGATCAACTATTCTTTTCTGATGTTCTGTACTCGTAGTCTTATAGACCCAGTCCCAGAAATTCGGATGACTCCTTCAAGGTCTCAATGGTATCGGCATTTTTCTTTTTAAGTACAGCCAGACTGTCCGTGTTTTCTTGTATTTTTGCCGCCAAAATTCTCACAGTGTTATCCTGAAACTCAGAGAGTGTAGGTACTGTTTTTCCTTTATCGGAGTGCAAAGAGCTGAGTCAGGAAGAGGCGTCGTAGCAGAACTCGCATATCACTCGATTTAATCACTTCCATGCATTCCTCAGTTGAGTCATCTTTCTAAATCATATTTTTATTTCACAGTACCTTCAAGGTCATGTAAGTCATGTGAAAACAGGCCAGTTTCACAATGAACGTGCTTGGAAGCGTTTCTATGACAAGTGAATGAAGCACAAGATCATTTTTTCTCACTATAATTCCACCTCAAGTCGTGTCTAACATCACTTCTTAGCTGTTATAAAACAGCTGTAAATCATGGATTCTGGGAGCTTATTGTTTTATTTTTTTTAAATGTAAATGAAGATCATAAGACATTACGTAACTCTGTTTCTATAGAACATCAAATCTAAGACATTTATTTTTTAATTCATGATACACTTAATTTATTTATCAATCATCTTGTATGGTCGCATGGTTAATTCATGCTGCCATAATAACTTAGAATTGGAAAGGGCTTGAAGCCAGCTTTCATATGATATCAAAACCTGTAATACTGTTGTCACAGGTCGGAGTGGGTCAAGCCAGACTGCACCCACCCCTAGACCAGGATCCCCCTGAGGAGCGTGTCAAAGGAGGAGACAGGAGACGGGAATAAAAGGAATCACAAGCTTTATTTAATATTTAAAAGTAATTTGAAAACCCTAATCTAAAATCCTCTTCCTTCCTCTTCCCAGGAATCCAAGCAACACCGTGGTAAGTTGCAGACCGGCAGGGACCCCACAGGGGCGTAAGTGAATCGGGGCTCACTTCCTTCAGGCAACGGCGTCTGACTCACGGTAGTGAGTAATAGGCGGTGGGTATCCTAGGGATATGTGTTGATCGGGACTCACTTCCTTCAGGCAACGGCGTCTGACTCACGGTAGTGAGTAATAGGCGGTGGGTATCCTAGGGATATGTGTTGATCGGGACTCACTTCCTTCTGGCGCTGACGCCGGGCTCACAATGGGGAGTCAGAGACAGGTGGGTGTCCCAAAGGAACAGGTGGGTCGGAGTTCACTTCCTTCTGGCGCTGACGCCGGACTCAGTGGCGAATAGTGGATGGGTACTTCACACCCCACCGATGAGTTTCAGAGCTGCAACAGGCTCAAGCCACAAGCTGAGCGGGGCTTTCGCTGGGACAGGCAGAATCAAACTTCAGACAGCAGTGAACAGACCTCACGGGTGTGGCAAGGGACAGATACTTCACGCTATGCAGATGGACTTCAGCGCCACAGCAGAACAAGGTAGCAGTATTTAACTGTTCAACAATCTACGAACATCCAGCTGAATTACCTTCCTCCTTTCTGACCAAGACCAAGACTTTCGGCGAGGGCATGTAGAGACCACCAGGCAGAGAGGACACTTTGAGCGGAAACGCTCCACTTCTGCTATACACTGGAACGATACGGCCCTTCCCTGGGGACAGTGGATGAAAAACTGGGAAGAGAGTGCACAGCAGACTACTATTACTTCTCCACACAATAAACCTCACTCCATAACACAAACCGTGTGAATCGTCACTCCAAGTACTGCATCTCACTCGCACACCGTGCATTCGGGCCAGAACTCACCCCTCCGGTCCTTCTCCCGCCAGATCAAATCTCGTCCTTGCAAGGGTTCAATGTCTCTCCCGAGAAAAGCAGAAGACGGGTGTAGCTATTGTCACATTCAGCAACGGGGAGGACAGAAGTTAGAGCCAGATCAACAATCCACTCGGTGTACTAGTTCACTCGTGCCCCACACTATTCCAATTCTCAATACCACTTCAGTGTTTAGTGCACATAAACGACGGATCAAATACTCATCACTGGCGTCTTTCCCACTGCTGACGATGTTCCTTGAATTTCCACTGATAATCCTTCTCCCTCCCAGTCCAGGCGACAAATTCCACTCTCTCTTACTGTCCTCAGATCCCGCAAGCCACACTCCTCTTTCTTCACGATAACTCTTCAGCTGTAATACTCCACAAGCATTTCCCAACGGGAGAGAACACTCCAGATCACCGGAGAAGGAAGAACAGGACGGAACACAACACAGCACAACCCAACCCAACACCGCTCAGCAGCCTTCTCTTCCCCTTGTGTTTTATCCTCTCAAGAATACTGGCGTGGCCTCAATCAGACACTCAGAGTGAAGTCCCCACACCTGTTGCCAATCTGCCGGTTAGTTGCCATGGCGACAGATACACACACACAGGCCCGGGGCCAGTGTTACACAGTGATTCACTTCTCTGGTGAATAAAGTCCGGGGATTATTTGTCACCCCGTGACACTGTATGTACAATTGGTTTCAGCAGATGCCCCTCAAAGGTTCTGTGGACGGCCCTGGAACACACTTGCATCTCAACATTATACAGTACTGTCAAGAAATGACTGAAGGGGAGAACCCAATTGCAGACAGAGACGGGGAATTAAGGGGTTATCAGATTTATTAACAAAGAACAAGACTATACAAAAGGCAAAACAAAAACACGCGAGGGGGAAAACAGGACAGGATACACTATTAACAAAAACAAGGACAGACTAAACTAAGACTGCAAAAAACACTTGAATATAAACACACTAACTAAACTAGACTTACATTGACAGGAACAATGGACAAGATCAAACGTACAGGATAACAGCAAGACTAGGTATAGGTACACGGGTACAGCTAGGTAAGACTAACACGTACAATGAACTAGCACAGGACAATGAAACATGAGGACTCTTTATAGGGAAAACAGACAAAGGATAATTAATAGGGACCAGGTGATAGGGATTAACACTCAAGGAAAGGTAATTAACACAAACTAGGAAACAGGAGGGTGGGAACGATGACGCAGACCAGAGAGAGAAGAAATCATCTCTCTCCCACATGAAACAGAGAATCCTGTATGATTCCACCTCTAGACCAAGAAATACCTGACAAGGTGAGGTGGAATCATGACAAGTACATGCTGTCAGTTATTCTTCATTCAGATCTGTAACACCAGTAAATGCTAGAATGAAATCAGTTTTGTAAAATTCTTGTTTGTGGTTAGATCACAGTTTAATTCTCATGAGAATGTGTCTCTAATGCTTC
This sequence comes from Triplophysa bombifrons, assembly GCA_029783895.1. NCBI lineage: Eukaryota > Metazoa > Chordata > Actinopteri > Cypriniformes > Nemacheilidae > Triplophysa > Triplophysa bombifrons. The sequence continues at coordinate 4,269,736 of CM056448.1, forward strand.
ATTCTGGTATGTTTGTGTTTTTAATCATCACTCAAGAACTTCGAATGGAAATATCATGAACGTGTTAATTTTATTGTAATTTCGTATTATTATTATTCATTTTACAATATTGATTTTACAATTGAAAACAAAATTGAAAATACATTTTTTTAATGAATATTCATATAAGTTACGATTTGAGTCGTCGATAAAAAACAAGTTGTCTTTCAGACTTTCAAGTGAAACATTGTTGTTATTAAATAGTTAATATTGAATTTAGATGCGTTATAAAGTATCACATCTCAACACCAGGCTAGCTCAACATGCTATTGATGAATTAGATATCGACTAGATACCGATACATTCTGCTCTGATACAACATCTGAGAGTAACTCATGGTGGAGGATGGACCTTCTTGATTATTATCACATTAATACGGTGATCATCAGTGTTCCATCAGACTGATGTCTTGATCAAACCAGCAGAGCAGAGATTCAGATCGTAAACTCAATGGAAAACAATATAAACAACAATCCCATGTAAAGTTATTCATGAAAACAGTTTCCATTGATTGATTGATTTAAACGCCTATACAGAATTTAGTTGATCTTCTCTCTCTAGATGTGCTGTGACTTCTGGTTTTCTACCTGCTCGCACAGTCAGTTTCTCATGTCATGGGATGGAGTGACGTTATGTGAATGTGGTCATGTCCGGAAGTACATCTTCTCTCTCTTGTGTTAAAACCACAATTTAACACAATATAATTGTGTAATGTAAATATGTTTTTTAAGAGTAATGTGCTTTATAGAGTAATGCTTTGCTCAAAATAAACGGGGAATGTTGTGAAACTGTGCACTTTATGCAGTGACCACTTGATGTCAATGTTTCCTATTTCATCTCACAGCTCTATAGACATGCCACTTCAAGTCAATGTTAGAATCATTAAATCTTCTCTATGAAAACCCTCTGGATGCTATTCGCTCTCATCAGAGTTTATGGATTATAATAATAATGAGAAGAATGATGTGATGAATAACTCCTGAAGTCATCCTACAACCGAAAGAACAATAGATTAAGATAGTTCTGATGAGGTCTGAGAGCTTTCTGCCCCCCCCCAAAGACAGCAATTCATTAAAAGCAAAGAAAGTTAAACACATCGTCAAAATAGTCCATGCCACTCCAATGTTTATTCCTTCAATTTATGAATTGTGTGCGCAATAAAACATAAATCACCACTTTATTCGACAATTACCAATTTTCAATGCATGACCACGAGAGCATACGACGCATGTGTGTGGAGCTGATGCTGTAGTAATGGATGTTTGGCTGAACATTGTGCACATGAGCAGTTTGTGTTTCAGTCAGTAAAGAGTTGCTTTCTATGCCACCCGCTGGTCTCCTGTCCGTTCCTAAGTGAGATTAATATAATACCATAACAACGCAGGAGTCGACGTTCTACATCAGCACCACAGCATGTGTTTGACCAAACTCTCCACCACAGTCTTTTCCTTTAAATAGACCACTAAGTCTTTACAGACTGATAATTTCTGAGGACTGAGGTGCTCTTGAGTTGCACTGATCTGATCACTGCTTCAAGTGTAAAGTGTGTGTGTTCACGGCCTGCGAGTGAAAACATCTCGGTTCCGTCTGTAACCTTCATTCCCTGATGGAGGGAACGAGACGTTGTGTTGAGAGACAGACTGGGGGTTGGATTCCTGAGAACCTATCATCTCCGAGATAAAACTAAAACACCAATGGGGATTGGCCAATGATTGGATTGGATTCAATTTATTGTCATTACACATATAACAAGTACAGTGTAACGAAATGGATTTACAAAGAAAAATACAGCAAACATGAGGGAAGTGGAGAGAAAAACAGATATACATAATACACCATAGACAAGACTTGCAACAGGGTAAAATAATCCAGCTCCGGCATGCAGCCATCCGGTCCAGTGCCATTACGGCACCGTTCACAGACCCACTTGTCAGGCTGGCGGTTCAAAGCAACGGAGGAGTGGGAGGGATAAGGTCCAAAAGTCTGTGTGTGTGTGTGATAGTTCTGAGTCTGTAGAGTGGGGGAGGAACGCAAGAGCGTCTCACTGCAGTTCTCTCACAAGATTAATTTTCCAGCTGCGTTCTTTGCCAAGGCCGTTTCTGGAGCCGGGGAGCCGAAAAGATAAGATTGTGATTTGTTTAGTCGGGAAACCGTATTCCAATATGTCACGGCAACCCTCATTGTCAATTGTCGTTCTGATCTCCAATATTGTCAATTTTCCTTCCGAAAGCTGTTAGAATCTCCCTGATAACAACCATATTTCGATTAATAGTCTCAGTCTCAATGCTGACCGCTCTTCCGACAGCTTCAATCGATACGGGCAGCCTTGTGAGGCTTTGGACAGCTGTTCCCGTTTTATGAATTTTTCGATAACCCAGGGCAAAGCCTAATACAATCAGCACAAGACCTGTTATCATGGTTCCAAATATGTAAATATCTTTGATGTCCTCAATAGAAAGAGCCGCCAGACACACGATCCGCCATCTCTCCGTCCATCGTGTAGCCAGCTGCGAACATTACGTCAGGGCAGACGGGTTCCTCCGAACCCAGTTTTCTCGTCGTGAAAATGGGGTCAATTGCGTTGAGAGACCAGTTGATCAAATCCATAATTTTCCAAGTTTGGAGGGCAGTGCAGAGAGTCTCTCAATAGATCTGCAGATTCTGTAGCCCTCTTTCAGAAACGTCTGAAAACGCATCTCTTCCGTCAACATCTGACTGATCTGTTCTGACTCTATTTTCTTCTCTACCCTTTAAAAAAAAAATGAATGAATGAATGGTTCTGTATACTGTGTTAGGTTATATGAGACCCAATCCTCTTTTTGATTGCACTTATGCTTTTGTTGTAGTTATGCTGTCCCAATTGCTTCCATTGCCTACCCCACATGTAAGTCGCTTTGGATAAAAGCGTCTGCTAAATGACTAAATGTAAATGTAAATGTAGATGAGACGAGACGAGACGAGACGAGACAAGAGACAAAGAGCAGGGAAAATAAGGGCAAGGACGGGGAGTGAGAAAATGCGACCGCCTCCGCTGAGAGCCAAACGAGAAGGCCCGCCCACGCCAGTCTCCGCCCCGTACATACGGGTATAAAAGGAAGATGGAGCCGGTCATTCATCACCCTTTGTGCTGAGGAACCCGAGAGGTGATCCTTGCAGCGGATCGGCAAAGCGTTGTGGCATGAAGACACCGAGACGTTCCCCTTCAGTCGGTCTCTCGACGTTGTGTTGAGAGACAGACTGGGGATATATATTAACACGCCACTGCGCTGATCGGTATTACAACCTCGAGCTGAGCGACACTTACTAGGCTAGCGAGTCACAAGTGAGCGGTGCAGCGAGATGTAACCTTCCAGTGAATAGTAGTAGACATACTGCGAAGCCTGTACTGACAGTCATCACGGACAGGGCATTCGCCTTGTAAGTGAGACTCGTCCGGAGCGGTCGTACTGGGAAAGAACACTGCTCTCCTCTTGGAGAGTGTGTTACGGAGACCACATCCTGCCGTACGGGAGGTAACATGTGGAAAACTGACATGGTCTCCCGAAGGAGATCACATGCGAAAATTCCAGGCCGTAGGGGGCCACCCAAGGTGGGTGTACCACCGGAGGGGTCACAGATTCGCCAACAGGGGAATCAGGAGTGAAGAAATCAACATACGGGACTACCCAACGGGGGAGTCACTACGTATGGGGCAATAGTCCTAGTATAGGGGTACACCTAAGTAGGAGCGACAATGCCAGTACTGGTCTTGGTTCTAACAGACCGCTCCGCCTGGTCCGTTACCAGATTGCTTGTGATGGATGGAATCCCTATACTTCACCCAATGGGGGGTAGGGAGACTACATAGCGCACTGTACTTACCTAAAGAGGTACGTACGCCTGGCTTTTGCAGACGTACGCCCAGGCCAGATGCCTGTCCTACATATTAGGCTGTAGGACACTGGTTCCTTTCGGAGGTTGTAAAGCCTCACGAAGGTACTGGGTGTAGCCCAACCTGTAGCTACACATGTCTGCCAGAGGGGCGCCTTGGGCCTGTGTCCACGAGGAGGCCCTGCTCCAGTGGAGTGGGCTCTCACTGCGAGTGGGCACGGGTGATCCTGGGATTGGTACGCCGTTGCGCCCACAATCCAATGTGCTAGCCTCTGTCTGAGACAGCCCTCCCCTGGTGCTGTCTTCTGAACAGACAAGAGATGCTCCGAGCTAAAACCTCTGTGTGCGGTCCAAGTAGAGGCGCAGTGCGCTGGACACAACACGTAGGAGGTTGTGTCTTTCTCCCCCGAGGGGAGCGCCTGCAGGTTCACCACCTGAACCCGGAAGGGAGTGTGGGAAACTTTGGCACGTAACCGTTGTTTCAGAGAGACTTACCGCACCCATGGGACACGAAAAATACTGGAGGTCCCTATCCTCTTGCAGAGGCAAGCGCCATCAATAGTGGCCTTCATCGTAATGAGGACTAGAGGCATCTCCGAGGGGCTCTTGAATTCCCGAAATCAACCCTAAGTTATCTAGCCAATTACATTGAGTTTCTACAACTTATTCATCTCACATTTACTATTTTGACACATTTGGAAATTTTATCAAAAGCGAACTTATAATTGCCGACTGAGCTACAGGACCACATGAAACATGTTCTGAGATCTATTCATTCACTCATTCATTGACTTGTGTTCATGATTACAATCAATCCAGCAAATAAAACACAAAAGTTGTGTTCTTGATGTTTATCTGGTGTTTTCCTGTTAAGAGTTCAACATTTCCATGTATTCGTACCATTTTAATGACACCAGATTTGACTTTTAAATAAGTCTTGAAATGAGAGTTGAGTTCAGTTTTTAAAAGGTGGGTTTGGACCCTCTTGTGTGGCTTCAAAGAGGAATGATACGCACTCGCTGAAAATCATTTGACTGTTGTGATGAATCATATAATAAACACTTTATTGTAATGAAAGACATTGCTCGCTGGTTAACAGCAAGAAGGGTCCTGGTTCGAGTCCCGGCTGGGACGGGAAGCCTTCCTTTGTGGAGTTTGCGTGTTCTCCCAAACAAAACAGTTTTATTATTCATTTTTATTAATTTATAAAACAAATATTTTACAATATTTCGGTGGGTTCTGTTGTAGATTATACCTGGGCATGTGGGTGCCGGGATGGAGAAGTTTGGGAACTATTTCATACCAATGTTTTTCAACTCCAGCCTCCATCCAAAAATAAACCATGCCAAATTTGGTGTGGGGGCTGATGAGTTTAATCAGATATTTTAAATGAGGAGACATCTACAGTCAAACACTGCATGAGGGGGCAGGGCCCGAGGACTCGAAAAACACTGTTTTACACATCCGCTGACCTCATCATGAGGGTGGAGATAGTGAAACACACAAATGTCCAGAGGGATGTGTTGATGTATTGCTAGAAAAGTGAAGAAGAGAGGAGAACTCTCACACTGAGTGAAATCTTCATCTGTAACCCCAGAGGTAAGTTCTGCTCATAACTCATAAGAAACTCAATTCTCTTCTATTCTCATATTCATTTTGTTCAGTAGTGAGATGGAAAAACTCATTCAACTGATTTTACTTTCTGGTGAGTATATCTCACATCATCTGAGAGAACACACAAACATCTCAACATTATACATGCTGTCAGTCATTCTTCATTCAAATCTTTAAAAATATTCATCAAAAGTTAAGAAATAAATAAACTGTAAACCTAATTTAAGTGATTTTCAGATAAAAGCATACAATTGTTTTGTTCAACAGGTCTTGTTTCTGTTCCAGGTAGTTTAGCAGGTGATCAGTTCTTTTGATTCTTCACATAGAAATATAGGATGACGTAAATCATTATTTTTATTGTTCATTCATTTTTGTAAGTTTGTGGTTAGATGACAGTTTAACTCTCATGTGAATGTGTCTCTAATGCTTCATTCTGGTATGTTTGTGTTTTTAATCATCACTCATCTAGACGCTCAGTCTTTTAAGAACTTCCACTGGAAAATCCTCAACAGATTCAGATTTTTGCAGATAAATTATTATTATTTATTTAATTTTACAATATAAATTATTATAGACAGTGGATTTAAATGAATATTCATACAAGTAATAATCTGAAAATATATTTGTTTTGCAAAACCTTCAAGTGAGACATTCTTATTATCAAATAGTTGACATTAAAATAATTTATAAAGTATCAGAGAGATATTTCAATGTGAAGTTTTTCAGTTGTGAGTCTGTGGTTTATTTGTGTTGTGTCAAATGAAAAAGCAATGAATCAAACTGATAGAACACATATGTTGAGACAGACAGTGATAAAGTCCTCATATTCATCTTTTAATGTTGTCATGACTTTATATATATATACAGACGGACTGAATAACTGTCTTTGAATATATTTATTCTAGAGAATTTAGCATTTAAAGGAACAGCGACACAATCCTCCACATATAAGACCTGGACAGCTCAACATGCCATAGATGGTGTCAGAAATGGAGGAGATCCAGATGATGTTACATTCTGCTCTGCTACGTCATCTGAGAGTAACTCATGGTGGAGGCTTGATCTTCAGGATTATTATGACATCAGTACAGTGATCATCACTGCTAGACCAGACGGAGCTTTGAGTCAAACCAGTGGAGCAGAGATTCATATTAGAAACTCACTGGAAAACAATGGAAACAACAATCCCATGTAAAGTTATTCATGAAATCAGTTGAACACTTTTCATTGATTGATTGAAACACATCTATAGAGATTCAGTGATTTTCTCTCTCTAGATGTGCTGTGACTCCTGATTTTCTACTTGGTCAAACCATCAGTTTTTCATGTCATGGGATGGAGGGACGTTATGTGAATGTGGTCAGATATGGACGTACATCTCATCTCTCTCTGTGTGAGGTGGAGGTCTATGGAGGAAATTTCTGAAAAATGTACTGTTTGGTAGAGCTTATATTGGTAGAGTACATTTAACTTGTAAATATAAATTATAGTTAATGATTTCAGTCTTTTTCTTTGATAATTTTCATTAAAAAAAAAAATTATTGTGTGTATTTATCAATAATGTTTACCTCAGTGTGATATATTTGTCAATGGCACTGTGTTGTGTATGTGTGTTGATATGTGTTGATGTGAATGTATGAATGAGACTGAAGTCAGTAAATGAGTGATTGATTTAAGAGATCCTGAAGAAAATCATCTGTTTGTATTCTCATCATCTCAATGACAGCTGCTCCACTACACAAATATATTCAGACTCAACACCGTTTTCTGTCATGATTCCGCTATCATGTCATGTTTATTATTGGTCTTGCAGCGGAGTCATGGCATTGCCTTGGGTTTTGTGTGAGAAAGTCATGGCTTTGTTTATATATTGACGTGTCATGTGCTTTCTAGTGTCTCATCTGTGTTTCCCGCCCTTTTGTCTCGTTAGCCTTCCCATTAGCGTTTCATTACCCACACCTGCCTCTTGATAATTATCCTGTGTTTGTTCCCCTTTAAATACTCCTCATGTTTCATTGTCCTGTGCTCGTTCATTGTACATTGTACACTGTACCTTTGAATGTATGTGCGAGTATTTTATAGATGTGTGTGTACGCATAGTTTGTATGTATGTGCGAGTGTTTTATAGATGTGTGTGTACTCACAGTTTATATGTATATGCGAGTATTGTAAAGGTGTTTTGCACGCATCGAGTTTATATGTATGCGCGAAAAAGTGTATATGCATGCATTACTAACATAAGATTGGTATGGATTTCACATTAGTGCTCACATGTTTTGCATATGTGTTTGCTTGAACATCCAAAAGTATACATGTATATGCGAACAATGTATATATGTATATGCATGCTTTTATATATGCATTCATGAGCGCAGTTTGATTTAAACCCTATACGGCACCTCATAAGAGAGTGCTGTACTTACACTCCCTCACCCTACATTTCTGTGAGTCTTGAGACTTGAACCTGCAACATTTAGGTGACTGGTCAGACTCTCTAACACTTATGCAACAACTGCCCCATATAATCATATAATTTCTTGTGAATTATATATATATATTGATAGCTGGATGTGCACTATACAGAAAACAGAATATAATGAATACAGTAATCTAATACTACACTAGCAAAACAAGACTTACAGCAATGAGGGTAGAATCCACCATACGATCTGCATGTCTGTGTTTCTTGGTGGTGGACCTCCATGCAGTCGTCTCAATGTGTTTTTTGCTTTGCCTTAGATTTTTGTCTGGTAACCATACTTGCGCTTGCATTGCTGGGTTTATGGCAGTGGGGACAAGGTTTCTGTCTAGGTTTGTTCACTGTCTGAAAAGAAAAACAAAACCATATTTAGTACACCTTTTGAAAATATTAAAATTGTTTATCTTTTCAAACGCAATGTTAACAAAACAATTGCAGGTAATAAGCTTAGGTTTAAAACACATTGAGCTCTGTGTTGTGCTGAAGAGGTGTCATATAAATGAGGGCGCATAAACCTTTGAATATTAATTGAGTTTTCTACTTGACCTTTTTGTGTGCATGCTATTAAAAACAACACTATATTAATGAAACTCACTTTAATTTAACTAACATGCTAACACTTGAACTTTACATGTGCTGGTCTGCATCAGGAACTGTCTATTTGGGTATAGCTTTTATTCTCACAATTTGGAACAATCCAGATGGTAACAGAGACAATCACAATGAAACAATAAATACAGTGGTTCCAGAAGATCTAATTATTTAATTAAGGAACAACTTACCTTGCAAGGAACGCGCGAACAAAGACATCATGATGTCCTGTGGAATACAAAGCAAGCATATTTGAAATGAAAACTTTATTTATAATTGTCTGGTTTTAACTCAACTCAACTTTATTTATATAGCGCTTTTTACAATTTTCATTTTTACAAAGCAGCTGTACATGAGACACAATAGATTACAAGTAAAACAACTAAAGGCATATACCTGTAAAAACAAGAAAAAGGTGGAAAACAACAAAAGACAGACAGAGAGAGAACCACAGGTCAAATATTAATGGACTATAAATTCTTATATATTAATTATTTCTAATTTCTGAATTCTAAAGTCTAAAGCAGCCCCCCCCCCGGCCAGGCAGATAGTGCAAAACAATATGCAAACGGTGGCGAGGAACCCAAAACTCTAATCGAGAAAAAAAACCTCAGGGGAACCCAGGCCCGACCGGGGGATTCCAGTTCCCCTCTGGCAAAAGCTGCTGCCTCTGCACAGGCACAACAGTACTTGCACAACAAGGCTAAATAAAAATAAAAAAATAAGCTTAATAAGGTAAATGGTAGATTTAAGATTATCATTAACAATCTAATAGCATTTGAAATGTTGTAGTAAAATCAATCTAACCTTTATCCAGCTCTATCCTCTTAGCTCTTTTCAGGTCACCGCTTCCCATTCTCAGCTCTGCCATCAGGTCTGGGCATGAACTGCCTCCTGCGGTAACCTTGGAACAAAGAGACAAGACTGGCTTAGAGTAGAGTACTGTTCTGCACTCTTTGATGCAACAAGTACATCATTTGTTGTTGGATGTGTTCCTGGTTCCGGTTGATCTAAATAATGCAGCCTAAATCCTCTGAGGATTAATATTATGGAAGTGTAGTGTATGCAAGATTAAAAAGATGCGTCTTTAGTCTAGACTTAAACTGACAGAGTGTGTCTGCCTCCCGGACATTGCAGGGAAGAATATTCCACAGTTTAGGCGCTAGATAAGAAAAGGATCTACCACCTGCACTTGATTTTGAAATTCTAGGTATTACCAACTGACAGGACTCCTGAGAGCGTAATGCACGTGGAGGTCTGTAATACAATAGAAGTTCATTTAAATACTGCGGCGCTAGACCATGCAGGGCTTTATAGGTAATAAGCAAGATCTTAAAGTTAATGCGATGTTTTATAGGTAACCAGTGCAAGGTTGAAAGAACCGGGGTTATATGCTCATACTTTTTGGTACGTGTAAGAACTCGAGCTGCCGCGTTTTGAACCAGTTGCAGTTTTTGTAATAGGCCTGCAGGGCAACCACCTAAAAGTGCATTACAGTAATCTAGTCTTGATGTCATGAATGCATGAATTAATTTCTCTGCATCTGACATCGACAGCATATGACGTAGTTTAGATATATTCTTAAAATGGAAAAATGCAATTTTACAGGTGTTGGCGACATGGCTTTCAAATGTACTTTCAAAGAGTACTATCGAATACAACGGCAAGATTCTTAGCTGACAACGAGGATTTTATGGAGCATCCGTCAATCATTAAGCAGTATTCTTGGTTGTGACGTATAGCGGTTTTCGGTCCCGTAAGTAACACTTCTGTTTTGTCCGAGTTTAATAGTAAAAAATTGTTACTCATCCAGTTTTTTAAGTCAACTATGCAATCCTTTATTCGATCGAACTGCTGGGTTTCGTGAGGCTTCGAGGAAATATAAAGTTGAGTATCATCAGCATAACAGTGAAAGCTAATTCCGTGTCGCTTTATTATATCTCCTAGAGGTAGCATGTATAATGCAAAGAGCAGAGGCCCCAAGACTGAACCCTGTGGTACACCGTACTGGACTTGCGAATTTTCAGGGACGCTTTCTTTAGAGTCTGAGTGTGTTCATTATACCACGGTGTTGGGCTGCCATTTTTAATTTTCTTTAGACGCAGAGGAGCAACTATGTTTAATATTTCCGAGAAGGTAGTGTTAAAATTTTCAATAGTAATGTCAAAATCGTCAACGTTTTTACTCATGCTAGATATTTTAGACAAGTCAGGCAGATTATCGAGAAACGCATCTTTGGTAGTTGAGGTAATCGTTCTACCATATTTGTAACAAGGGTTCGATTTGAACCCACCAAAATCTTTAATAAAATCTGTGTGGTGCCCTGGAGGCCTATATACAATAGCTAGAATAAATTAAAAAAATGTTTTATCCTTAGTATTAGGTGTTGATACGTGAAGAACCATTACTTCAAAGGAATTGTATTTAAAATTAGACTTCTGAGAGATGATAAAAGTATTATTGTAAAGTGCAGCCAGGGCCGGCCCTGGGCATAGGCGGAATAGGCAAATGCTAAGTGCGCCGCCCACCCCTTGGGGCGCCCGAGCGCCCAAATTATTATTTTTATGAATATATTTTAATTTTTTTATTACCAATACTACTTAAATATTATGGATTAAAAAAAGCGATCGTCCGATAAAGACAAAACTACAACATTGCTTTCCCGAATCCCGATCCACCCCGGTCCGACTGAGTGACGCATCAATCTCCCCCGCCCCCGCCCTGCTAAAAAACAAAACAAACATCCGTTACCTGTGTGTGATTGTGAGTGACAGATGGCCGAATTCACTGACACTGATAAGTTGTCATTATGTCAAAAAGACCGAAGCCATCTGGTGCCCAGGGAAGAAAAAAAAGAAGAGAAGAGGAAGAAAAACGCGAAAAAGACAGAGGTAGGTAATGATTAGTTTATCTATGTTGCATTAAGTTAGTTCAACGATGCCTGTAAAGTTCGCTAATTTGAATTAGCTTATGACATAGTTAGTCGAACTTGTGCAGTATTTTATGGTATTTTTATTTGAATTGGCTAAATTAGTAATGTTATATGTATTATTTTTTCAGGAGATGTTTTACTTTAACTTCACTACATTTGAAAGACAAATATCGTACTTTTTACAATTCTGTCAAGGTCCTTGAGTAGAAAGTAGTGACATATAAATCTTTATTTAAATGAGTTCTGCATAAAATGTTGCTATATAAACGTAAATCTTTATTTAAAATGAGTCCTACATAAAATGTTGTTATATATATGTATTATATATATGGATTTATTAAAAATAGCTACATTAAAATTCAATTTAAATAAAGATTTACGTTTCTCCTCTGTTTCATGGTTATAACATCATAAAGTGTAGTTAGTAGGACATTGCTGCCATGCCAGATATACTGCAAAACAAACACTTTCAAAATTAATTTTGAAAATGTAACTACTGTATGCTAGAGAAGTGCTCAATGAAGAGAATTTTGTGCATGAATACCAGATGTAATTATTCTTGCTGTTTGTGTGTTTAAGCTATAATGTGGTTTAGGTGCTGCCATATTTTTATAGTTTCACTATCTTCAGCTTTTTAATAATAAAATGTAACACCCAATGGTCACATATAATCCTCCTCTTCTCTCTTCAGATGCACTTTTGAAATATCTGAACCCCGTCCCTGCAAATCCTGGGCCACCTGTTGCAGACATCTCCATCTCAGCACCGCCCAGCGATTCAGCATCAAGCACATCTATTCCCTCCACTTCAGCACCGCCCAGTGATTCAGCATCAAGCACATCTCTTCCCTCGACTTCAGCACCGCCCAGTGATTCAGCATCAAGCACATCTCTTCCCTCCACTTCAGCAGCGCCCAGCGATTCAGCATCAGTTTACAAAAAGGCTGCACCATTAGACCCTGCTGACTGGCCATCTGTTTTAATTGAGAAGGTAAGAACAGAGTTTGTCCTCAGAGGACCATATCATATCCGAAACAAAAAGATGGGAGAAGATGTCAGCATGACTATTTTAATAGATTCTTAGTCAATGGAGAAAAAATCAAAAGAAGCTGGCTAATGTACTCAAAAAAGAAGGACAGTTTGTACTGCTTCTGCTGCAAAATCTTTTCTCAGAAAGATTTCAAATTGATTAAAAAAGGACTAAAGGACTGGAAAAATGCAAGCCACTTGCTCAAGGTCCATGAGGATAGCCATGAGCACAATACAAACATGGCAACATGGAAGGAATTAGAGGTTCGTCTTGCAAAAGGGTTGACCATAGATAAGCAAGAGATGGCACTCGCTGAGGCAGAGAGAAACAGGTGGCGAGAGGTGCTTACCAGACTAGTGGCAATAATTCAGTCCTTAGCTGAAAGAAACATTGCTTTAAGGGGATCCACAGACACATTAAACAACTCAGACAATGGCAATTTTCTTAAAGAGGTGGAGCTAATGGCCAAATTTGACCCAATAATGAAGCAGCATGTTGGTAGGGTGGAAAGTGGAGCTGGAAGTCACACACATTACCTGGGCAAAAGAATCCAAAATGAACTCATAGACTCAATAAGCACAAAAATACTGGAAAAAATATTGGAAGAGATCAAGACCTCAAAGTATTTCTCCATCATTTTAGATTGCACCCCTGATCTGAGTCATAAAGAACAGCTCTCTGTCATTGTCAGGATTGTTTCACTGGAAGAAGAATTGCCACAAATTAAAGAACATTTCATGGGCTTTCTTGTGGCAGAGGAGTCAACTGGGGAAAGTTTGTCTGCTCTCATCCTCAAAAGACTAGAGGAGCTGAACATCCCCTTTGAGGACTGCAGAGGACAATCCTACGATAATGGTGCCAACATGAAGGGAAAGAATAAAGGTGTTCAGGCTAGGCTGCTTCAACTGAACTCAAGGGCCTTTTTTGTCCCATGTGGTGCCCACTCCTTAAATTTGGTGGTAGCTGATGCTGCTAAGAGCTCACCAGATGCCATTGGCTACTTTGGATATGTAGCAAAATTGTTCAAACTCTTCTCAGCCTCCACCCATAGATGGGATATCCTCCTGAAACACGTCAAAACCACCCTGAAATCATGGTCAGAGACCAGGTGGGAAAGCAGGATAGACAGCATCCAGGCAGTAAGGTACCAGGCTGGGCAAGTCAGAGATGCTCTTCTGGAGGTGAGGGAAACTATTCAAGACCCTGTTGTGAAAGTTGAAGCCCAGTCTTTGGCTGAGGAGATTGGATCCTACCGCTTCTCTATTTGCACAGTCATTTGGTATGATATTCTCAACAAGATCCAGCATGTGAGTAAACAGATGCAATCACCCTCCATGCAGCTAGATGTGGCAGTTGACATGCTGAAAAAAAACAGGGAATCTCTTGACAGCTACAGAAATACTGGATTTTCTAGTGCACAGGCAACAGCCAAGGAAATGTGTGAGGAGATGAACGTGGAAGCTGTAATCAAACAAAAGCGGTTGAGAACCACAAAAAGGCACTTTGGTTACGAGGCTCCAGATGAGCCTATTGGTGATGCACTTAAAAAATTGGAAACAATTTTTTGTAATGTAGTCGTGGATACAGCCCTCTCTTCACTAGATGAGAGATTTCAGACCCTGGGGGAGGTGAATGACAAATTTGGAGTTCTCCTCAACTTTCCCAACATGTCCAAAGATGAGTTGTTAGAGCACTGTCAAACCCTGAGCACAGCTTTAAGCCATGATGGACAGCCAGACATTGATGGCAGAGAACTTGTATTAGAAATGCAAAACTTTCCACATCTGCCATCAAAAAATATGACAAACATTGAGCTCCTGACTTTCCTGCACGAGAAGAAGCTGATGGAAATTTTCCCCAATATGTGGGTCGCTCTGAGAATCTTTGCCACTCTACCTGTGACAGTCGCTGCTGCTGAAAGGAGCTTCTCTAAGCTCAAACTGATTAAAAACTACCTGAGATCTACAATGGCTCAAGAACGTCTCAGTGGACTTTCAGTCATTAGCATAAATCATGTAGTCTCACAACAGCTGTCTTATGATGATATCATAGATGACTTTGCTGCTAGAAAGGCAAGGCGAGTAAGACTGTAGAACATTTGCTATACATTTGCATAGTTCATTCAAGTTTGTATATAGTTATTTATTTTTTGTGCAGCACTCTTATTTATAATTTCTGGAATGTTACATATGCTGTAAGAAAGGCAAGGAAAGCAAAGGAAAGCAATGTTTCTGTAATATAGTTTTTTCTGCACTAACATAATATAATATAAACATATTTATATTGTATCTATAATACGTTGTGTGTGTGTTTCCAAAATATTTTCAAAATAAAGAAAAACAAGACAAAGCTGTGCAGTTTGTTTCTGTGTAAGTTTAATAACAAAATTCCTGGGGCACCAGGTGAAATCTTGCCTAGGGCAGCAAATTGGCCAGCGCCGGCCCTGAGTGCAGCGACACCTCCCCCTCTACCTTTTAGACGAGGCTCGTGTTTATAGTAATAATCTTGGGGAACGGATTCATTTAGAGTAATATAATCATCTGGCTTTAGCCATGTTTCTGTCAAACAGAGCAGGTCTATTTTATGATCGGTTATCATATCATTAACAAAAAGTGCTTTATTTGAGAGAGATCTAATATTAAGGAATCAGAGTCGTAAAAGTTGATTACTTGTATTTTGTTCATGTTTGATTTGTTTAACGTTTATTAAATTACTTTCAAGAGGTTTACGCAATATATTATGTTTGGGGGGACAGACACAGTCTCTATTTTATGTTGTTTGTAAGAAGGGGTTATTACATGTTGTATATTTTGTGTATTCTGTGACGTGAGACGGCAAGCAGACAGTTGGTTAAACCATTCTGTCTCCTTCCTGTTTTTACAAAACCAATGAGAATAAAATCTGAAAAAATTTGAAAAATCTTCAGCCATGTTAGTTTATATATTTTAAAAACATAATGATTTCTGCATATAAGAAAGTAACTTAAATTTACCACTAGTTAAAAACTAGTTTTATTTCTTGTAGGAGTTTTGGTGAGCTTAATGTTCGGCCAACATATTAAGACTTAATTTCATGAAGTACACAGTATTCTTCAAATGTTCAAATGTTGATGCTATAGAGTTGCTGGAGATAGTAGGGTAATTCAGATAATATTTCAAGCCTTTACAAAACAATAAAAATAAACTGACTTAGTGTATCGTTCTCAACAAATTAAGATGACATAGTGGGTGGCGATAATGCACCTCAACTTTGGTGCTACTCGCTATGGAAGAAGAAGAAATTGAGATGACTGAACAGGCTCATTTGCCTCACACGTCTTGATCTGACGCACAAAGCAACTGAAAGCCAGTTCCATTCGTCCACTTGCTGATGCCTAGGGGTACATTTGGCGTCTTTATTTACAAATCAAATCTGGTGACACAAAGATTGTACGAATCATACATTACACAAGGAAACCTCTTACAGGAAACCAGCAGAAAATCAAAGAAAACAACTTTTGAGGTGATTCATTTCTTTGCTGGATTGATTTCTGCTGATAGAATGTTTTTCTTCTGAAGTCACAGCAGTGTTTTCTCTTCCTTATAATTACTCTCATCGTGTTTTGTGTTATGAGTTCAGAATAAAGACTCTTTCAGACAGACAATTTAAACCCAGAGATCTTTAATGATAAAGTATTTAAAAGACTTCATGACAAACTATTAAGTGAACTTGATTCTCCACAGAAAAACACAGGAAAATGCTTTTTAATCAGAATCAGTATTATTCTTTGCCTAAGTTAAACTATTATTTACTGCAAAATAACAGCATAGAAATCACTTTAAGTTCATGGCGCATAAATGCTGAAGTGTGTGGATTTTATTGTGTTATGTGCTCAAAATCTAAATGTTGTGCATGATTCATCTTTTCAACATTGCTGCCTTTTGTAAATCTATAATTCTTTTAAACCATTATTACAAACATTAGTTTGATCTCTGAATGTTTCCAGTGTTTGTTTTCAAGGACAATCCTGTTGTGCTCATCACAGAGTGTTCTCTTGTATGTTTTGGATATTCAAATGTTGCTGAACAGAATTCTCTATGAGAACATTTAAATGATCTTAGAACACACAAATCATGTCTTGAAGGTTAATGTTGAGGTCAGAGGTGTCTTGTTTTTCATCTTGTTTGGTTTTCAATGTGTGAAAAGGACGTCAGAGCTGTTTTTCTTTGATCTCCTCTCATCTGTCATTCAAAGCAGATCATGTCATAATGTAAAACAATGTTGAAATATATTCCACTATAGATTACAGAATAAATGCCGATGAATCATGAAGTCACTCAAGACGAGTAATGTAATCTAAATACTTGTGTATGTTATTTCAATGGTTTGTAGTGAATGTTTGACCATTGGAGATGTGTTGAGTTGAAGTCTGGCTCTTGAAGACGTTTGCATAACAGGTGCTTGTTGTCAACATTTACAACTTGTGTGTTTTGTCCATGTCTGTGTGTGTGTGGGTGTATGTGGGTGTGTATTGATATGTTTACATTACATGCAGCACATTGATTTAGAATCATGGTGATCAAAACTGACTGGAACTTCTTGTGCATTAAACAGTTTAATATACACCTCAGAGCCAATCAGAATCAAGTATTCAAACAGACCATAGTGTAAAACAACAAAACACTGACACTGATATATTTAAGACTTGTCTGTGAAACTGTGACATTAAAATATAAATGATGAATGACTTTATCATTTATATAACGTTGTAAATGTTGACAACAAGCACCTGTTATGCAAACGTCTTCGAAAGCAAGACTTCAACTCAACACATCTCCAATGGTCAAACATTAACTACAAACCATGAAAACAACATGAACTTACATGAGTAGTGTTCAAAGTATTTACAAACCCGATTTTTGGATTTCATGAGAGCTACACATTCCAAAAAAGTTGGGCAATAAGAGGCCGGAAAAGTTAAATGTTCATTTAAGGAACAGCTGGAGGACTAATTTGGAACTTATTAGGTCAATTGGCAACATGATTGGGTATATAAAGAGCCTCTCAGAGTGGCAGTGTCTCTCAGAAGTCAAGATGGGCACAAGATGGGTCACCAATTCCCCAAATGCTGTGACGAAAAATAATGGAGCAATATCAGAAAGGAGGTTCTCAGAGAAAAAATGCAAAGAGTTTGAAGTTATCATCATCTACAGTGCATAATCTCATCCAAAGATTCAGATAATCTGGAACAATCTCTGTGCGTTAGGGTCAATGCCCGGAAAACCATAATGGATGCCCATGATCTTCGGGCCCTTAGACGGCACTGCATCACATACAGGAATGCTACTGTAATGGAAATCACAACAAGGGCTCAGAAATACTTCCAGAAACATTGTCAGTGGACACAATCCACCATGCCATTCGCCGTTGCCGGCTAAAGTTGATGACATGAAATTTAAAATGATACATTTTCTCAGTTTAAACATTTGATATGCCATCTATGTTGTATTCTGAATAAAATATTGAAATTAGAAATTTCCACATCATTGCATTCTGTTTTTATTCACAATTTGTACAGTGTCCCAACTTTTTTGGAATCGGGTTTGTAGATTACATTACTCGTTTTAAGTGACATCATGATTCATCAGCATTTATTCTGTAATCTATAGTGGAATATATTTCAACATTGTTTTACATTATGACATGATCTGCTTTGAATGACAGATGAGAGGAGATCAAAGAAAAACAGCTCTGACATCCTTTTCACACATTGAAAACAAAACAAGGCGAAAAACAAGACACATCTGACCTCAACATTAACCTTCAAGACATGATTTGTGTGTTCTAAGATCATTTAAATGTTCTCATAGAGAATTCTGTTCAGCAACATTTGAATATCCAAAACATACAAGAGAACACTCTGTGATGAGCACAACAGGATTGTCCTTGAAAACAAACACTGGAAACATTCAGAGATCAAACTAATGTTTGTAATAATGGTTTAAAAGAATTATAGATTTACAAAAGGCAGCAATGTTGAAAAGATGAATCATGCACAACATTTAGATTTTGAGCACATAACACAATAAAATCCACACACTTAAGCATTCATGCGCCATGAACTTAAAGTGTTTTCTTTGTTTATCTACTGGTTTCCTGTATGAAATTTTCTTGTGCAATGGATGATTCGTACCATCTTCCTGACACCAATTTGATTTGTAAATGATTGTAAATAAGTGTTTTAGATGTTAAAGACATTGAGTGCTGACATCATCATGAGGGTGGAGAGAGTGAAACACACAAATGTCCAGAGGGATGTACTGATGTATTGTTAGAAGAGTGAAGAAGAGAGGAGAACTCTCACACTGAGTGAAATCTTCATCTGTAACCCCAGAGGTAAATTCTGCTCATAACTCATAAGAAACTTAATTCTATTCTCATATTCCTTATTTTCAGCAGTGAGATGGAAAAACTCATTCATCTGATTTTACTTTCTGGTAAGTACATCTCACATCATCTGAGAGAACACACAAACATCTCATCATTATACATGCTGTCAGTCATTCTTCATTAAAAATTGTAAAAGTATTCATCAAAAGTTAAGAAATAAATACCAAACAGTAAACTTAATTTAACTGATTTTCAGAAAAACATGTAAAAGTCTTGTTTTGTTCAACAGGTCTTGTTTCTGTTCCAGGTAGTTTAGCAGGTGATCAGTTCTTTTGGTTCTTCACATAGAAATGTAGAATGATGTAAATTATGTTTTTATTGTTCATTCACTGATGTAAGTTTGTGGTTAAATGACAGTTTAATTTTCATGAGAATGTGTCTATGATGCTTCATTCTGGTAGGTTTGTGTTTTTAATATCACTCATCTAGACCCTCAGTCTGTCAAGAGCTGCCACTGGAAATATCAACAGATTCAGATTTTTGCAAATACATTATTATGATTTAATTTATTTTACTATATAGATGTTTTTTGAACAGTTGATTTAAATACATATTCAAACAAGTTCTGATATAAGTCATACATCAAAAAATATACTTGTGTTGAAAAACTTTCAAGTGAAACATTCTTATCAAATAGTTGACATTAAAATCATTTATAAAGTATCAGAGAGATATTTCAATGTGAAGTTTTTCAGCTGTGAGTCTGTGGTTTATGTGTGTTGTGTCAAATGAAAAAGCAATGAATCAAACTGATAGAACACATATGTTGAGACAGACAGTGATAAAGTCCTCATATTCATCTTTTAATGTTATCATGACTTTATATATATATACAGACGGACTGAATAACTGTCTTCTGATATATTTATTCTAGAGAATTTAGCATTTAAAGGAACAGCGACACAATCCTCCACATATAAGACCTGGACAGCTCAACATGCCATAGATGGTGTCAGAAATGGAGGAGACCCAGATTATGTTACATTCTGCTCTCATACATTATATGAAAGTAACTCATGGTGGAGGCTGGATCTTCAGGATTATTATGATATCAGTACAGTGATCATCACTGCTAGACCAGACTGCTGTTTGGCTTATATAAGTGGAGCAGAGATTCGTATTGGAGACTCACTGGAGAACAATGGAAACAACAATCCCATGTAAAGTTATTCATGAAATCAGTTGAACACTTTTCATTGATTGATTGATACACATCTATAGAGATTCAGTGATTCTCTCTCTCTAGATGTGCTGTGACTGCTGATTTTCTACTTGGTCAAACCATCAGTTTCTCATGTCATGGGATGGAGGGACGTTATGTGAATGTGGTCATGGCTGGACGTACATCTACTCTCACTCTGTGTGAGGTGGAGGTCTATGGAGGTAATTTCTGAAAAATGTACTGTTTGGTGGAGCTGGTGCATTTAACATTTAAGTTGTAAATATTTATCATAATGAATGATTTCAGTCTTTTTGTTAGGTCATTTTATTACATTTTATTGATGTTGTGATTATTTATCCATAATGTTTACCTCAGTGTGATATATTTGTCAATGGCACTGTGTTGTGTATGTGTGTTGGTATGAGTTGATGTGAATGTATGAATGAGACTGAAGTCAGTAAATGAGTGATTGATTTAAGAAGCTCCTGAAGAAAATCATCTGTTTGTATTCTCATCATCTCAATGACAGCTGCTCCACTGCACAAATATATTCAGACTCAACACCGTTTTCAAACATTTTGTTTAGTTTTGGTTGTTCATTTAAATGTGAGCAGTGAATGAAATACAAACTATAAATCAGATTTTAAAGTTTTTGAAAGTGATTCTTTCTCTGTGTAAACTTCAGAAACGTGAATTGTAAAAACGATGATGTCATGTGTATTACATTTTCCTTTACAAAGTGACATCAGCAGCTATTGGATGTCATTCATAGTTCAGTGTTTTAGTCATTTATCACAGATCCATGTGAACGCTCATCACTTTATCAACATTATCATCTGTAGAGAAACACTTAGTCGTGTAAATATAGAGTATTAAAGTAAAATGTCGTTCTGCTTTGGTTCATTGGGGCTCAATGTTTTCTCTAAATATCAGTGTTTTTATTTGTATGTGATTTTTGAATCTGTTTTCTCTGTTTTAGTTCACAGAAGAACCTTTTTGAGGCTGAAGTTTTCCTCCAGTGGTGATGTAGCTGCTGAGAGCGACAAAATCCTCCATCAGGTGAGAAAAAGAGTCTTAAAATACAAAAGTAAATGTGATGATTTAAGAGAGAAGTGATATATGAGAGTGTTTGATGTGTGTAAATATATGAGATGAGTGATGATGAGAGAATGAGAAATGACAGTATGTTTCATGTGTGGATTGAAATATTTGATGGATTTTAGCTCCAGTCTGCTCTGGGATTGAACATCTCTGATTTTAAACTGTTCTGGACACAACTACCCAAGAAAGAAGAAGAACAGGAGGAGGACGGAGGCGAGTACACACACTTTACAACTCGACTGATCAAAAGATCAAAAGTCTTTCATGTGAAAGTGTTTACAGTAAATCATAGTTAAGTTGTTAAATGAGTGTTTTAGTCGAGGACTTTTAGTGTAAACACACAGATATCCAGAAGGTTGACAGATGAAGTTTAGATGCTGGTGTGTTTATTTCATTCAGATTTCTATTGCATGTGTCACTACAGTTTGAGACTGCACATGTATATTCAGAAGAACAATTTGAAAGTTGAAACCATAGTTAGCTCATGATGCTTTTGAGAAATACACACCTGTTCTTTACTATAAGATGTTATAAAGTATATATAGTTTATTTCATCTAACTGACTGAATCTTTGTTTTATTTACAGGTTCTTGTGTTAAACATCTTTAACTGGATACACAAACTGAATCTTTAATGCAATGATTAATTTTATTCAGTGATTTCTATTATTGTTCTTCTCTATTATTGATTGTGTGAATGACGTGGTGTTCACATCACTGCTGAATGTCATCACTTCAATCTCATTATAGTCCTCATTGTATTTGTGTTGTGTAGTTGTGTGTCAAAGCCTGATATAAAGTGTGTAGAACAACAATAGTGTGTCAATATATTTAGTTCTTTTAATAGCATCACATCTTAAACATGTAAGATCCTTTTAAAACTCTGATGATAGATTTCTATTTCCTCAGTTTTATTTACTCTTGTTTATTTCTATAAACTGCTCATATGTGTGCATTGTGTATAAAAGTGACACATCATCAGGTGTTGTGTGTCTTCTGTGGTGAAGTGTGTCAGATGTGTGCTGCACTGCTGCATCTTCAGCTCCTGCTTACAGTCTTCTGAGCTTTTCTTCAACATATTAAAGTCTTGATCAATACGGCTCAGATCAGTCAACAATTATTCACTTTATATCTTTATGAAACACACGTGTTGTTTGCATTATTGTCTTGCTGTATGAAGCTCAGTACATTTGAGGCATTTGATGAAAAGAGCATCTGTTTCTGTTCATTTCTGAATGTATTGTCGGGGTGATGTGTAGTTTTTTTGTGTAATACAAATAAAGCGCTTTAAAAATACATCTGACTTGACTACACAATTAAATATTACATATCATTTCGTAGTAAAACGTTAAGTTTTGCACATTTAAATGGAAAAAGTGATGTATTTTGTAAAGACAGATTTTTATCACATAATTATAAACACCACATTAATGACATATTTGCACTAACACCCCATTCAGACCGCCAGTGACACCCATCAGAGTGAGATGATGTCATTCATTTCAATGGAGAGCTGGTGACACGAGCGACAGTGACACTCACATCATCGTCTCTTGTCAGTCACTGCAGGGGTTTGTTTATAAATGTTACTAGAGCAACCAAAGCTAGAAACACCTTCTGATGACCTCGTAGCAAGAGACTAGAGACACACATCAACACAGTTGCTGGCGGTCTGAACGCACAGTAAGTGTGTCCCATCGGGTTAGAAATACTACATGTTACTTGGGATCTTCACGTCCACTAGAACACTTGGGTCAAAAACAGGAAACACGTCATGAAAGTAGTCAAGTGGTCAAGTGTAAAGAACACAAGTGGGGTATTTTGGATGCAGTCTTCATGATGTCTAAGTGAAGCTTTCTGAACCCCTGAAGCTCTCAATAAAACTGTGTTGAAAAAGGTTCATTACCTGAAGCTTTACAAATCAGACAGAGCTCGACTAGGACCTCTGCTGGTCAAACTCATGAATAGGGAAAGTGAACACATGCTCATAAAGACAC
The DNA here is from genome assembly GCA_029783895.1 of Triplophysa bombifrons. Classification (NCBI taxonomy): domain Eukaryota; kingdom Metazoa; phylum Chordata; class Actinopteri; order Cypriniformes; family Nemacheilidae; genus Triplophysa; species Triplophysa bombifrons. The sequence goes on from CM056448.1 coordinate 4,292,978, forward strand.
ATGCACTTTCATTGTAGATCTCTAGTAAATTTGCATCACTCTTTTTTTCCCTGCGTCCCATTACGCCTACATATATCATTCTTTTATAGTAAGTACTGTTTTCCTGTTGGAATAGTAGGTCATTTTGAGTACAAAGCAAAAGCAGGCAGACGCTGGGACCAATGCTGTGTCCTAGTTCGTACTTATACAATGCCCTTACATTATGTAATGGGTTGAAGCTATTATCTTGTGTGTGTGGTATTGAGCCTGGCAAATGAGAAGCTTACGGGCTCTTTAAAAAGGTCGCAACATCTCTTACTTCCATACTTCCTTCCCTTGTGGTGGCTGGTGTGTAGCGATTGGTGCAAGGACTCTCCTTACCTGTATTGAGCATTGAGCTCATGGCAGCAGAGATTGAGAGAACAATCTTATATCGTAGTCCGTGTGATCTCGCATAAATCGGTTAAGCAAAATTATCTGCGGAAATCCGGACAAGGTAAAAATCTCTCGCCGTGGGGCTGAGGGTGCTCAGTCAGAGTAGCACATCCTTCTGCTGCTCTTGATAAATTCAAGAACAGCAGAATCATTGCAATGTTTCTACTTTCAATGTTTCCCTCCACCTACATCTGCGAGTCCTCATTTTCCATAATGAATAACATCAATAACCAGAATAGAAACAGATTGTCCAGTGCACATCTTGATCACTGTTTCAGGATTACAACAACAGAATACAGCCGCAACATCAGAGGCATTGCTTCAGCCCGTCGCTGTCACTTCTCTCATTGAATGGTGAGTAGACGTCAGTGATACTTTTTCATTTTGATCACCATAAATGTAAGAACAATAAACAGCTTTCCAGTAGCTCAGTGGTAAGAGCATTGCGTTAACAATGCAAGGTTGTGGGTTCGATCCCAGGGGTTAGCAGATACCTAAGTATAAATGTATAGGATAATTCAATGTAAGTCGCTTTGGACACGAAGCGTCTGATAAATGTAAAATATTAATGCTGATAGGTCTAATAATTTATTCTGCAATTAAGGAAAGTGGAGGAAATAGATCCAGTGTGGAGATGAACAGAAAGTCTTGATATGGATGGAAAACATGATGCAGAATTTTTTGATTCTGCAACATAATGTTTTTTAGCAAAACAAAGTAATGTTTATGTAATATAATGTTACTGTTTGATCAAAACTGAGAAAATAGAACTAATAAAAAATACAGTTTTATATTGTGATTTTGTGTAAACAAATAAACAACAGTAAAATAAATATTAATAACAACAATAATAATAGCAGAACAAACATTGTAGTTATCAAATTATAGTTGGTGGCCCTTGACTTTCTATTGTCGGTAGAATTTGGCCCTTGGTGAAAACTAATTGAGTAACCCTGGATTAAGAGGTCAGGCTGATCTGGACCAGCTCCTTCAGAGTTTGGTTCGTGTCTGAATCACCTGAGTCTGCCATTGACACACAATTGGAAATTGCGCCACTACAGACCAGCCCTGATTTTAGCAGTTTGGGGCAACAGAAAAATCGCCCATTTCTGGTAAGATTTGTGGAAGCTGATTGGGTCAATTAAATGTCACGTCTTAAATAAACTGTATATCTTGAATCAGGATTTGACTAATTTCTACAAAGTCCCGCCTTCTGTGGAAGACTTCTCGATCCCCCCTCAGCTGAAATTGAGACGTGCAGATGTAACCCCTTCTTTCTGGTTCCTTCTTATAACCACTCCGGGAAGAATAACACAGACACACAGCCTGAGTTCACTTGTCGCGTTTACTGGAATATGTGAAATGACACCAAATGGCCATTAAATACATCTCTTCCGGTCACATAACATTCTCCTCAGCAGTTCACATTTGACTGATTCACCAGATTAACAATCAATTCTCGTTTGGCTCTCAGCGGAGGCGGTTGCATTATTTCACTCCCCGTCCTTGCCCTTATTTTCCCTGCTTTTGTCTCTTGTCTCGTCTCGTCTCATCTATTGAGAGACTCTCTCTGCACTGCCCTCCAAACTTGGAAAACTATGGATTTGATCAACTGGTCTCTCAGCGCAATTGACACCATCTTCTCGACGAGGAAACTGGGCTCGGGGGAACCTGTCTGCCCTGACGGAACGTTCGCAGCTGGCTACACGATGGACGGGTGGGAGAGATGGTGGATCGTGTGTCTGGCGGCTCTTTCCGTGGAGGACATGGAAGATATTTATCTATTTGGAACCATGATAACAGGTCTTGTGCTGTTTGGATTAGGCTTTGTCCTGGGTTATCGAAAAATTCATAAAACGGGAACAGCTGTCCAAGGCCTCACAAGGCTGCCCGTATTGATTGAAGCTGTGCGAAGAGCGGTCAGCATTGAAACTGAGACTATTAATTGAAATATGGTTGTTATCAGGGAGATCTTAATAGCTTTGGGAAGGAAAATTGACAGTATCGCAGATCAGAACTAACATTGACAATGAGGGTTGCCATGACATTTTGGAATACAGTTTCCCGAATAAACAAATCACAATCTTATCTTTTCGGCTCCCCGGTTCCAGCAACGGCCTTTGTCAAGGCAGCTGGTAAATTAACCCTGTGAGAGCACTGCAGTGAGACGCTCTTGCGTTCCTCCCCCACTCTACAGACTCAGAACTATCACACACACATACACATACAGACTTTGCCCTGACCCGAGCCCACGCCTCCGTAGCTTTGAACCACCAGCCTGACAAGCGGGTCTGTGAGCGGCGCTGTAATGGCACTGGACCGGATGGCTGCTTGACGGGCTGGATTATCTTACCCTGTTGCTAGTCTTGTCTATGGTGTATTATGTATATCTGTTTTCCTCTCCACTTCCCTCATGTTATGCTGTATTTTTCTTCTTAAATCCATTTCGTTACACTGTACTTGTTATATGTGTAATGACAATAAATTGAATCTAAATCCAAATCCAAATAAATCAGCTTTCACAAGATCAAGAACTCAATTTCTGTTATTTCTCGGACTTAGTAAATATAACAATATAAGAACATTTCTGCATCATATCTGGAATATATGAAACGACAACAAATGGCCATTGAACATCTCTTCCGGTCGCATAACTATCAAAAATAAACAACCATGTAGAAATAAGCCATTGCAAAATACAGAGATATTGCATTTTGCATCCTCTCCTTGAACTGCCACCTTACCATGGTGGAGGGGTTTGAGTACCCGAAAAACCCCAGGAGCCATGTTGTCTGGGGCAATATGCCCCTGGTAGGATCTCCCAAGGCAAACAGGTCCTGGGTGACGGGTCAGACTAAGAGTGGTTAAAAAAACGCTTATGATGACCACAAATAGAAGGACCGTGACGTCGCCCGCATTGGCGCAGCCGGGGCCCCACCCTGGAGCCAGGCCGGGGGTTGGGGCTCGTAAGCGAGCGCCTGGTGGTCGGGCCTCAGCCCGAAGGAGCGACGTAGTGCCACCCTCCCATGGACCCACCACCTGCAGGACGGACCGTAAGGGGCCGGTGCATGGTGGATCGGGCGGCAGTCGAAGGCTGTGTAAAAAAATACAGAGATAGGAGCCAAGCGAACACCATGTGCTCCCAAACCACTCGTGAGTAAGTTCGGTACAAAACAAATTATCCATCGACTATATCTCTTATAACTCAAACTTGAAATGAAATGCTTTTTAAAAGAACAATATGACCTAATAAAAAAAATAATGTCTAACAACATTTTACTTCCATTCGACCGGAGTGAGATTCTACACTTACCATTCTCCTCAGCAGTTGACATGTGACTGAGGAGAATATGGCGGACTCTGCTTTTAGTTTTCATAAGCCACCTGTAGGTGTCCTCATATCCCCTTCTTCCTGATGCATTTATCAAATACAATTTCAATGAATGTTCCGCAAGATGAACAAACTTTTTTCTTTTTTTGGTACATTTCATAAACTTCTTTTACCCGTTACACAGACAGGCAGAGAGGCCATATTGTGATGATGAAAACATATATTTTCCATAGATGATTATCTATAGCATTACATTAGGCAAATATACATTTAAAAAACTTACATACAGTGAGGAAAATAAGTATTTGAACACCCTGCTATTTTGCATGTTCTCCCACTTAGAAATCATGGAGGGGTCTGATATTGTCATCGTAGGTGCATGTCCACTGTGAGAGACATAATCTAAAAAAAATCCAGAAATCAAAATGTATGATTTTTTTAACTATTTATTTGTATGATACAGCTGCAAATAAGTATTTGAACACCTAAGAAAATCAATGTTAATATTTGGTACAGTAGCCTTTGTTTGCAATTACAGAGGTCAAACGTTTCCTGTAGTTTTTCACCAGGTTTACACACACTGTAGGAGGGATTTTGGCCCACTCCACCACACAGATCTTCTCTAGATCAGTCAGGTTTCTAGCCTGTCGCTGAGAAACACGGAGTTTGAGCTCCCTCCAAAGATTCTCTATTGGGTTTAGGTCTGGAGACTGGCTAGGCCACGCCAGAACCTTGATATGCTTCTTACAGAGCCACTCCTTGATTATCCTGGCTGTGTGCTTTGGGTCATTGTCATGTTGGAAGACCCAGCCTCGACCCATCTTCAATGCTCTAATTTAGGGAAGGAGGGTGTTCCCCAAAATCTCGCAATACATGGCCCCGGTCATCCTCTCCTTAATACAGTGCAGTCGCCCTGTCCCATGTGCAGAAAAACACCCCCAAAGCATGATGCTACCACCCCCATGCTTCACAGTAGGGATGGTGTTCTTGGGATGGTACTCTTCATTCTTCTTCCTCCACACACGTTTAGTGGAATTATGACCAAAATGTTCTATTTTGGTCTCATCTGACCACATGACTTTCTCCCATGACTCCTCTGGATCATCCAAATGGTCATTGGCAAACTTAAGACGGGCCTGGACATGTGCTGGTTTAAGCAGGGGAACCTTCTGGCCATGTACTATTTTAAACCATGACGTCTTAGTGTATTACCAACAGTAACCTTGGAAACGGTGGCCCCAGCTCTTTTCAGGTCATTGACCAGCTCCTCCCGTGTAGTTCTGGGCTGATTTCTCACCTTTCTTAAGATCATCGAGACCCCACGAGGTGAGATCTTGCATGGAGCCCCAGTCCGAAGGAGATTGACAGTCATGTTAAGCTTCTTCCATTTTCTAATGATTGCTCCAACAGTGGACCTTGTTTCACCTACTTATTTTCCTCACTGTAATTATAATTTTGTGTGTGTAGCTCAGGGAGGGCGGCGCCCTAGTGCCCTCTATTGGTCAGCCTCCACTGCGCACATGCCTCCCACAGACACAATTTCTCCGGTGGCCCATCTGTTTTTGTAGATATTTCTTGTTGGGAGGGTTGTTATTTATAATTTATTTATTTTCTTCACTTTGTGTAAGGTTGGTTTGGAGTGACTGAAACTAGATTGGGATTCCTGTGTTTTTTGTGTATTTTTGGGGGGGGTTTGATGGAGTTTTTTCAATATTTAAAATCTCTGCAGAACCCTGAAGTTGATGTCCTGTGATATGTGGGTCAATATACTGTATGTGTAAAGTGATGACTGTTTAAATCATTATTTGTATGTTATATTATTGTGAGAACTATTGTTGACCCCTAAAAGTGAACAGCTATTGGGTGAACTACAGTTCTAGAAATAAAGTGTAATCCACACAACTCTGTTTATTGTTATTTATTTAGAGGGCCTGCAGTGGGGAAATTGTGGTATCTCCTCGATGAGTGGGGGTCTACAAGGGCTTGAATTAATAACCTCCCCTCTGGCCCGGTCACAATTACATTACATTACGTCATTTAGCAGACGCTTTTATCCAAAATGAGGTAAACAATTAGCAATTGCAACAACATAAGGACAACAAAAAGCATAAGTGCAATAACTGGTCTTATATAGCTTACGAGAACTGATCGGTCAGGTGCTGAGGGAGATGTGTTTTCAAGTAAAAAATGATGTTGTTTGTTATAGAAATGTAAATACATTTTAGTGAGTAGCAAAAATATATGCACACACTGCATAGAAACAGGAAAGTTTGAATGGTTTATCATGTTACATAATTTTATGTCTTGTGATTCATTGAATACCCCTGTGATTGAAAAACATTTTTAACTTTTCTGTTACAATTAATTTGACTTCGTTTTTGGGAGATTGCAATATTAATACTTACAGTTGTCTATCAAAATCATAATTGATCAAAACGTTGTAAGTGTATTTAGTCTGCTACTGGTTGACGAGGAAAAGTACAGGCCACAAAACTACAAAACTGAATTAGAAAGATTTCATTTGGAAAGATACTTGTGCTTTTAGAAATGTATCTGTGAAATGTTGAAGAACAAAGAGAGAGTAAACCGATACACAAACCTTTTGAACAGACAAATAACAAATGTGTACATTTACTTTTGACTTTTTTGGAATGATTGTAACCGAGCAGTCTTGGAACACTATTGACTTCTATAGTATTTTTTCTCTTACCAGTTACGGAGTAGCTTATTTATGCATCATTTCATTTATAAAGTCTGATTCGTTGGTGAACTTCATTCTGTGATATTTTTAACTACTTCATATCTTATAAATAAAATATCTAAATACAAATTAAAAAAGATTTAAGGAAGGTTAAAGTTCATTTGTTGGAATAGATATTAGAGATATAAGAGTCGACTGATCATTTTTATCGAAGAACTACTTTAACACAGCTTTGTCACGTCATTCTTTTGTGTCTCTTTTCAGATACATCCCAATACAACATCTGAAATACCTTAACAAATGAGCTTCTTTTAAAGGGCTGCACTTTTAGTTCTCCTCTCTTAGAGTTTTTATCAATAGTGTAAAACTTTATGAAAAAATCTTTGAAACCTGAAATCCTGAGGGGGGAGAAAAATATGAGGCGCCGTATAGGGTTTAAATTAAACTGCGCTTATGAATACATATATAAAAGCATGCATATACATACATATATACATTGTTCGCATATACATGTATACTTTTGGATGTTCAAGCAGACACATATGAAAAACATGTGAGCACTAATGTGAAATCCATTCCAATACATCTTATGTTAGTAATGCATGCATATACACTTTTTCGCGCATACATATAAACTCGATGCGTGCAAACACACCTATACAAAACTCACATATACATATAAACTGCGAGTACACACAGATCTATAAAACACTCGCACATACATACAAACTCTGCGTACACACACATCTATGAAACAGTCGCACATACCAGGGCTCTAGAGTGCGACTAATTTGGTCGCACATGCGACCTTATTTTTCAATGGTGCGACTTAAAATTATCAGAGGTCGCACCGGTGCGACCAGCCGTTCGAGGGGAAAAAAGTCTCCGCAACTCTGAAAGTCTTCCTGTGATTCAATAACAAACCAATCAATGATAGTGAAGGGCGGACCCCCCTCTGATTGGCTGTGGTCCAGATATTCCTGCATGTGTGTGTACCAGAGGTCGCGTTAACTGAAAATGCTCTGTCATTGACGGATTTTTTACCCGTGACAGAAAAACCTGAATTTGTAAATCCCCGTTTCCCTTCAGCGTGATATGCTCGCGAAGTGACCTGCGTGTTTTCATCTGTCATTGTTACTGACTAGACATATGATGCGATCTGGGAAAACCCGTCGGATGTCGCGCTGGGACGCGGGAAAGACAGTTCACCTATCAAAGTAAACCACATAACATGAAGAATCAAGGAGTATCACTGCACATTTCCCTCCTGTCCTGTGTAAACTATGTCACGCAAAGTTTTTTTATACAATGTTTTCGTGAGTTGACAGAGCTCCCAGTGTGCAGCACCAGGAGTTATCACCCCTCCGCTGCTCACGCGAGCCGGACCGCGATCGCAAAACATACAAGGAAGGATAAAAAAACCAGACAGGCACATGATGAACAACTTAAATCTTGCTTCACTGCTTATTAGTTGATGTCCGTAATGTTTGTTAGTTTCCTTGTGTAGTGATAATGGCAGAGCTCTCGTTCTTTAAGTGTGTGCTGCACCATTTTCATTACTTACGTTTTATTCAAACGGTTTTGTACAGTATTTTATAGACTTCAACACTAGGCTTTTTTTTAATAAATTGTTAATAGAGTAAGTCTCTCACCACTGGAAAGTGACTTTTACTTGTGATACTGGACTGTTGTGCTTTTAATTTCATCACTGAACTTTAAACACGATTTAATTCCGTTCCTAAAAATCACAGCACTTCAGCCAACATCAGCCATGACTTTTGTTACATACACAAGATATGAGCAAAATAAAAAGTGATTTGGAAAGGGCTTGAATATGGTATCAAAAACTGTATCGGCTTTATTGGGCATTCGGTTGTATTACAATACAACAAGTTCCGAGACGCCAGTACAGCGTGATGACGTCAAGAACATACAAATTACCACCGAACGCCACCTTGAACCATAGTGACGGGTAGTAAAATGAAAAACTCTAGCGCAACCTCTGATGTGTACGTTTGAAAATGCGTGTACTGTAGTGAGACAGAGAGATGAGGAGCCTAATACTGTTAGTTAAACAGAGTGGATGTAGCAGGGGATGATGAGAGATGATGAAAAGAACAATTCACAACTTTTTCGTGAATAATGTTAAATTAAGGGCTTATCCATCCGAAAATCATAAGCAATGCTCTGACACAGAGCCTTCAAGCCCTGGTCCATTTATCTTGAGATCTTTCTAGTTTAAATTTCACTTCACTGAAGCACTTTAAGCACAAACACTTTTTCAGTAAGTTAAGAATAAAATAAAGAACTTAATGTTGAAGAGTTTGTAAGATAAACATTTACAAGTAAATTTTGCCTATATGGACATTAAACAAAAGTGAACTGGTAAAAGCAGGTTAATGTTAAATGCGATGCGGTCAAAAATTTGGGTGCACCTAACTTTTGTGCTGGTGCACCCAAGAAACAAAGTAAGGCGCACCAGTGCAACCAGTGCAGAAAGTTAGTCTAGAGCCCTGCATACATACAAACTCTTTGTACTCACACATCTAATAAAACAATCGCACATACATACAGAATATGACACGCTTTAGTTTGCATGCATAGTGATTTCATATGTGTATGTGCGTGAACTTTTCAGTGTAAACGGAAGTCTTTTTCATTCAGATGAACATGAATCTGAGAGCGACAATAGCCATGACGTTTATTAATACTTTGCTTGTACAACCCAGCTAACAATTTTTGATTCCCAACGTTCCCCTAACGTTAGTTTTTGGTTCCAAGAAGGTTGTTTTCTAAGGTTCGTTTTTGGTTCTCCAGGAAAGTTTTCTTTACGTTAATATAACCAAAAAACAAAACTTAAAAAAAAATTCTGGGAAAGAAACGTTCAAAGAACGTTAGCCTAAAATATTTTATCGGGTCCGTTTGGCCTCACTACATGTCTATAATGAATACATCCATGCTGTATTTTTTTCCATCGCTTGTCAAATCTAATTAAAATAAGTAAAATAAATCATCACACACAAAATGGAGGATTAAATCAATGCATTATATTATTCTTTTCGCCTATTAATTCCGTTTTCATTCTGATTTAAACAGCACAGTATATAATTTAAAATAATATTACACTGTGTGTAGGCCAACCTGAACATCAGACATTTTAGATATTTAAATAAAATAGCCAATGCCTTCAAAAGAATATTTAAAGCAAATTTTTATTGACAATAAAGAAAAAACATTTATTTATATTCAGGCAAAAAATATTCTTGTCTCAACAGAGAAGTATAGCGGGGCTCCGTCCGTAGATATACCAATCAAAAGCCCTGAGCTTCAGTCCTTACATCATGGTCTGTTGATATAAGTTTACTCTCAAATGGGGATTTTTTTTAAATGAATAAATAAACCGCTAAACTAATGTGTTAGTGGGTGAGGTAAAACGAAATGACCTTTAATTTTTAAACGAATGGAGTACGAAGCTGGGAATGCACGTGCTTGAGCGCACACACATACAGTAACAGACAATGGGCCCTATTTTAACGATCTGAAACGCAAGTGTCAAAGCGCGAAGCGCAAGTAACTTTGTGGGCGGGTCTCGGCGCTGTTGCTATTTTCCCGGCGGGATAAATGGCTCTTGGGCCCGGCGCAAATCTAAAATGGGTTGGTCTGAAGTAGCTTCATTATTCATAGGTGTGGTTTGGGCGTAACGTGAAATAAACCAATCAGAGCGTCATCCAACATTCCCTTTAAAAGCAGGTGAACAAGTTCCATTATGGATTGCTATTATTATGGCGTATTTACCAGGCGCACGCAAGGAGCGGTTCACAGCCGAGGAGACTGATGTTCTTGTAAGAGCAGTGAAAGACAGAGAAGTTGTGTTGTATGGGGATGGGAGAAACCCACCCAAAATAGCGTCGGTTAAACAGGCGTGGGAGGAAATAGCCACAATTGTTTCATCAGCTGGCATCCCCAGGACGTCGCACCAGTGCCGCAAGCACTTCAATGACATCAGAAGATGGGGAAAGTCCAAGCTTGCCAGCATCAATCGGGCACGCCGTGTAACGGGAGGTGGATCTGCCTCTACTCAGGACCTGACGCCAGCAGAGGACATCGCTGCGTCCACCCTCAAAGCTGAAAGCGTTGAAGGATTTGGGGGTTTTGAAATCGGCACCCAATCAGAAACGCAAGCAGTCCATCCCCAAGGTACACAAATTCACATAGAAGGTGTCTTATGAAAATATTTTAATCGTTATTTACATGAAAAACATTTAACGCAGCCACACAATAAAGAAAAACAATGTAACAGCTTCGCAGGAAGACCCTGGCCTCGCAAGCCGTGCGCACGGGCCATCTGAGGAGGGAACAGCGCAACCATCAAGGTCCAGACCCACTACACGCCGTGGCAGCATTGCTAGACCGGAGGACCACCCCTTCCTGCAGCTCCAGCAAACCGGATTTGAAATGCTGGAGCGGGAGCTGTCTGGGATGCGGCAAAGTGTGATGCGCCCTCTTGGCATCTCCTCAAGCCTGGAGAGGATTGCTGCAGCCATGGAGCGTGGCCCTTCAAGCGCACCACCACCTCGTGTTGTGCCTCTTCCTCCTTCCCCCACTCCATCTCCATCCACCCGTTCCACCAGGGGCACATCGCGCAATGCCATTCCCGGACCCTCAGGTGTCCAATCCCGCCGTGGCGCGCGTCGCAAAACTACCAGAGGAGGGAAAAAGAGATAAACTTTTTCTGTTTAAATATTTTTAACCTCATTTTCCATTTGTATTTTTTTTATCAATTACTGTTTGCTATTGATTTTTCTTTTTGACAAAATACAAAGAAATTTCACATATAAATACTTTTGAATGTTTTGGACTCGTTCTCTCTGAATCACGAGTATGGTTATATTTTTGCAATGTAGTATAACATTAGACAGAGATAAATTTGCTTACCTCACTATAGACGATGCAGCAGTTCTTCTGTCAAATAAGCTCTCCTCTCCCGTGCTGCTGCTGGGGCATTTGGGTTAGGTGGCATCGGCACATGCGGTTCACCATCACGTCTCCTTAAGTCCTCTTAATATTTCCTCATCTATGTCAACAACACAACCTTGATTTATGGAAATGTTGTGTAAAACACAACACGCCACAAAGAATGCTGCGACCTTTTGAGGACTGTACTATAAAGTGCCTCCTGATCTATCCAAACACCTGAAGCGCATTTTCAGTATGCCAAACGTTCGTTCAATTACACAGCGTGTTTGTGTGTGTTTTCTATTAAACTGCATTTCACGAATTGTTGCTGGCATCAAATATGGTGTCATCAGCCATGTCTTTAACGGATACCCGTTGTCCCCTAACAGCCAACCATCCAACGGGGGATTCCCCTCCAAGATGGCAGGAATGGTAGAGTTTGCCAGTATGAATGAGTCGTGGCTCGAGCCAGGATAATTCGCAAAGACATGGGTGATTTTACTATAAGCATCGCAAATGACTTGTACGTTGATTGAATAGGTTCCCTTGCGGTTGATTTACACAAGTGCGTTTTCTGATGGGGCACGTAGCTGCACATGGGTGCAGTCTGTAACACCAAGGACACCAGGGAACCCATACTTCGCACAAAATGTCTGCTTTGCTCTTTCCTGGTTGTCAGGTGTGACAGGGAATTTGATGTATTCCCCAGCATGTCGGACTAGACCTGATGTAACTGCAAGTATAGCTAAACTTATGGCAGATTGTGAAATGCCTCCAATGGAGCTAAGGGGGTGCTGGAACGACCCAGATGCATAGAAATGCAATGCCACTGCGAAGAACATCGCGAAGGAGCTATTTCTGATGTTCAGTCGGGTAGGTATTCCCAGCGCCATCTTGAAGGACCAGGGTACTCCCTTCATGTCCCGGCTGATGAGTGACCTCTGCCAGCTACTCAAGATCAAACAGCTCCGCACCTCCGTGTACCACCCCCAGACGGACGGACTGGTGGAGCGGTTTAATCAGACCCTCAAGCGGATGTTAAAGCGAGTGGTAGCCGAAGATGGGCGCGACTGGGACCTCTTATTACCATATGTGTTGTTTGGGATTAGGGAGGTGCCCCAAGCATCCACTGGTTTCCCTCCCTTCGAGTTATTGTTCGGACGGCGGAAGGAGGAAAAGGTTTATAACATCAACCTTCTCAAGAAGTGGATCACGCCGCCGACACAAGTAGCGGCATATGTCCAGGAGGCGGATCCAGTGGTGGACCTTGGGGAGCAGCTAGCCGCAGGCCAGAAAACCGAGCTGGAAGTCCTGGTCCGTCAGTATCAGGATGTGTTTACGGAGCGTCCGCGGCGGACAAATGTGATCCAGCATGAGATCCGTACGGGACCCGGAGTCATCGTACGGCAACGGCCCTACCGCGTACCCGAAGCCCGTCGGCAAGCAATCGAGGAGGAAGTGCAGCGTATGCTCCAGTTAGGAGTTATTGAGCCCTCACGTAGCCCGTGGTCCAGCCCGATCGTGATGGTTCCCAAGCAAGACGGCACCCTCCGGTTTTGCAACGATTATCGGAAGCTCAATGAGGTCTCATCGTTTGACCGATATCCCATGCCGAGGGTAGACGAGTTGCTGGAGCGCCTCAGTAGGGCTCGATTTACCTCCACTCTGGATCTCACTAAGGGGTACTGGCAGGTACCATTGTCGGCTGAGGCCAAGGAGAAGACAGCCTTTAGCACCCCCAGTGGCCACTGGCAGTACAGAGTCCTACCGTTTGGCCTACATGGAGCACCCGCAACATTCCAGAGAATGATGAATATCGTATTGGGTCCCCACCAAAGCTACGCAGCCGCCTACATTGACGACGTAGTGATACACTCCGAAGGTTGGGAAGAACATCTAGACCGACTCCGGAGGGTGTTCGATGAGTTGCGTCGGGCTGGACTCACAGCCAACCCAAAGAAATGTCACCTGGGTCTCACAGAAGCGAAGTATCTGGGATATCAGATTGGTCGGGGACTCATCCGCCCCCAGGAGAAGAAGGTGGAGGCGGTGCGATCTGCAGCCCAATCAACCACGAAGACCCAGTTGCGTGCGTTTCTAGGGCTGGCGGGCTACTATCGCTGTTTCATCCATCATTTTTCCTCGATAGCCAGCCCCCTAACAGACCTGACGAAGAAAGGACATCCAGAGAACCTTCAGTGGACGACCGAGGCGGAGACAGCATTTCGGACCCTGCAGCAAGCTCTCACCTCGTCGCCGGTTCTGTACGCCCCGGACTTCAGATGCCCTTTCGTCCTCCAGACGGACGCCTCCGGTACCGGTTTGGGGGCAGTCTTGTCCCAGGTCCAGGACGGAGAGGAACACCCCGTCACGTATATTAGCCGTAAGCTGACGCCGGCCGAAACCAGGTACGCGGCAGTAGAAAAGGAGGCCCTGGCCGTGAAGTGGGCAATTCTGGAGCTGCGCTACTACCTGTTAGGCCGAAGCTTTACCTTGGTCACAGATCATGCTCCCTTACAGTGGATGGCCCGAGCAAAAGATACCAACGCTCGAGTGACCCGTTAGTTCCTCGCTTTCCAGGACTTCCACTTCACGGTATGACACCGAGCCGGGGCCTCCAATGGCAACGCGGACGGGCTATCAAGGATGTGGTCCGGTTGGGCAGGTCTGTTAGGTAACACTTCCCTCCCACCCTTGTTATCATCCCGAAACACTGGAACACCAGGTCGACGCTTGGGGGGGGAGTGTGGCAGAGGGTACAGGTCCAGGATCAGCGTCGCCTAGGAAACGGCCCGGCAGCTAATGCTGATCACCTACACCTGAGGCCTTTTCTCGTTGAGAAAGACACCAGGACGAGAAGAGGCGCCGTCTAGAGGCGTGTAACCGCCTAGTAGATGGGGCTCTAGCCTGGGTGATGGTCTATGCCCTAAAGGGGAAGTAGCCAACTCAGGATCTTCTCGTCCTGTCTAGAGACCAGACATGGGTGTTCCAGAGGTCTGATCTGGGATGCCAGAATGTGTCCTTCCCCTGAGAGAGCAGGTCCTCTGTCAAGGGGAGTCGCTGTCCAGAGCATCAACTCTGAATCCAAGTGCGGTTAGACCAGTACGGTGTAACCCATAACACTTGGTGCTCCTCTTCCCTGACCTTGCAAAGTGTCTGTGCAAGGAGACTCCTGGGTGGGAACATCCCTTGCCGTGGTCAGCTGTGCGCAAGGGCATCCGTGCCGAGGGGGGCCTCGGACAGGGAGTACCAAGCAGGCAATGCAATGGGTGGTGTCGTGAGAGGCAAAGAGGTCTACCTGTGCCTGTTCGAACAGCACCCAAATGAGCTGGACTGGGCGGGGGTGGTGTCGCCATTCTCCGCAAGGCGTATACTTACAAGAGAGCACGTCGGCTGTCTGGTTCAGTTCGCCTGGGATGTGTGTGGCCCGCAGGGAGTGGATCACTTGCTGACACCACAGGAGGAGGCGTCGGGCAAGTCGTGCTAGCTGCCGTGAGCGTACGCCACCCTGGCGATTGATGTACGCTACGGGTGTCATGCCGTCCAGGCGGACCAGCACTAGAAGCCGCAGCCTTCTCAACGCAAGCAGCACAGCCCACAACTGTAGGCAATTGATATGCCAGCGAAGACAGGGGCCCGTCCAGCGCCCCGCTACTGCGTGCCCGTTGCACACTGCACCCCACCCCTGCAGTGAGGCGTCCGTCGTCACCACGACGTGACTCGTAACCTGCCCGAAGG
Source organism: Triplophysa bombifrons (assembly GCA_029783895.1). Classification (NCBI taxonomy): domain Eukaryota; kingdom Metazoa; phylum Chordata; class Actinopteri; order Cypriniformes; family Nemacheilidae; genus Triplophysa; species Triplophysa bombifrons. Next base: position 4,308,118 of record CM056448.1, read on the forward strand.
GAACCCCCGCTCGGAAAAAGGTCATGGAAGACCAAGGGGTTAGAGTGCGTCGGCAGAAGGGCATCATCACCATGCGCCTGCTGCCTGTGTGCTACGCTGTACTCTGAACTCGGCTCTGTAGCCAGTGTTGAAGCGGTCGCATGTGCATCAACCCAATGTGTATTACACCCGTCGAGGACGCCATGTGTCCCAGGAGCCTCTGAATTGTTTCAGGGGGACCATTGACTGCCTGAAGTGTTCCAGGCAGTTCAACACCGACTGGGGGCGTGCTGTGGACAGTTGCGCCATCATTCACAGAGTTAAGTTCCATACCGAGAAAGAGGATGCTCTGCATTCGAGAGAGCTTGTTCTTCTCTCGGTTGACCTGTAATCCCAACCGATCTAGGTGCCGGAGCATCAGGTCCCTTTGTGTAGCAGAGCTAACCATATCTCGGGGTTCCCCGGAGGGAAGGTTTGCTCTGCCTTATTGCCTGCCTGGCGGGACAGCTGCACGCACTGTCGGTTTGAGAGTGGTAGCAGCTGTCGTGTGTGTACAATCCTATGCCTCGCCAGGGCCTGAGGTCGGGTTTGCCGGGCACAGTCAGGTGGAGTTTGCGATTGGCTGAAAGTACACCCAGGAGAACAAAAAGTTTGAGTTTAAGTTTAAACTTTGTGAGTAAGTGGGCGCCAGGCCCTGACGGGAAGGCGCCAGGGGCCCGATGTTGTTCCCCCTGGTGTCTTCCCGTGAGTGTCACTTCTCGCGAGAAGGTTGCTGATGGGGTGGAGGTTTCCCCCTCGACCTCCGCTTTTGGGATACCGCCTGTGGAGGCACAGGAACCGGAGCCGATGTTGAAGGGGTCCTGGGTTGAAGGGAAGCAGACGTCACGCGGGATCTCGGAGGCCTCTAAGCGGCCGAGTCGCGGCGTGAAAAAAATGCAAGTGTCCGCCTAATTGCCAGTGTCTGCTTGACCGTCAAAAACTGCTGAGCACAGTCCTCGACGGTGTTACCAACAACCCACCCTGTGAGATGGGTGCATCAAGAAAGCGTACTTATACGTATAACCAGGGGTGTCTCTCCTGGACCACTACCGTGGACATCGCCCAACCCAGGGCACAGAATTTTTCCGTGCTGCCACTGACATTGCTCTACGGGCGACTAAGGTGGCGGCACGGAGATCCTGCATTATACCTGGGACGGTCTTACCCTCGTGGAGCTATCTCAACGCCTTGGCCTGGCGGACCTGCAGGATGGCCATGGCGAAGAGAAAGGAGGCAGCCTGGCCCACGGCAGCGCAAGCCTTCGAAACCAGTGATGCCGAAGTACTACACGCTTTGGACGGTAGGCGTGGCCGGTTCCCCCGGGTGGAATGTGAGCTCGAATTCGTCAGAGTCGGATGCCAGTCTCCCTCCGATGCTTCGAGCGACATCTCATCTAGGTCACGCATCATTTCCGAGTGCGTGCCTGAGGATCTGGATGGAATGCCACCGCCGGTTGGGGAACGTTCAGAAGAGCGAATCAGTGCGGGCAGATGTGTCAACGAACGCTGCTTCAGCGTGCTTGACGCCCAGACATCTAACGCAGTGATCGTGTACATCCCCCTCCTCGATGAGGGTGCCGCACCCAAGAGAACAGCGGGACATGCCGCGCTGGAGATTGCTCAGTCCTGAAAAGGACCTTTTAGAAAAAATCTCTAACACCTACCCCAGGGGAAGGTCGCTGCAGGTAGGGACGATCCGCTGCTCTACGTCGTAGATCCGGCAATGTAGAAGAAGAATTTGTTGAATTCTTTTTGTACGTAGTCATGAGCGAAGGCTCTGAAGAACAAAAGGTAAGTGAATGCTGCACGCCGGCTTCCTTTTATACCGGACATCCGGGGGCGGAGACTGGCATGCAAATTTAATTCGCCAAATTTCATTGGCCTTTTCTATAGTAGTCAGAGTTGATTGGTTCTCAAGGGCGAACCCCATCTGTCATTCTCAACACAACGTCGAGAGACCGACAGAAAGGGAACTGTGTATTCCCCTCTGAGTTTTCAATTTCATGCTCACGGTCTGTGTTCACTCACTCTGGTCACAGCAGATCATTTACATTTAGTCATTTAGCAGACGCTTTTATCCAAAGCGACTTACAGGTGGGGTAACCAATGGAAGCAATTGGGAAAGCATAAGTACAACCAAAGCATAAGTGCCATCAAAAAAGAAGACTGGTCTCATATAACCTAACACAGTATACAGATGATGGAGAGTCTCAAAAAAACAGGGCAGCGGCTCGTTCCGTGTGAACCGAAAGGGATTTCACAGTGTAAATGTGCAAGTTAATTGCTATTACAATTATTCATATTCCAGATAAGCAATAAATGAATTAATAAAAGTAATGTAATCAAAAAGTATGCTGTTGACTGATTACAAATATTTTAGATGGTGTGTGACTCCATGTTCCACATCACAAATCTGAAAGCCACATGGCCTGGTTCTGTGCATGTCTCCAGGATTTTCAGAGTCACATTTATTGAGTGGTAAATTCAACATTATTTTAACGTGGTAAGGAAAAATTATTTAAAACTCACTGTATTACATAATTTTATTCTGAGCCTAACAAAACTGCATTTTTCCAGGTGCTTACGATGAGATCCTGCTTGGTGACAGGGGCTATGCCTGCAGGCAGTACTTCATGACGCCATTCCCTCAGCCAAACCCTGGACCACAAACCCGTTACAATACATCTCCAGCCAGGACAAGGGCACGCATTGAAATGACCTTTGGCCAACTAAAGGGAAGATTTCAGTGTCTTAAGGGTCTGAGGGTTGCACCTGACAGGGCCTGTGACATTATTGTTGCATGTTTCCATCCTCCACAATATTGCCACCATCAGAAAGGAGAGGACCCCTGTGGTGGAGGTGCAGCCTGATGATGACCTGCAGCCAGTGCACTTGGACCAACCTAGTGGCAGAGCTGCACGGGACAGAATTGTGGAACAATAGAAGACAAGACAACATGCTTAATTCATGGAGTTTTATTTCGATGATTGTTTCTCGAGAAAAGCCAGTGATGGTCATCTTTTGCCTGCAATAAGATATATATATATATATATTGTTATTCAAGGGCAGCAATAGTGCTCTTTGTGAAAAATAGTGTTTTAGCACCTACTCTGAAGTTTCTTTTGAAGCGACTCAATCTCTAGTGCCAGTTTTTTTCTTCTTTAAGGTGCCAAGTTCAATTTCTACCCTTAATTTTTGTTTTTTAATAGCAAAATAGTCAATTTTCTGTTGAAGATTCCGTTTATATAGGGTATGGATATCCCCCTGTGCCATTAAAAAAAAAACTCAACACAAGCCTCATGCAACAGAAAAAGGAAAAGTGGACTGCCCAACTCTATATGTAGGCCTGTCTGTAGGCGTTTCCTCCTGCAACTCATATTGCAGTCAGAAATAATGTGTCCACACCTATAAATTACATAAAGTTATTTGTGCACTTACAAGTACTTCCTCCAAAGGACAGTCATCTGAGAGGGTTTCTTCACTGTCCTCTGCAGAAGAAAAATGAGTATTACAAAGTGTTGCACTTTCTTTCCTTTTGATGTAAAGTTAGAAATGTCCACTTACTGAACATATTTCAGACACCACTTTCTTGGGAACAGGTAAAAGTGTTGGTGTATTATGTAAAACTACACAAAAGAGGATAACTCTTTATGATCAATATGATCAATAACATATTGCAAAATATTTTTACATTTGTTATGCAGTTTTCACCATCACAATTCAAAGCAATTGACACAATTTTTATCTTTTGAAATGACTGTACCAGCCATTTGGATTATAGACATAATTTAACGCAGCAACAAATTAGTGTAGCAAGATGATTTAAAACTCATTTACCTGTAATTAAGGTGTTGCTGTTACTGGTCCCTGGCTTTAGGTCTAAGGAAGAGCTGCCCCAGGGATGCCCTTTACAATGGGTCGGTTCTCATTTAGCCCAAGGGCCAGCTCTTCTGCCGGGGTATAATGTGGGGGTGCAGGACCACCATCTGTTTTTTTCTGCTCCGCCTTTTTATTGATTGCTGATTATAAACAGACAAACACATCATTTAAAATGTTTTTGGTAACAGATACTAAACAGTAGAAGTAGAAAGGATTACCAGTTTGAAGACTATTCTTGTACTTCACTTTTACTTCTTCCCATGTTCTAGTGGGTCCTGAGCTGACTCTAACATTAAGCAATTATGAAATTATTAAAATAAGAATATATACTGTAATAATAAGTGATATAACCATAACATGGAACACTTACGCAATTAATTTGTGTGCTACTTTTTGCCAGCCCTCTCTCCTGGCTTTTTCACAATTTGAAGTGTTCCATGGCGTTTTAATTATTTTTTCAAACGCAGCAAACCCTTCCAGTAATAATTCTTGCTATGTTGCGTTTAAAAACTGAGCGCGCTCTTTTGCCATGGTGAACAGCCAATAGCAGCGTTGCTGATCATTTTTTCTACTATCGATACATATCCCCTTTTAAACAAGCGCAAGAACACGCAATAATCTCAGATAACTCAATCCAGCGATACTAATCATAAGCGGCAGGTGTGTTCGAAGAACCCAATTAGCCGGATCATGATTAGCACGATGATATTATCTTGGATGTGTCATTTGATCTCGGATGTAATAAGCGACGTACGAAGAACGGACCCCAGGCTGCTAAATTTAAAACAATCATTTGAAAACAATGTGCACTAGACTACGGAGCAAATAAAGAGACATACTTCTTGCGCTTTTAGTTTTTATCTGTGTATTGAGTTTAACTTTGGATATAAACTCAGCAAAAAAGAAACGTCCCTTTTTCAGGACTGTGTATTTCAACAATAATGTTGTAAAAATCCAAATAACTTAACAGATCTTCAATGTAAAGGGTTTAAACAATGTTTTCCATGCACGTTCAATTAACCATAATCAATTAATTAACATGCACCTGTGGAATGGTCGTTAAGACCTTAACAGCTTACAGAGAGTAGGCATTTAAGGTCACAGTTCTAAAAACGCAGGACACTAAAGAGACTTGTCTACCGACTGTGAAAAACACCCAAAGAAAGATGCCCAGGGTCCCTGCTCATCTGCGTGAACGTGCATTGAGCATGCTGCAGGGAGGCATGAGGACTACTGATGTGGCTAGGGCAATAAATTGCCATGTCCGCACTGTGAGACGCCTAAGACAGCGGTACAGGGAGACAGGAAGGACAGCTGATCATCCTCGCAGTGGAAGACCAATGTCCAGGAACCTGCACAGGATCGGTACATCCGAATATCACACCTTCGTGACAGGTACAGGTTGGCCACAACAACTGCCAGAGTCACACCAGGAACACACAATCCCTCCATCAGTGCTCAGACTGTCCGCAATAAGCTGAGAGAGGCTGGACTGAGGGCTTGTAGGCCTTACCAGACATCACCAGCAAGAACGCCGCCTATGGGCACAAACCCACCTTCGCTGGACCAGACAGGAGTGGCAAAAAGTGCTCTTCACTGATGAGTCACGGTTTTGTCTCACCAGGGGTGATGGACGGATTTGTGTTTATTCGTCGAAGGAATGAGCGTTACACGGAGGCCTGTACCCTGGATCGGTATCGATTTGGAGGTGGGGGGTCCGTCATGGTCTGGCGCGGTATATCACATCACCATCGGACTGAGCTTGTTGTCATTGCAGGCAATCTCAATGCCTTGCGGTACAGGGAAGACATACTCCTCCCTCATGTGGTACCCTTTATGCATGCTCATCCGGACATGATCCTCCAGCAGGACAATGCCACCAGCCATACTGCTCGTTCTGTGCGTGAGTTTCTGCATGACAGCAATGTCAGTGTTCTGCCATGGCCAGCGAAGAGCCCGGATCTCAATCCCATTGAGCACGTCTGGGACCTGTTGGATCGCAGGGTGAGGGCTAGGGCTATTCCCCCCAGAAATGTCCAGGAACTTGCAAGTACCTTGGTGGAAGAGTGGGGTAACATCTCACAGCAAGAACTGACAAATCTGGTCCAGTCCATGAGGAGGAGATGCACTGCAGTACTTCAAGCAGCTGGTGGCCACACCAGATACTGACTGGTACTTTTAATTTTGAGCCTACCTTCATTCAGGGACACATTATTGTATTTCTGTTAGTCACATGTCTGTGAAACATTTTTAGTTTATGTCTTATGGTGTTGACTCTTTTAGTATTCATACAAATATTTACACATATTAAGTTTACTGAAAGTAAAAACAGTTGAAAGTCAGAGGACGTTTCTTTTTTAGCTGAGTCTATATGCCGTTGAGGTTCTTCTGACATATTCATTTTATCCCTAATAAAATATAAACATTCAATTAAAATAATAACCTTAGCTTGTCCAGGACCATCTTAAACCAGTACATGACCATCTTAAGCCAGCACAAACCAGCTACCTTGCCTCAAACATATCTAACCAGCACATGCTGGTGTTTTCAACAGGGTAATAAAAAGATATGCTAGTGTATTTAAGCCGTTTTCATTTTAATAACAATTTATATGAGGGCGCCATTTTTTTATGTTTTAATCGAATAATTCAAAGACCTAAATTACATAAAGACAGAATAATCGAACCCAACTTAAAGACAGAATAGAATAATTCAAACTAAATTTAAATAAAATTAAAACATCACAGAATAATTCAAACTAAATTTAAATAAAATTAAAACATCACAGAATAATTCAAACTAAATTTAAATAAAATTAAAACGTCACAGAATAATTCAAACTAAATTTAAATTAAATTAGAACATCACAGAATAATTCAAACTAAATTTAAATTAAATTCAAACATCACAGAATAATTCAAACTAAATTTAAATTAAATTCAAACATAACAGAAAAATTCAAACTAAACTTAAATTAAAACATCATAGAAAAATTCAAACTAAACTTAAATTAAAACAATTCAAACTTAACTTTAATTAAGTTAGATCCCATATTCACCACATTTTCCATGGAGACATTAAATGACCATCTGAAAGTTTCAGGTTAAGGATTTTTATTACAAGAACCTGCAAATGTAACACAATTTATGAAAATCAATAATGGGATAAATTATTATCATCATTTTTAGATGAGTGTGTGTAGATGTGTTTAATGTACTGTCACATGAAAGAGTGTTGATCAGTCAATTCAACATTACACTCTTGAAAATAAAGGTGCAAGTTCTTCACAGTGATGCCATAGAGACAGTTTTCTTTATATAATTCTTTCTTTATGTAGGATTTTATGAAACTGTGGCGCTTGATGACGACACACGCTAATTAACATATTCGGGACATCATCATATAGTTTTAATGACCCATTCAAAATACCTCGAAACAGGTTGATAATACGATAACAGTGGCAGATTTTGGAACCCCTGCGTTCATTCACAAGCCGATTGCTGTACAGTGAACTGAATGTGCTGCTTCTCCATAGATACTCTTAGTATAGCGAGATAGAAGGGTCTGATATATTTATTATTGGAGAAACCGTAACGGTTAACAAATCACATTGACACCCATTAAACAAAACTAGTATCTGGACTCCTTTCCTGCATTCCGCTGAAGCAAGGGCATTGTAATTAGACGTTACACTTGTAAGCTTTCTATCTAGTGTCTTAGACTCTCCCTGCCGCTCACTCACATTTGCTGAGAGTGGAGTTTACTCCACCGGGAAAGTGAGACCTTGCGCTAGCGGGGCAGCACTGACAGCACTGATGACCTTTTGTCGCTCGATTTGTTGTTATATGCGTCTTCTGAACAAAACTAAACGGATCAGTAAAGTCGCTAAATCTGGTGATAGAGTTACAAATTTGTCAGCAATGGCCGGACAAATTAGGAATGAATGTGCATCGCTGTATCCTTGGTGGGGAGGATTTCTGGCATGGAGACTCGACAAAGAGATGGCGACTAGACCTTCGCAACCTCATGTGAACCGTAAACAAACTTTAAAAAAATGTACAGCACGTAATATGTATCAACACGACTCGGTGTCTCATAGTGACATCACTGGGTAAACATGCGAATGTGACATGTGGCTGACTGGAACATATTGAGGTCGGTAAGTCAGATATTTTAAGAGATAATCCGAGTGGTCTGGAACGCAGCATGAATAAGGAAACAAGAAAGTGGGGCTAAGACACAACATTTCATCCCTAATTATATATAAACATTCAATTAAAAAAAAAACATGCTTAAAAAGGTCAATAAATACTATATGCTGGTCCAGGACAAGCTTATACCAGCACATCACAACCGTCATAGAATAATTACCTGCTTCAAAACTTACCTAACAAGCACATGCTGGTGTTTTCAAAAAGATACGCTAGTGTATTTAGGCCTTTTTATTTTTAATAAAATTGATAAGAGGGCATAAAAAGTCTAATGCCAAGTTGAGTATGTTAACAAACAATTTATGCTTTGAATTACACTGCACAGTGTCTCTATTAATAAAACACAATTCAAAATAAATATAGTTTGACTGTCAATTCAGGTTTAAGGGGAAAATGAGGTGATCTATTTAGATGTGAGTTTATCACAGTTCATACAGTGATGGAGTTTAGGAAACAAGAGGGCGGGGCTAAGAGACAAATATATGCTGCAAAGACATACGCTGTAGATATTTTTATATGTACCCGTGTATATATCATATATATTAGAAGTTATTTGTAAAATAATATTTTAAGATGGACTTGATCATATCAGATTTTCTGTTTAGTGTGTAGTCATTAACACAATTAATAAAAGAATGATCACTATCTGTTCGTGGGAGGACATAAACGTGTGTTGTGTACACAGAGCAGAGTCTATGATAATAGGATAGAGCCTGTCATCATGTGTGATGTGTGTATCAAACATCAGCTAGTGTGTAATCGCCTCAGTCCTCCTCCTGTTCTTCTTCTTTCTTGGGTAGTTGTGTCCAGGACAGTTTAAAATCAGAGATGTTCAATCCCAGAGCAGACTGGAGCTAAAATCCATCAAATATTTCAATCCACACATGAAACATACTGTCATTTCTCATTCTCTCATCATCACTCATCTCATATATTTACACACACACTGTAAAACTGTAAATTTACATGCAATTTCTAACAGTATTGTACTGTATTTTTATAATACAGTATCAGGCTGTAAATGCATTGCATTGTGGGATTGATTTCCTTCGTGCTCAATTTCTTCAAAATGTGAGCAGAGCCAGAGCTACTGAAGCACTTAATTTGTTAGTGGGATATTCATATGAACAACATAAGCACTCTGTTACATACTGTACGAAGACATGCTAGTCGTTTCGTAGTGAATTTTTAATTTTTTTAATTTGAGCAGTCAGTTGGCCTTTTAATCTATAGCTGCCTGTGACATTACAACTTTGAGGCACTAATGACGCAGCAAAAATGAGAGGAGAGTGCAGAAAGAAGACGGGGAGAATACATTTTGTCTGTGATGAAGAGAAATGAAGTTGGTAGCAGATGGATCATTGTTTGACTGAGCATTGTCACTGTTGTTTTATTCGATTGCATTTCTGGACTGTTATAACAAGTGGACTGATTTTAGGATTACGTTAATAAAGATTTTTTGGATCGGTTTGTTAATCATGTCGTTTTTGATGATTGAACAAAGGAAATCAAAATTATAATGGCCTAAATAAGACTGTATGTTTGTGTCTGTCGGTGTGTTGTGATTTAACTTAGCTTTGCCTGTAACATTACACGTAAAACCCGAGTGAATAGTTCAGTCTGTTCTCAACTATTCACCAATTTAATTTGATATATTTATCTTTTGAAGGGTAAAAATTTATCATGCCATTCGCACAAACTGCGTTTGATTTTCGATTCATTTTTTATTTTTATTTGAGTCGTCTGATGAACATCGACTAACGTAAGTTCATCATAAATAGCCTTACAGTTATAATTCACTTGTTCAAAAAAATGATTATGTCGTCTGTTCAGTGATTGTGCATTTGAATTCGTCTTATCATACTGCCAGCAAATGAGAATAAATAGTCATGTTCCTAATGCTAATTTTAAATGTGGTATTCCTGGTTGCCCCAGAAGATTATAAAAGTTTGCCGATTTTAAGGCTCATATATTCAGGGATCACAAAAAGAGGGACAGAAATGCATATGCTTAGCAAATAATACGTAATGCTTACACTTTAGTCTGTGACATTGGAGTCTGTCAGGATAGATGTAGTGTTTTGAAAAATGTAATTTTACACCTGAAGTCTCCAGAGTGCCTCTCCCATTAAAGTGTAATAAAAGCTTTACTTTTGTGTCAACACTGACCTCACATTTATCCTGGTATCACCGCAATACCTCAGCAGATAGGCTTCGTCATTATATACTACATGTGAGCTTTTCAGTACAGAGGCCACATAGTGAGGTATGCAATGTAGCTGAAGACTCAAATGCACTGTCTGATTCGATTATTGATTATGGTGATGGTAAAGAGGAGTTGGATATTGCACCATTGCCAGGTAATGCAAATGAATTGCATTTTTTTTAGAATATGGCACTGTTTTATCTCAAATTGCAGGCAAAGCACATTCTCCCATCATCTGTATTTCAGTCGGTAATTGAGGGGCTGCAGGACATCCATGATATAAGCCAGTCTCATTTGCTACACATGGTAAGTGAAAAATTAACTACACTTGGAATTTCAGAAAAGGATATCATGAATGTTGTAGACATTATGAAAACTGATGATCTTTTTCAGATGTGTAATACCCATGCACTACACACTGATAATAGGAGAGAGTCTTTATATAAAGCCAATTTCAAGTATGTTGAACCTGTCCCCATCTGCCTTAGAAAAAATGAATCTGGCAAGGAAAGCTTTGCTCAGTACATTCCCATTAAGCAAAGTTTTGAATCTCTGTTCTGCTGGTAGTCAGTTGTAGAACAACATAAGAATACACAATCAGAAATTAAATCAAATGATGTCCTCTGCGAGTATGTGATGGCAGTAATGTTGATGACAATGTTCTGTTAAAGTATGATACGGATTAATTGGCTTTAATCTTGTATCAAGACGCTTTTGAAGTGGCAAACCCACTTGAATCTGTCAAGTATAAAATTGCAATATGAGTTTGATGACTATATCCAAACAAATTCTTGAAAGACATCTGATTGAGAGAGAGATGTATAGAAATAGGCATAAACATAATAACATGTTTTGTTTGTTTTCTGCCTTGTAGACGCTTTTTCAACATCAATCTGAAACGTGGATCAAAAGCTAAAAAGAGGAAAGTGACTTCAAAGAAGACTTGCCAAGTTGTGCAAAAAAAGAACACTGCTTTGAACACAAAGGTTCTCTTTCTGTCGGTCTATCGACGTTGTGTCGAGCCGACAAATGGGGTTCGCCCTCCAGAACCTATCGCTTCGACTGGTTTTGAAACAGGCAAAGGAATTTGGCAAATTAAATTTGTATGCCAGACTCTGCACCAGGATATCCGGGTATAAAAGGGAGACGGCATGCTGCATTCTTTCACGTGTAGCGGGCAGAAGAGAATGTCAAAACAAAACGAACTCCAAAATAAGATATATTTAATACAAAACCAAAGGAGACACAAGGAACCAGGAGCAAAACACACGTTAACATAAACAATACTCGACCATGGACTAAGGAAAACACAGGGCTTAAATACAATGGGAAGACACTCAGGGAAAACAGAAACAGGTGTGGGACTAATTACCAATGATGAAACATAACTGAAAACCAATTAACTAATAATGAACCTAACCAATGAAGGAATAAACCAAACAAAACATACAACAAACGTGACATTACCCCCCCTCCACGAGGCGCGTCCTCGCGCCAAAACAGTACCAAAGGGGGATGGGGGGTGGACGATACGTCCAGCTCAGGGGTTCTGGAGGGCGCCGGCCGTTCGGGCTGCCTGGAGGGCGCCGGCCATTCTGGAGGCCTGGAGGGCGCTGGCCGTTCTTGAGGCCTGGAGGGCGCCGGCCGTTCTGGAGGCCTGGAGGGCTATCCCTCCCATATGGCTCCCCCCCAAAAAATATTTGGGCTTAGTCGGGGAGCTCATATGGAGGTTCGCTTGGACCGGTTGGGCAGCGGGCTCTGGCGGCTGGGCAGCGGGCTCTGGGAGGCCGGACGGGGCCAGCTGGAGAGGCCCTTGGAGGCCGGACGGGGCCGGCTGGAGAGGCCCTGGGAGGCCGGACGGGGCCGGCAGGAGAGGACCTAGAAGGCCTGACGGCAGGGCTCTAGACTAACTTTTTGCACTGGTTGCACTGGTGCGCCTTACTTTGTTTCTTGGGTGCACCAGCACAAAAGTTAGGTGCACCCAAATTTTTGACCGCATCGCATTTAACATTAACCTGCTTTTACCAGTTCACTTTTGTTTAATGTCCATATAGGCAAAATTTACTTGTAAATGTTTATCTTACAAACTCTTCAACATTAAGTTCTTTATTTTATTCTTAACTTACTGAAAAAGTGTTTGTGCTTAAAGTGCTTCAGTGAAGTGAAATTTAAACTAGAAAGATCTCAAGATAAATGGACCAGGGCTTGAAGGCACTGTGTCAGAGCATTGCTTATGATTTTCGGATGGATAAGCCCTTAATTTAACATTATTCACGAAAAAGTTGTGAATTGTTCTTTTCATCATCTCTCAACATCCCCTGCTACATCCACTCTGTTTAACTAACAGCATTAGTCTCCTCATCTCTCTGTCTCACTACAGTACACGCATTTTCAAACGTACACATCAGAGGTTGCGCTAGAGTTTTTCATTTTACTACCCGTCACTATGGTTCAAGGTGGCGTTCGGTGGTAATTTGTATGTTCTTGACGTCATCACGCTGTACTGGCGTCTCGGAACTTGTTGTATTGTAATACAACCGAATGCCCAATAAAGCCAATACAGTTTTTGATACCATATTCAAGCCCTTTCCAAATCACTTTTTATTTTGCTCATATCTTGTGTATGTAACAAAAGTCATGGCTGATGTTGGCTGAAGTGCTGTGATTTTTAGGAACGGAATTAAATCGTGTTTAAAGTTCAGTGATGAAATTAAAAGCACAACAGTCCAGTATCACAAGTAAAAGTCACTTTCCAGTGGTGAGAGACTTACTCTAATAACAATTTATTTAAAAAAAGCCTAGTGTTGAAGTCTATAAAATACTGTACAAAACCGTTTGAATAAAAGTAAGTAATGAAAATGGTGCAGCACACACTTAAAGAACGAGAGCTCTGCCATTATCACTACACAAGGAAACTAACAAACATTACGGACATCAACTAATAAGCAGTGAAGCAAGATTTAAGTTGTTCATCATGTGCCTGTCTGGTTTTTTTATCCTTCCTTGTATGTTTTGCGATCGCGGTCCGGCTCGCGTGAGCAGCGGAGGGGTGATAACTCCTGGTGCTGCACACTGGGAGCTCTGTCATCTCACGAAAACATTGTATAAAAAAACTTTGTGTAACATAGTTTACACAGGACAGGAGGGAAATGTGCAGTGATACTCCTTGATTCTTCATGTTATGTGGTTTACTTTGATAGGTGAACTGTCTTTCCCGCGTCCCAGCGCGACATCCGACGGGTTTTCCCAGATCGCATCATATGTCTAGTCAGTAACAATGACAGATGAAAACACGCAGGTCACTTCGCGAGCATATCACGCTGAAGGGAAACGGGGATTTACAAATTCAGGTTTTTCTGTCACGGGTAAAAAATCCGTCAATGACAGAGCATTTTCAGTTAACGCGACCTCTGGTACACACACATGCAGGAATATCTGGACCACAGCCAATCAGAGGGGGGTCCGCCCTTCACTATCATTGATTGGTTTGTTATTGAATCACAGGAAGACTTTCAGAGTTGCGGAGACTTTTTTCCCCTCGAACGGCCAAATTAGTCGCACTCTAGAGCCCTGGACGGGGTTGGCTGGAGGGGCCCTGGAAGGCCGGACGGGACCGGCTGGAGGGGTTCTGGAAGCCCGGATGGAACCAGTTCCGAGAACAGGTCCCCTTTAACCTGCTCTGTCCGCTGACTGGGGGCGGGCTTCACAGACCCTGGATTTCTGCGCACTCTGTCTCTTGTGGAGGACATCAGAGAGATCGCGAGGTGAGTCTGATTGCTCGCCGTGTGCACGGACGGGATTGGATGATGATCGATCCCATCTGGAATGGACTTGCCCAAACGGGGTTGAGCACCCAGTAACATCCGGATGAGATCGATAAACTCCACAACGGGTCTGTCCCTGAACTCAGGACACAGACACTGAAGGGAGTCATCATCCAACCCCATCAAAAAATTAATCGAGCAATCATTCCAACTCACCTCGCGACTCAAAACGAGGAAGTCCTCCACATATCTCTCCAGAGGACGGCCGTCCTGGCTGAGGTGATATTTCAAATTGTCCTCTGGAGAGACGTTGAGCCGTAGATAATCCATTCTTCTTTTAAGGTTGAGTATTCTGTCACGCGTAGCGGGCAGAAGAGAATGTCCAAACAAAACGAACTCCAAAATAAGAAATATTTAATACAAAACCAAAGGAGACACATGGAACCAGGAGCAAAGCACATGTTAACATAAACAATACTCGACAAGGGACTGAGGAAAACACAGGGCTTAAATACAATGGGAAGACACTCAGGGAAAACAGAAACAGGTGTGGGACTAATTACCAATGATGAAACATAACTGAAAACTAATTAACTAATAATGAAACTAACCAAGGAAGGAAAAAAACAAACAAAACATACAACAAACGTGACACATTATTTCACATTTTGTTCTTCGGAGCCTTCGCTGAAGCTGAACAATTGACTGATCAACAGATCTTCAAGAGCTACTGGATTTACGAGGTGGTGCAGCGGACTGTCCCTTCCTGCAGCCGCTTTCCCTTGGCATCTCGGTGGTTCCAGAGGTTTTTCAAAAAATTTCGAAAGAGCAAATTTCTCCAAAGTGGCTTGTACTGGTGTTCTCATGGGTGCGGTACCCTCATCGAGGGCGACTAAGGTGACTACGCAGGCCCTGGGTCAGACGATGTCCACACTCGTGGTCCAGGAGAGACACCTCTGGTTCAACCTTGCGCAGATGCGGGACGCCGAAAAGGTTTGCTTTCTTGACGCCCCATCGCGCAAGGCAGGCTGTTTGGTGACACTGTCAAGGACTTCTCCCAGCAGTTCTCGATAGTGAAGAAAAAGATGGAGACGATAAGCCACATTCTACCCTTCCCAGCAGCCCCGGTCCTCAGTGACGTCAGCTCCGACGCCCCCCCACCAGGCGGAACCCGCGGATGCAGAAGCGGTCCTGACGGGAAGACACCAGGGAGATTACCACCATCTGGCCAGACCCCAGCCATGACATCTCTGGCTGGGGGCCTAGCGCCCAAATCCAATCTCCAGTTTCCAATCTCCCTGTGTGTTTCTTACAGCCGCTCTCACCCTCCTCGCGACGGTGTTCGGCAAACCGACATTGCGTCAAGGCAAAATGCAATGTCGAGTGTACTCAGCAGTCCTCACCACCCTCAGATCGACGGTGTGTTGAGCTGCTTCACCAGGCAGGAACAGCAGAGCTGATCTCTTCACCAGAGGCCTCCCAACGGCGAGGGATCCGCACTGCAGGCCATTGAAACCAACCTCCCGCATGGAGATGAAGCATATCGTACCCCTAGTCCCCCTGTCACGGTACCTGGGCGCTTGGCTCGAGCTTCCCACACCGTCATGGTGGCTACGGCAAACGATCCGTCTCGGCTACTCTATCCAATTCGCCAGACCTCTGCCCAAGTTTCAGGGCATTCTCAGCAAAAGGGAAAGCTGTCTCCAAACAGAGAGTGGCGCACTGGATTGTGGACGCCGTCACGATGGCATACCAGTCTGAAGTGTCCGTGTCCACTGTCAGTGAGAGCTCACTCCACCCGGGGTATAGCCTCCTCGTGGGCACTGGCGCAGGGTGCTTCTCTGGCAGACATCTGCAGAGCTGCGGGTTGTGCAATGCCCACACCTTCACAAGGTTTTACAACCTCCGCGTTGAACCGGTGTCAGCCCGCGTATTGCATGGCAATATATAGAACCCGCAGTCGGTAGGGCGAATGCCTGCGAAAGCACCTTTCCATAGGTGGGTCAGTGTTACCTAGCCTCCATTCTTTCTCCCACGGGGAAAAGGCATTCCATCCATCACTAAGTTAGCATCTCCTGCGGGCGGGCTGGGCAGAACAGCCCTACCCATTAGGCCGGGTACCTTTTGAGTTATCCACACATAGCTCTAACCGAACCTTGTGCTACCGGACGTCGTAACTCACCACTCGGGCGGATGCATGATTGGTTCCCACATTGGCAACCCATGACCTCCCAAGGTGGATCTCCACCTCGTTTCTAGCTACCTCAGTCCACATATTTTCTCCCATGAGCTCTCCCCTGATGGTGAGAGCATGCAGGTGTCTCCACTAGAACTCCTCCCAATGGTAGGAAGTGGTCTCTGTAGTGCATTCCCCATTCGAGGAGTGCACTTTCCCAGTGCCCTTGCGGCAAGGTGAGGACCGAAGGTAGAGGCTTCCTATTTTTTCTAAAAAGTTCTGGGACCCTCTGCCCAGCTATCCACTTGAAGATTACAAATTTCACGAAAGCACTCACTTCTGAAATGCCCAGGCCTGTCACCGTCGTTTCGCTGAGTTTGTAATACGGCACCGACAGAAAGGGGACCTCTTGGTTACAGATGTAACCTCAGTTGCCTGATGGAGGGAACGAGACATTGAGTCCTTCTTGCCACAAACACTTGCCGACTGTTACAGCAGTCGTGAGAGGCTCTCATGCTCCTCAGAACTAATAGTGAAAGAATGCAGCACATTTCATTGGCCTGTTTCAAAACCAGTCGATGCGATAGGTTCTCAAGGGCGAACCCCATCTGTCGGTTCGATACAACGTCTCGTTCCCTCCCTCAGGGAATTGAGGTTACATCCGTTACCAAGACGTTTCCTCTCTTCTGATAAATCTTACAGATTTTGAATGGAACTTTGTTAAGACACTTCAACTATCAAATGTAATTGGACTAAAAGGAAGTAAGGTTTCTGCATTGTTAATGATGTGCTATTAACTGTTGCAATAGTGAATTTATTTCTTACAGCCAAAATGTTTAAATAAGGAAATGTTCTGCCCTTTGCATCATAACTAAATGTTTTAAATTCTAAGACTATTGTTTTCTATTTCCATACGAGAGTACTAATATGGAAAAAAAGTAATATTTTTCATGTTTTAAGGAAAATTACATTCCGAGTAGAAATAAAATGTTTGCAATATATAACACGTTGTAATATTGTAAAATTAAGTGGGATAATAGTATAAAACAGTACTTTGCTGGCAACCCAGCTTCCAGAATGTGAATTGAGAGTGAAATGATTTACAGAAAAATGACAGCATGATACTGTATCTGGCAACTACAGTACAATACTGTAAACATGATCACTTTTACTTATGTATTTTAAGACTCTATTTCTCACCTGTTGGAGGATTTTGTCTCTTTCAGCAGCTACATCTCCACTGGAGGAAACTT
Organism: Triplophysa bombifrons; assembly: GCA_029783895.1. Lineage (NCBI taxonomy): Eukaryota > Metazoa > Chordata > Actinopteri > Cypriniformes > Nemacheilidae > Triplophysa > Triplophysa bombifrons. The sequence goes on from CM056448.1 coordinate 4,325,623, forward strand.
CAGTCTCAGAAAGGCTTTTTTACGACAAACTGTACCAGAAAAACAAAAATATTAATAATTATTTGAGTAAAAGTTATAAAGTATACTGTGACGAGTCGCCCCTGGTGCTATCAGCGTCGTCATGGAGACGGAGACAATCAGAGCGGCACAGCTGCCGCTCATCACCACCTGATGCGGATTCTCAGTGGCTATATAAGCCGCTGCCAAACCGAGGAAGGTGGGCAACATCTCCAGTAGTGTTGAATGCCACTGAGTCTGTGTTATACTGTTTGTTCCCAGGTTCTGACGTGTAGAAGAAGGATATACCAGGACAACCCGGAAGTAAGCTAAGTGGGCAGAACAGATCTATACCACTTCTTGGAGAAGTAAGGGGATACACTCCAAGACGCCGCAGAAGCAAGCATCTTGGCACAACCAGCACAGTGGCAAATTCACACTACTCTCAATAAAAATACCCTCCGGGGTGATATATTGTTCTTTTGTGTACGTGTCGTTGCTTCACCCGTCACATATACAATGAAAATTAGGCTACTCCAGTATCGAGTATCTACTTTATATTACAGTTAATATGAACATTATGTATTTATATTAATAATAGTATCAATTTTCTCAAGTGCAAAAGAGTAAATGTATTTCGTTACTACAAACCTGTAAACATTTAACACAGGCATAATCCCAGAATATAACCAGAATATGAAGCATTCACTTTTCTTGCCATAGAAAATCTCTATAAGAACAATTGTTAATTGGAGTAGCTCCATGCATTTTAAAATGCCACAATAGCTCACATTACGTATGCAAGTTATCAAGTTATTTGTAGCTGCGTGGGGCTCATGGTTTTCTATAACTAGACCAACAGAAGGTGCTTCGCACAAGATATTTAAGACAGGATTGACTTTCGCTCGACAACAAATGCATTTAAGAATCTTAACAAAACAACCAATCAAAATAGTACCTTTAAATCAAGATAAAGAAATGCAAACAGATGATTTTCTCATGGTCATTATAGACCTTCTTCTTAAATCAACAATTGAAGTGAATCTGCCGATGTCACATACGTCAGTTCAGCTAGGTTTGACACAGATTTAACACATCGATTTATACGTTTGGATTGAAAATTAACACACACACGATCACAGAATCACATTAAATAAATAAGAGATTTAAATAAAATAAGTTCACCTGTTCCATAGACCTCTACCTCACACAGAGAGAGACTCTTGACTGTAAGAGGCATGAACACATTCACATAACGTCCCACCATCCCATTACATGAATAAGTAATCGATGTGCCGACTTGAAGATTAGGAAATACATCACATCTAGAGAGAGAAGTCAGTAAAAATACCATCAGACCCAAAAGAAAACTCCAGTCACATAAGTGACATTATGACAGTTTCTTACAGATAAAGAGGGTCAGGTCAGGAGCAGGAGAATGTGGAAGACACATGGGGCTAAATTAAGGAGGCTTTCATAGAGACTGCTAAAGAAGTTATTGGCTACAGGAAAAAGAAGAATGATAGAAAAAAGATAGATGAAAGAAGAGTAGCCAAAGAAAAACAACTGAGTACTAGATCACCTAGACTCATTGAGAAAGCTCAAGAACTGTATAAGACCAAAGACAGAGAAGTAAAGAAGAGTGCTTGCAATGATAGGAGTACGTTTGTAGAGAAACTGGAACATGAAGCTGAAAATGCTGCATTACAGGGAAAACAGAATATTGTTCACAAGATAACCAAGCAGCTTACTGGTCAAAAAACCAGCTCCATACCAGTAAAGGATAAACAAGGCAAGCTAATAACAACAGAGAAAGAGCAAGCTGCCAGGTGGGTACAATAATTTGACAAAGTTCTAAACCTCCCTGAACCAGATGAGCCAGCCAACCCCTCTTCAGCTAATAATAATGAAGGAAAAGACATTCACCCTCCAACCAAAAAAGCGGTGGTGGATGCTATTATGGCTACGAAATCCGGTAAAGCAACAGGGATCTATTCCTTACAAGCAGAGCTACTTAAGGCAGATACATCAATAAAACCTTTTCCCCAAGAATTGGAGCAAAGGTCTTATATTCAAATTGCCCAAGAAACGAGACCACAGCAATTGCAACAACTGGCGGGATATAACACTACTTTCTATTCCCAGCAAAGTTTTCTGTAGGATCCTGTTAAAGAGGGTCGATAGTGCCATAGACCACAAATAGAGAGAAGAACAAGCAGGTTTTCGATGAGGGAGAGGATGAAAAGACCAGATATTTGCACTTCGTAAGACCATAGAACAAAGTTTGGAATGGAATGGACCACTTAACATCAAGTCTTATAGACTTTTCAAAAGCATTTGATAGCGTTAGCTGAGAGAGCTTATGGGAGATACTAAGATTATATGGAATACCACCCAAGATTGTAAAACTCATTGGGAAGTTATATGAACATTGTTATGAATTCTTTTGTGTTCTTTTTGGTTTGGTTTGGTTTTACAGGTCGGAAATGGTTGATGTCATTATTAACTGCAATGACGCTGATGCCGGCATTTCTTAAGCAGCCTTCCATCATCGCTCCAGGCTTCCAGCACTCTCGGGCCTTTTTTATCTTTTAGTTTAGTCTTTTGTTATTTATTGTTGTAACACGGTTCAATTAAAAGGAAGGAAGGAGATGGGAACCGGCAAACATTAAACATTTAATCAAATAATAACAAAGTAAAAGACAGCCAGCAGCCCCTCACGGACGACTGCCGGCGAATAACAAGCTACAACATAAACCCAGCCTGGTCCTCTCTCCACGACGCTCCTGTTGCTCTTTCTCTTATGCTCCCGATCTCTGTGATACGAGACCCGTGCGCGTACAGATGACGCTCATTAACACTCACTCACCGGCCTCAACTCACGGTCTCGCCCCACTTACTCCACTACAATTGTTTATTCCTATTCATTACCTTTTGATTATTATCTGACGCGTGGCTTCCTTCTTTGTCACGGATTTGAGCCGGCTATGACAACATTTGAGTGCTCCATTATTCTCGATAATACATTGACAGAATTCTTTGAAGTCAGGTCTGGATTGAGGCAGGGTTGTATTCTGTCATCTCTACTATTCCTGATCATCATTGAATGGGTTATGTGTCTGTGAGAATTTGGATATCGTCTGTGTCCCCACTTAGTAACTAATAATAATATTAATCTGATAACCCATACATATTGTGTGAAATGTATTACAATGATTATTGTTCATGCATTATGTCTAAGGTTACTTAAGGTCAAGTGCTGACCTAGTTAAGAGAATATGCAGGCCCATATTGTTTTATATGTACTTAGTTAACGGAATATTCAGAATATCGTGCTATCTTATATATACTTATAAATACAAGATGTTAACGGTACTTGCGAAGTCATACAGAGGAGTTTTCTCCTGCTGAGTACAGCTCCAGAGACATGTCTGAACGATCACGATGACATGACATGAATCTGGTCACATGACAACCAGAATGACATACTGTCTTTGAATGTTCTAGATGAAGGAGAACATTACACCAAATAAGGAGTTCGAAATGAATAAAGAACATCTAATGAACTTATAAGGAGCTCTAAGAACAAAGATCTAACCCACGTGAACAATATTAATAGTTTCAATGACATATTTACTTCCTCGTTCTGAATACAAATATGGGACCTATTTTCAATAAACTTTGGACTCTGATTAAACTGCACTTCTGTGTCTGTGTCATTCTTGGTCTCCTGGATCCAGAAACCGACTAGACTCTTCAACTTAGAATAACTGAATTTAGACTTAGGGGACAAGTAAGAAATAATCTTACAGTTTGGGGGCTCGTCTGTGAAAAGGGGGGAATCTCTCTCTTCGAACCAAGAAACCAAAGCATACCAGAGAGGCAAGCACACCGGGTGATCGGGCACAGACCTACATTAAAAGGGGTAAGTGTTTTTCTATACAGTTCTTTTATTGACTTACAGAAATCTAACGCTTACCCTGTAGGATTCTTGTGAATTAATATTTCGTACAGACGAAATGGGGTTTTTCAATTCATGTTAGTGGGAATTCGCTTTCCCATTGTTGTGACAGCGCAGCTGACAACAGTAATTAATTAATTTATTAACACACGAATATGAATGGTGATGCAGTACTGATCACACTGTAATTTGGGATCGCGGTGTCAGCCTTGGTACTCAGGGGAAAAGGCTTTGTTATTCTGAAAAAAGATTCATTTATTCAAAGGTTGAATAAAAATTGGGGAAATTTATTATTATTATCACAATTCATGTGTATATTGGAATACAATATATGCAATACTGTTGGAGCTGTCAGTCGATCGAACACAAAGAGTTTTGCTGCTATTGTTATTTTTGTCTGTGTTATTTTTATCACTGCCAGTTTGGTCTGTGTAAAATGGGGAGTTCTGTTTCAAGGCCACTGCCGGGCGAAACGCCAGTCGCATTTATGTACAGAAATATTCAAGGGTTTTATACAGATCCATATGTTAGCAACCTCGCAGGATGGTCAGAGGGCATGAAACCGCAAATTGATATTCCCTATCCGAGGGACGGTTCATTTTCTGATGAAAATATGGCTTTGGCAAAGGGAATGGTGAAAGAAGGTTGGGGAGACCCATTGTGGGATTATCCATACATGAATAAAGCGTATGCCGTATGGAAAGATATGAAAAAGGTCTGGGACCAGGGTCCCGAAAAACCAAACATTGTTGCGTATGTTGCCGCCCCCATACTCTGTCCCTTGCCAAAATTATATTTCTCCCTCTGCACCCTCACTGCCGACAAAAACGAAAGCTGTTTCCGCACAATTTAACACTACGGCCCAAAAACAAATGGTGGAGATGACAGCGCCTAAAAAAACAGTGAAACAATTTATTGCTGATAACTCTGACGCAGCTATACAAAATTCAATGGTTTGGGTCAGAGCTGGAAACACGATAAACGTTAGACCAATACGAATGTCTGATATGGAAGCAATTTGTAAAAGCTTGCCTTCTCCACAGGAAGCGGGAAAATATGTGTCGATTTTGCAAACTCATACGTAATATTCGCATTTTACAGGTGCTGATTTCCGAGCGGTGTTGTTGAGAACACTAGAGAAAGATGTAACTGAAGAAATGTTGATAGAAAAATGTCCCACATTGTCAATCGAACATGAGAGAATCACAGGTAGCGGTACGGCTGCAACCCCACATGATTTATTCTGGGAAACCTCCGCAAATGTTGAAGCATTTTTCAAAGAATTGAGAGTTTTTCTTGACGCACGCTTAGGCAGTCTGCAGGATCTATCGTCCGCTGCCGGCACGAAGCAGGGATCAAAAGAATCCGCTGCTCTATTCTTTGTGCGTTTTAAGAAAGCATGGGTTGAAGATTCCAAATTGCCAATAAATAATGAACTAAAGTCTTTGTTTGTTAATACTTTATTGAATAATATGTCTGCAAAACAAGCGCAATTGATTAGGATCACAACTTCAAACCTGCATGATATGACTCTGGAGGCCCTAGGGAAGCGTATCAGAGAACTCGACGCTTCGGGCGGGTTTTTGATTAAATCTGAGAATACAATGTTTTCAGGCTTTCAAGAAAAAGAAATAATGCAAATAACTTTGAAAATCGAGAACAAAGAAATAATGAACATAACTTTCAGAATCATCAACAGCCATACTCTAGCCAAAAGAGGAAGTCAGAAGTAATCTGTTTTCATTGTGGCAAAAAAGGCCACTACAAACGAGAGTGCAGACAATTGCGGAACTATGTGTCACCCAAGCCTATTTCTGGCGACACACACACACAGCAGCGCGCACCACAGAGTAGAGATGACAAAACTGGAGATTCACAATTATTCCTGATGCTCCATTAAATCTTTTAGGCCGCGATATTATGCATAAATTAGGCATGGACATTAAGTTTACTGATCACAAAGTTGTTTTTTCTTTTCTGTCTAGTCTACAGGCATCCGTCGATCCTTTGCAAACAGGGTGTCCTCGAACCAACACACTCACCATATAACACACCAATTAATCCTGTAATGACAGTTGATGGGAAAACTTGGAGATTAACTCAAGATTTAAGAGCAGTAAATCAGTTAATCATACCACTTGCACCAATTGTGCCTGATGTTTTGACTGTTATGAATTCGGTGCCACATTCGCACAAGTATTTCACAGTAATTGATTTGTGTGCAGCTTTTTTCTCTGTGCCTGTACACCCAGATACTCAGCCTTTGTTTGCTTTTACATTTAAGGGGCAGCAGTATTCATGGAAAGGCCTTGCACAGGGCTACGCAGACTCACCCGCTGTCTTCTCTGCAGCAGTGCACAGAACTTTGGCCAAAATGACTGATTTGCCTTCAACAGTGTGTGTGCTTCAGTTTGCAGATGACATCCTCGTGTCGGGGGAGACGGAGGAGGACTGTGAAAAAGCGTCTGTTATTGTTTGCAATGTACTTGCTGAAACAGGGTTCAAAGCCTCAAAGGACAAACTGCAATGGGTTAAAACTAAAGTGACCTATTTAGGACATGTGCTGATGCAGGGTCTTAGAGCAATATCTACAGACAGGGTCCAGCTGATCAGAAAGGTTAAGTCCCCACGAACAGTGCAGCAGTTACAAAGCTTTCTGGGACTCATTAACTATTGTCGACAGTGGATACCTGACTGTGCGATTCACGATAGGCACCTGAGGGGTCTGATCGATCACAAAGCTCCGCCAAACACATTGTTGGAGTGGACTGCGGAAGCCGATGAACTTTTCAATGTTTTGAAAACAGCCATCACGACAGCACCAGCATTGGGCCTGCCGGACTACACCAAGCCTTTTCACTTGCATGTTAGGGAGTCATTGGGTGCGGCTCTGGGGGTCCTCTTGCAACAGCGTGGTTCAACATATAGGCCAGTTGCATATCTGTCTAAGAAGTTAGATAACATAGTCACAGGTATGCCAGCATGTCTTCGTGCTGTGGCTGCAGCTGCTCTGATTGTACAGATGGCTGAGAAAACTGTGCTGTCACACCCTTTAACATTATATGCATCCCATCAGGTTGGTGCAATTTTACACAACATGAAAACACAACACATGACAGCGCAAAGACGCTCAGGTTATGAGGCTACTCTGTTGGCAGCGAAGAATCTGAAGCATTCAACCAACAGCAAACATTAATCCTGCTTTGCTGAGTCTTTTGGGTATGGTAGACATGGCAGATTTTAATGTTGAACATGATTGCATCTTTGAACTGACTACCTCTTATTCTTCTAGCGTCGATCTGTTGGATACGCCCCTAGAGGGGGGAGAACACATTTATGTTGATGAGTCTTGTTCAAAGCCATCTGACGGTGTCTACCTCTGTGGCTATGCTGTGGTTTCCGAGTCAGGAGAGGTAAAAGAAGCTTTTGCTCTAAACTACAATTCGGCTCAAGCAGCAGAGTTGATAGCATTAATACGGGCCTGTGAGCTGATGACAGGAAAGAGAGTAACAATTTACACAGACTCCAGGTATGCGTGGAGTGTTCTTCACCATAATGCAAAAATGTGGGAAGCATGAAGGTTCACAACTGCTGATGGAAAGCCAATAGCACATGCAAATCTGATAGGACAGTTGACTGAAGCAGTTCAGCTCCCGCTCGAAGTGGCTATAGTGAAGGTCAAGGGTCATGCTTCAGGGGAGGATGAACAGGCTATAGGCAACAGAAGGGCTGATGAAGCCGCAAAGGCAGCAGTTCAAGCTCAGATTAAATCACCATTTCATCAGAAAGATGAAACACAGATAGCAATGACAGTGCACATAACGAATGTACCTGACATTGACATCAAAATCCTTCAAAGTCAACCAACACAGGGAGACTTAGAGCATTGGAGCAAAAATGTTTGTGCTCCTGACAAGGAAGGGATCATATGGGATGATCGCACAGGGTAGGATAGCACTACCAAAATTAGAGTTAATTATCCTAATTAGACATTACAATGGGTTATCTCACACCAGTTGTGCAAAAGTAGTTCAAGCAATTAATCGATTATATTGCATTGCTGATGTTCATAGAACAGCAAAGCTTGTTTTGGATGCATGCTTAACATGTGCTCAGGTAAATCCGCACAAATCAGCTAAGCACGATGCATTGACACATCCGGAAGCTCCTTTTCAACATCTACAAATTGATTTTACGCACATGCCGCCAATAGGTAATTTAAAATATCTTCTGGTAATTGTTGATCGATTCTCAAAGTGGCCTGAAGCATTTCCATGCGCAAGGGAAGATGCTAAAACAGTTGTAAAAATCTTAACGAAGGAGATTGTGCCCAGGTGGGGAATACCTTCCATTTTGGAATCGGATAACGGGACAAGCTTCACTTCAAAGGTTACGCAGCTCTTAGCAAAAGCGTTGTCTATTGATTGCCATTTTAGTATTCCGTACCATCCGCAAAGTGCAGCAGTCGTGGAAAGAAGCAATCGCACACTTAAAACACGCATAACGAAAGCGGTACTCGAAACAGGAAGAAAGTGGGTTGATTTATTGCCCGCAGTCTTGACAGAAATGAGAATGACTCCATCTTCCACGACAAAATTGTCACCTTTCGAGGTGCTAATGGGTAGACCTTTCCCGACCCCGTGGGTCAAAGGCCGGTCTGGTATTTCTTCCTTAGGTGACTTGGAGGTGATCCAGGAGGACTACGTGACTTCCCTAATCGAAAAGTTAAATTCTATGTGTGCTGATGTTTCTTTGTGCCTTCCTCTTCCCTCAGAGCAGCCTACTCATAACTTTGTTCCAGGACAAAACGTCTTGGTGAGAAGTCTGAAGCCAACAAAGGTTGGAGAACCAAAGTACCACGGAACTGCGACTGTGATTGCCGTAACACGGACAGGAGTTCTGACGGACTACCAGCCACAGTGGATACACGCTTCCAGACTCAAATTGTGTTCTTCAGGAGAGCAGGCAAGCTCCAATTAACATAGAATCAACAGGGGATTCACCTTACTGCACCTCAGGGTGGAGAAAGCACTGACTAAGCTGAGGACAGAACTACCTTTTGTGAGGTGGGGGCCACCCCAAGCAAGAAGATAGAAGGCCCATTGAGCCAACAGTGCTGACTCCGTAGCTTCCCCTGAAGTGCACCGAGGGCCAAATTCTTGTTCTAATCGTATCAAGTGAAATTGTTATTCTAAGTGCAAATTTCTAATGGATCTCTTTGATATCAATTCTTACATTATTTCTACTATGTTTTGTTTCTTTAAAGGGACACAGGGTGTTTTGTAAGACCGTTGGTCTGAAAGTGGCCATTGTGAGAATTTGGATATCGTCTGTGTCCCCACTTAGTAACTAATAATAATATTAATCTGATAACCCATACATATTGTGTGAAATGTATTACAATGATTATTGTTCATGCATTATGTCTAAGGTTACTTAAGGTCAAGTGCTGACCTAGTTAAGAGAATATGCAGGCCCATATTGTTTTATATGTACTTAGCACGATATTCTGAATATTCCGTTAACTATCTTATATATACTTATAAATACAAGATGTTAACGGTACTTGCGAAGTCATACAGAGGAGTTTTCTCCTGCTGAGTACAGCTCCAGAGACATGTCTGAACGATCACGATGACATGACATGAATCTGGTCACATGACAACCAGAATGACATACTGTCTTTGAATGTTCTAGATGAAGGAGAACATTACCCACATGAACAGTATTAATAGTTTCAATGACATATTTACTTCCTCTTTTCTGAATACAAATATGGGACCTATTTTCAATAAACTTTGGACTCTGATTGAACTGCACTTCTGTGTCTGTGTCTTTCTTGGTCTACTGGATCCAGAAACTCTGAAGGTTCAACCGACTAGACTCTTCAACTTAGAATAACTGAACTTAGACTTAGGGGACAAGTAAGAAATAATCTTACAGTGTCAAACAACATCTGACCATGCCCGTGCCTTCAATGGACTCCCTTCTCTCATTTGGAAGATGTTGACTTTGCTGACGATCTGCTGGTAATTTCAGCCACATACACTCACATTCAGGAAAAAGACACAGAGCATGCGCATCAATGCTCTCGTTGATGACCCAGTTAACATTGAGGTAGAGCCAGCAAAGGATGGGAAAGATTTAACATACCTTGGTAGTGTTATTGGCACTAGTAACAGAGCCCAAAAAGATATCAAGGCTCGAATAAGGAAAGCAAGATGAGTCTTTAGTAGACTTAGAACCATCTAATAGTCAAAACAGCTACAACAAAAATCAAGCTCTATAACAGCAATGTGAAATCAGTGTTATTATATGGCTCTGAATGTTGGAGAGTAGTGAAAGAAGACATGAGTAAGTTAGATGCCTTCCATAACAGTTGCCTTAGAAAGCTCTGTAATATATACTTGCCCAACACCATCTCAAATATCAATTTGTACAAAAAGACAAGATCAAATATTATATCCCAGGAGATCAAGATATGCCGATTACGATGGTTCGGCCATGTACTTAGGATGCCCAGTGAAAGGATACTTAAAGTGGCTTTGCGTTGCACACCACCTGGCAAACGTTAACGTGGCAGGCCAAGAACAACATGGTGACGGACAGTCGAAATAGACCTGGAAGAAATGAGGTTCTCATGGGGAGAAGACGCAGATGGCGAGAGTAAATTGCGGCCTTATGTCTCAAGTGGGAAGAAAAGGATAAAGTAAGTAAGTAAGAGAGAGAATTCAGAAAACTGAGAATCAATGCATCTGTTCAAACAAATCAATCAATTAAAAGTGTTAAAGTGATTTCTTGAATAACTTTACTTGGGATTGTTATTTCCATTGTTTTCCAGTGAGTCTCCAATACGAATCTCTGCTCCATTAGTTTGACCAGCGCCGGCATCTCTTCGGTTACTGATGATCACTGTACAGTCATGGCCAAAAGTTTTAAAAATTACATAAATATTCGTTTTCAAAAAGTTTGCTGCTAAACTGCTTTTAGATCTTTGTTTCAGTTGTTTCTGTGATGTACTGAAATATAATAACAAGCACTTCATACGTTTCAAAGGCTTTTATCGACAATTACATGACATTTATGCAAAGAGTCAGTATTTGCAGTGTTGGCCCTTCTTTTTCAGGACCTCTGCAATTCGACTGGGCATGCTCTCAATCAACTTCTGGGCCAAATCCTGGCTGATAGCAACCCGTTCTTTCATAATAACTTCTTGGAGTTTGTCAGAATTAGTGGGTTTTTGTTTGTCCACCCGCCTCTTGAGGATTGACCACAAGTTCTCAATGGGATTAAGATCTGGGAAGTTTCCAGGCCATGGACCCAAAATTTCAACATTCTGGTCCCCGAACCACTTAATTATCCCTTTTGCCTTATAGCACGGTGCTCCATCATGCTGGAAAATGAATTGTTCTTCACCAAACTGTTGTTGGATTGTTTGGAGTGAGCCTACTCCCTTGGATAAGAAGCAACCCCACACATGAATGGTGTTAGGATGCTTTACCGTTGGCATGACACAGGGCTGATGGTAGCGCTCACCTTTTCTTCTCCGGACAAGCCTTTTTCCAGATGCCCCAAACAATGGGAAAGGGGCTTCATCTGAGAATATGACTTTGCCCCAGTCCTCAGCAGTCCATTCACTATACTTTCTGCAGAAGATCAATCTGTCCCTGATGTTTTTTTAGGAGAGAAGTGGCTTCTTTGCTGCCCTTCTTGACACCAGGCCATCTTCCAAAAGTCTTTGTCTCACTGTGCGTGCAGATGCGCTCACACCTGCCTGCTGCCATTCCTTAGCAAGCTCTGCACTGGTGGCACTCCGATCCCGCAGCTGTATCCTCTTTAGGAGACGATCCTGGCGCTAGCTGGACTTTCTTGGACACCCTGAAGCCTTCTTTACAAGAATTGAACCTCTTTCCTTGAAGTTCTTGATGAACCTATAAATTGTTGATTTAGGTGCAATCTTAGTAGCCACAATATCCTTGCCTGTGAAGCCATTTTTATGCAACACAATGATGGCTGCACGCGTTTATTTGCAGGTCACCATGGTTAACAATGGAAGAACAATGATTTCAAGCATCTCCCTCATTTTAACATGTCAAGTCTGCCATTCTAACCCAATCAGCCTGACATAATGATCTCCAGCCTTGTGCTTGTCAACATTCTCACCTGAGTTAACAAGATGATTACTGAAATGATCTCAGCAGGTCCTTTAATGACAGCAATGAAATGCAGTGGAAAGGTTTTTTTGGGATTAAGTTATTTTTTTTTTGTTATCAACAATTATTATTATTATTATTTTTTTTTCACACACAACGTAACAAAATATCCAAAATAAAACAAAACAAAACAGCAGACACATACTCAACATCTCAAGGTTCGATCAAAAGGGAGGGAGAGAGGGAAGGACAACAAGAACACAAAAGCTACTCCTTTAAATAATTACGTATATTTAACAAAAAACACTGCCAAGCCTCAATGGTTGAAGGCCTGGCCCCACCGACTCGCGCCGTTGTACATTCACATGAGACAATTTGCAGGAGGTTATGGATCCAATATGTCTCTCTACACATGCGTGGTGTAAACCAGTTCTGAATTATTGTCTTCTTCACAGCTGTAAAACCAGCAAACAACATTCTCTTTTGCATTGAACTAATACAGAGATCAGAATCATCATTAAGAAGACATAAACTTGGGTTAACAGACCAATCAATTCTCAGTAATGATGACAAAACCAGATTTACATGTGTCCATAGACTGCTGACTACAGGACATTCCCAAAACATATGCAGAAAAGTGCCTGATGATGTAGTGTTACATATATGGCAGTTAAAATTTGACTGCAATTTCATTTTAAATCTTTTGTAAGGAGTTATATATGCTCTGTGAATGACTTTGAAGTGAATCAGACGATGAGCCAGATTTTTAGATGTCAAACTGAGATTGGACCACACTCTCTCCCAGTCGACAGATAAATTAAGATCAGATAATTCCCTATTCCAAATAGTTTTAATAGAAAGAGGCTTTGCAATACAATCAATAATTTTATTATATATTAAGGAAACAAATGGCCGACCAGCAGGTGGTGCAATCCAGTCCTGCATAGGATGAGAGGAAATGGAAGAGGACCAAGGAACGCCATACGCTTTGAGAGCAGAACGTAATTGAAGAAAAACAAAATATGCAGATGCTGGTAGGCAAAATTTGTCTCTCAATGCCTGAAATGAACAGAGGCCCTGGTTATCATACATATCACCGCACGTGTTCACCCCTAAAGAGGACCAAGAGGGTTGAACAAATGGACGATTACCACATACAAAGTTCAAATTGTGCCATAAAGGTGTACTGTTACAGAATTTGAAGGGTTCACCTATCCGACGTTCAACCGTTTTCCAGATTTTAATAGAGTTAGCCACAACCGGACCAAATTTATAATTATCCCCTTTTTTTCCTGTGCCGGTAAATAAGATATCTTGAAGTCTATTTGGTTTAACCTTGTCAGCTTCGATCACCCTCCATGAAACTGTAGATTGAGGATCAACCCAATTATGAAGGGCCTTAAGCTGGAACGACCAATAATATAATTCAAAATTTGGTACAGCCAGTCCTCCTGCGCTATTAGGATGTTGTAATGTGGTAAGTTTAATTCTGGGACATTTATCGTTCCAGATAAACTTAGAAATTACGGAGTTGATCTCCTTAAAGTAACCTGGAGGGGGAGAAAGTGGTAGCATAGAGAAAAAAAATTAAATTGAGGTAACAAATTCATCTTAACAGTGGAGATTCTTCCTTGGAGAGAGACTTTAAGATTCTTCCATCTTTGAATGTCATTTTTGACCTTAACTAAAATGTTATTAAAATTGTCTCTGGCAATCTTATGAATGTTTTTGTATATGGTAATGCCCAAATAGATGAAAGATTCCTTGATAGGGATAAATGAGGGAATAGAAAAATTAACCTTAACATTGTTAATTGGCATTAAAGCAGATTTGTTCCAATTTATTTTATATCCTGATAGGCTACTAAAATTATCAAACTCCTTAATTACACTAGAGACCGAAACATCAAAGTGGTCTAAATATAGAATAATATCATCAGCGTATAATGAAATACAATGATTATGGTCATGAATCTTAATCGATACTTCAGATTTCCTGATGGCTTGTGCTAGGGGTTCGAGAGATGGACAAAACAATAAGGGGGAAAGTGGGCACCCCTGTCTCGTTCCCCGCTGTAAAGGGAATGAGGGGGAAATAATATTACCAGTTATGACTGATGCTGCGGGTGAGTGGTATAATGTCTTGATCATAGAAACGAAGTGTTCCCCGAAGCCGAAACATTGCAGAACTGCCCACATATAATTCCACTCTAGCCTGTCAAAGGCTTTTTCCGCATCAAGTGAAAAGACTGCACAAGGTGTTGGGTGGGAGTCCGCAAAGTCAAGAATATGAAGGAGTCGACGCATATTGTCAGATGCATTGCGCCCCTTGATGAAACCAGTTTGGTCCTCCTTGATCAGACTGTGAATCACCTTCTCCAAACGAGAAGCAAAAACTTTAGCATAGATTTTTAGATCACATGGGATAAGAGAAATCGGTCTGTAGCTGGAACAGTCTAATTGATCTTTTCCCTTTTTAAGAAGTAATGCAATCAGTGATGTTTTTTGATCTCTATGAAATGCCCCATGTTCAATTGCAAAATTAAATGAGTTAAGCATAAGTATCCCTACCAAATCCCAAATTTCTAAATATAATTCAGGGGGGAGGCCATCTAGACCTGCCGATTTGCACTTTTGAAGGCTTTTTAGAGAGATGTGAAGTTCCTCCAAACCTATTGGGGCCTCCAAAGATTCTTTATCCATCTGTGAAATCCGAGGCAGTTCCAATTTATCTAAATATTGCTTACAAATTGGTTCATCAAAAACTGTTTCGGCTTTATACAGATTTGTGTAAAAACCTTTAAATATGTCGTTAATTGCCACAGGGTTCGTAGTGACCTGATCATCTGATGATTTTATTGCGCTAATATATGCCTTAGACTCGCATTCTTTCAACCTAAGGGCCAATAAATGACTAGGTCTCTCTGATTCAAAATAATATTTTTGTCTAGTCCTATGTAAAATAAATTCTGCCTTTGAGTGTGAAAGCAAATCATATTCTTCTTTTAAAGAGGATAGCTGTGTAGCCTGTTGCTCAGTAAAATGTTGTTTTTGTAGGTTTTGTAATGATTGGATTTTATTTTCTAATTGCGTAAACTGGTGAGTTCTCGCTTTGGCAAGAGTAGAAGAGAAAGATATACAGAAACCTCGTATAGCACACTTAGTCGTTTCCCACAGTATCTGAGGATCCACATCAGAGGGCATATTAATCTCAAGAAAGTCCTTAATATATTCTTTTAGAGAGGTAATAAAAGTCTGGTTACTTAATAATGATATGTTAAAGCGCCATCTAGGGCACTTGGCTTTGACATCGGAAAGAGGAACACTGCATAACATAGCGGAATGATCAGATAATAAAATTGGTAATATAGATATAGAGGAATTAGCTGAAATTAAAGATGGGCTAAGAAATATGTAGTCTATCCTAGAGAAGGTCTTGTGTCTATTAGAAAAAAAGTGAAGTCCTTAGCTTTAGTGTTCTGAATTCTCCATAAATCGATTAAGTTGAGCTCAGTGATAAATTTATTATAATGTAGAGGACGGATTGGCTGTTTTATCAGATTGAGACTTATCTAAAGCAGGATTTATGACAGCATTAAAATCACCACCCACCACTAGGGGACAATCAATCTCCTCAAGTAGAGTTTTGGAAATCTGTGTAAGGAATGTACTGTCTGTCTCATTCGGACCATAAATAGAGACCAATGCTAACCTATTATTATATATTTTGCATCGGATAAAAACAAATCTACCCTTCTCATCACTACCAAGGTGTTCAATTGTTAAATTTGACTTCCTGTTAACAAGGATAAGCACCCCCTTAGTTTTATTTTGGGTGCAGGAAAAAGCTATTAATTTGTAATACTTATTCTGGAAACGTGCCACGTCAGATTGTTTTAAATGTGTCTCTTGTATTAAGGCGCAGGAGATAGATTTACGGTGTAAATATTCTAATACACGGGTTCTTTTAACTGCAGAATTTAAACCGTCCACATTCAGTGATAAAATATTTAAAGTATGCATTGAATATTCAAAATCCCAAGATTGTACACAATAAATGCAAAAAACAGAAGCACTTCCATTCCGTAAGTAAACCGTAAACACTGATGTGCAATTTAGATACCGAACCTCCTATAGGAAAAATCCCTTTAGAGATAATGTAAAATAAATAAAAGTACAAATGTCTGCTGTAAAAAACAAAAACAACATAAAAATGTGAACAACCGACAACCATAAACAAAGAACAACTCAGACCGCACATTACCGAGAACATAGGTCTGACTAATCAACAAAAAACAGTGATAGGTTGTGACCGATCCACCCTAACGCAAGACCTGCTTCCCGAAAGGCTCACCCAGCCAAAAAAAAAAAAAAAAATATATATATATATATATATATATATATATGTATATAAATATATTGTAATTAAACCTACTCTCCATTAGTCCCCTCCAAAGCAGATAAGTGGAGTGACAGTCTTACCAGCAAAGATATCGTTGTACCGGATAAATAAGGACAATATCCCAGTATAAGAGAAGAAAACGCAAACAATAAGCTTAGCAAGCTTCCATGATCATCCTGCTATCATCCCCATCTGGGCAGCTAGGGCCAAGTCCATCCCGGCCGTCACGCCCCTCCCGTCGAGCTGGAGAAACAGCGGCCGCTGCCCCCCCCCCCCCGAAGAGCGGCGGCATATGACTTCCGCTGAGATATGGAACTGATAAAATCCTCCGCTTTCTGAGGGGAATCGAAGCTTCTCTGTTCTCCATTTTGCCGTAGCTTAATCACCGCTGGATAAATGAGGAAGGGCTGAAGACCAAGTGCTGTCATCTTCTTCAAAACTGGACCGAATGCCTTTCTCCTGATCGCTGTAGCCGGACTAAAGTCGGGAAAAAACATCAGTGTGACATTGTTCCGTTCGCACTTCACCGGATACGCCTGCCGAGCACCTTTCAGGATATCTGATCTGTCATGCCATCTCAGCACACGGAAGATGAGAGTGCGCGGCCGGTCGGAGCCCCTCCCTCCATCATACACGCGATGCGCCCGATCAATCTCAATGTCACGGCCCCTCAAGGAAGGAATCCACTTGGAAAGATTAACTCGGAGGAAACTAGCTGCATCTGGACCCTCCATCCCTTCTGGGAGTCCCACCAGTCTCACGTTGTTCCGCCTGCACCTATCCTCCATATCCGTCATCTTCTCGGTGAGTCGCTCCAGCTGAACCTTTAAGCCCGTGACTGTTCTCGTATCTTCCCGCTCCGCTGCCTGAACAGAATCAACGCGGTCACGTGTCTGCTTCGTTTTGGTAACTATGGCCTCAAACTCCTCTCTCAGCTCTTTAACAGACTTATTGGTCGCTAGTATGTCCTCGCGCAGTTCGCGCAATGCTGGAATCAGCACGGAGTCCATCGCATCTCTTACTGCCGAGTTCACAACCGAATTCAAAGTGCTTTGGTGTTCCTTAAATGCTAGTTCCATGCGGTTAGCAATAGCACTGTCCAGGTCCTCACTGGAGATGGCGGAATCTCTGAATTTTTTCTTCATTGGCGAGTGCTCAATCTCCCTTTTCCGATCTCCTTTGTCTGCCTTAGCATTCATGATGGGTCCAATGCAGAGTGGTTCAAAGTACACTGACAGGATCGCAAGAAATTTGGCAAAGTGAGCGGAGCGAAAAACTAAGCCTGCATCACCGTCGAAGGGTCACGTGATCCCCCGGATTAAGTTAATTTTAATGGCAAAGAAGGACTATGCAATTCATCTGAACACTCTTCATAACATTCTGGAGTATATGCAAATTGCTATTATTAAAACTTAAGCAGCAACTTTTCCAATTTCCAATATTTATGTAATTCTCAAAACTTTTGGCCACGACTGTACTTATCTTATAATAACCCAGAAGATCCAGCCTCCACCATGGGTTACTTTCAGATGATGTAAGTGAGCAGGATGGGGCGGCATCAAGTCTATATCGTAGACCATCTATGGCGTTTGCGGCTACATTGGTGGACATGGTAGATGAGTGTGTAGCCTTTCTTTTCAATGCCAAATTCTCTATAAAACAATTCACACAAATATTCATACATATAAGCACTTTTGTGGTCAATATATTTCTAACATATATTTTTTATCTAACATCAAAGTTCCAGGATGATACATCATGAGTGTTTCTAGCTTATGTGAATTGATTTGACTTCTCACTATCCATCATAAAAAGAATCCAAAATCTGAGACTTCAATGGGATGCAATGAGTTTCAATGCTGAGTTTCTTGTAGCCGGCATGCCGCCATTTGCAATTGTTCTTATCTATAGATGTTGAAATCTTAACTTAATCTGCACATTATAATATTGTAAATAAACCAGTTTCAGTAACAATGATGTCATTAATCACTCTGCACATCATAATACTGTACTGTACATATTCCAGAAGCACTAACTGTCTTGTCAACTGTGATTTTGCTACTTTCTGACAGTAAGACATTATGTTTATTTCAATGAAGTTTCATCATTGCACATTGCATAGAGAAAAATACCATCTTTATTTTATTAATTAATCAAATATTATTTTTTTACTATCCATGTAAAGCTGCTTTGCAACACCGATATTTGTGAAAATCACAAATATCATAGTTTTATAAATAAAATAAAATTGAATTGAATTGGATTTGGATCTCTACACAAACCATATACTTTTATATAAAATATATGTATACTGATAAACAGAAATATCATTGTCCTACACATCATCTTATATAAAATAATAAATAGTGACTTAATTACAGAATTATTTTAAATGAAAAGGTAATTTAAAGGAACCAGTTTGATAAACTGAATTACATTTACCTGTTCCATACACCTCCACCTCACACAGAGCGAGATGTTGGACTGTAGTCATGACAACATTCACATAACGTCCCCTCATTCCATTACATGAAAAACTGACAGTAGATTTTACTGAAAGACCAGGAATTACAGCACATCTTTACAAAGAGAAATAAAAACAGACGTCAATTAATCAATCAATGAAAAATGTTCCAATGATTTCATGAAAAACTTTACATGGGATTGTTGTTTCCATTGTTTTCCAGTGAGTTTCCAATACGAATTTCTGCTCCGTTAGTTTGATCAGCTCTAGCATCTCGTCTGTTAGTGATGATCACTGTACTGATGTCGTATTCATTCAGAAGATGCACGGGTTACTTTGAGATAACTAACAAGACAAGACCGACTGGGAAACAGACAAAAACCAGACAGACAAGGTGAACATGACAAGGGGCATACAAGAAATAATCACAAATGGGTTGGGGTGGGATAGTAAAAATAACAAACAAGGGAGGGGGGGGTGGGGCCAAACAAGAAAACATGGGAAGTCCAGAAGGGGTAGGGCTGGGTGGGGAAGTCCGAGCGCGGAGCCCCGGGGGGGCTTGACAGGGGAAGACCAGGGGGGAACTGTTCTTGTCCCCTGCAGGACTACAGGGCTGGACCCCGGCTGGAGTGCCGGGCTGGAACATGGCTGGAACGTCGACTGGACAGGGCTTGATGCCGGCTGGAACGTCGACTGGGCTGGGCGCCGGCTGGAACGTCGACTGGACAGGGCTTGATGCCGGCTGGAACGTCGACTGGGCTGGGCGCCGGCTGGAACGTCGACTGGGCTGGGCGCCGGCTGGAACGTCGACTGGGCTGGGCGCCGGCTGGAACGTCGACTGGGCTGGGCGCCGGCTGGAACGTCGACTGGGCTGGGCGCCGGCTGGAACGTCGACTGGGCTGGGCGCCGGCTGGAACGTCGACTGGGCTGGGCTTGACGCCGGCTGGAACGTCGACTGGACAGGGCTTGGTGCCGGTTGCTGGACCGGGCTCGGTGCCGGTTGCTGGACCGGGCTTGGTGATATAAATACTGTTCGTTTTCTCACACAAACCGCTTGTTTCGTGTCTTAGGCCATCAATGTGTCCTTACGATGGGGAATTGTTTAATTTGGACTTCACTGTGCATGCTCTTTGAGATTGTGACCATAGACCTGCATTATACGACTGACAGACAAGAACGGTTTGACCTAAAAATATCAAAATTGAAACTACTGCTGGAAAAAAGACACCTACATCTTGGATGCATCTTGGACACCCCTGTGAAGTTCAATCACGACTGTGACACAAAACACAGTGTGTGTTTTCCAACTGTAAGCGCATGTACTCGCACGATTACGTTTCCTACAGCTCACCTGAAAACACTGGAAGAATTTTAAAACATAATGGAAATAGCTATGAAATATGGGGAGTCATTTGACAATGTTTAAATGCATTTGGTGGTGAAAGTATGTTGAAACCGCAACTTTAAGCTTCTCTTTGAATCACTGAGTAAAACTTTTTCTTTGACAATATTTGTTGAAATAATTTCTTAAAAAAACAACAACAACTCAAAATCATTAACAGTTCTGAATTTATTTACAAATTAGTTTTCATAATTCATTCATTGTGCTGCTTTGTTAGTTTTAAAAATTTGCAAAATAAATGTTTAAAATGGTCTCACACAGTTGTTTGTGTATTTCAAAGACTTTCAAAATATTGAACCAAAGATGTATAAATATCTCTGCCATAACAGTCAGATGTTGCAAGAGGATTAAAGATGGATTTTACGGTTTCCATCAGAGCAGGAGTGAGTGGGCGCTCAATTTCTGGAACATGAACTCCAACATCATCTTCTGTCACACTATCAAACATCTCCCAGTCTGTTCCAAACAGTTCCAAATTCTTAAATGAAATAAAAAAGTTTACTTCACGCATCATGCAAAAGCACAATTTGACAGTACAGGGCGTGCATAATTATTAGGCACGTTGATTTTCTGATCATATTTTATTCCCAGGCACATTTTGTCAATTCCAAACCATATTAATCTTAACTACTATTTATTTTTTATTTAATCATTTATAACTGATATATAATTGCTCACGAAGGCTGAAAATGAAAAATGCATTATTATTGCATTCTCATGGGGATTTAATAATTTTTGACTTTTCAGTCTGAGTTAAATCTCTTTTTTGGCTTGTTTAATCTAAAATAAAATGTGCCTGAACAAGTGTGTTCGTCTGCTCAGACCCTGACGTGGCGCTTAGCGCTTTTCCACATCAAAGACCTTTTTTATAAATATGATCGTTGTCGCGGATTTTTGCGTACGGACTCTACGACCAAATCTATGTTTACGCACAAATAAGGCCCCTGATGAATGATGAGACAATTCTAATCTATAAAAGCGTAAAATAGTTTACCTGCATTATCTCATCTTCTGTTAAATCAACAATCTGTGGATTGACAACAGCATCTGTGGATGTCTGATCTATGTCTAATTCAACTGGATCAGAAGCGTGGCGAAATTCCTGGCTGTCTGAAGGACCAATGCTAGTTGATGCTTTGCTGTCCTCCTTTTCAGACCTTTAGACAAAGCAATGAATATTCAGAGTCAAAAACAGACTATACATAATTATATAGATTTATAACAGGCAAACGACTCCAGGGAAAATAAATGCATATCTTACTACATTTACATTTATGCATTTGGCAGATGCTTTTATCCAAAAGCACTGCATTGCATTATACATTTTGTTTGTTACTATGCACAATCCCCTGGGATCCAACCCATGACCTTGGCATTGCTAGTGCCATGCTCTAACCACTGAGCCACATGAAATCTTTACTAGATAAATAAACATTTACAAGTCACACTATAATATAACAGAAATAGAGAACAGTTCTTAATGTACTGACTGACAATATTACATGATTTTAAACTGCACATGTGGGGGAATGGAATTGGACGGTGCTTGATTCGGGTGCATACCTGCAGTTTTTGACATGTTCTTTAAGTTCAGAGAAAATAAATTCTTCTTCACAAATAAGGCATTTTTCCTTGGGCCCGGATAAAACTGACTCAGGTTCCACCTATTGTTAGAATTAAAAGGTACAATTTGACATCAGACAATACCAGTACTTTAAAAACTTTTAACAGTAGTACCTTTTCTGGGTACAAATTATCAGTAAACTTACCGGAGTTGCATTGGACGTTTGTAGATAAGGGCATTCTGGATGTGGTCCTTGATGAATCTAATGGTATACCCAGTGCTTGGGCAAGGCAACACAGAAAGTTTCTTGCTTCTGGTCATCCCAGACAATCTTAAAAGCTCAAAGCCCCCACAGCCATAAAGTTTTGGGTAAGCTGTCAAAATGTGACGTTTGAACTCTTCTGCACATTTTTCATCGCCTGTAAAACAAAATTTGAGCAAATAAAACCTTTTTTTAATTCACAATCCGTCCAGAGCATCTTACAAAACCATCAAAGAGATATGTTCCTCCAAAATGGCAAATGTACCTGTATGGAATGATTAGTAATCACTAATACAATTCAATCCTTTAACAACGTACCAATAAAAGTAATTCTGTTTTCACCAAGGCCAGCTGCATTGAATTTTTCTTTTTCTTCTCTTGTTGGTACCACAATTTGATCAATGTTGTCCAAACAAAAGTATGATCTTGTATAGCTTGATCGACGTTTTGCGGTGGTACAGCGGTTAGCAGGAGTCCTGTCAGCATATGGTGCAAAAATTCTGCTAACCTCAGCTGAAAAACAAAATTGTCTTTTTGTTTACTAATAATCATCTGCAGTTGTGGCTACAGATGGTTCTTAGGAAGAAATCTCAGTGTGAGCGACAAACAGACTTTGACATTAGATCATTTAAGCCATCTCTTTAAAACATTAATTTAATCATATATCCAGACAAACATACTACACATCAAACATGTAGGAATAAGATCTACATTTACATTTATGCATTTGGCAGGCACTTTTATCCACCTTGCATTATCCTATACATTTATACTTAGGTATGTGCAATCGCTGGGATCGAACCCACATTGTATTGTTAACGCAATGCTCTTACCACTGAGCTACAGTGAAGTTTACAGGAACTGTCAATAGTGACATTTGACTGGAATGGTTATGATAATCTACACATGGATAACCTGGAACAAGATCTACAATAGCTACATTAGTAATCTTTTTGTTGTTGTTGCTGTTTGATTCCGGAGAACTGCATGAATATTACGCATTCCATCACTGATGGCTCACAGACATGACGATGTTGTGCTGGTGAAGTATCAAAATCTGACTCCGTAAAATCATAACTCCCCTCTCTTCTATCACAAAGCAGCATCCTAGGTGAATAACCAATCAGAAGTAGGGTAGATAAAATCTCACGGGGGGTTAAAGGTCGGTACACCAGCATTGTGATTCCAATAAAATGTTTCACTTTTGTCACATGACTCTCGCTGCTTTATGCTGCACATTGCGTTGTAAACAATTATGAACAAGGCTAGGGTGCATTTAAACTCGCACTCTACAGATTAGACTGGCAGTCTTCACCACTGTGGCGCTTGAACTGTACAAAGTGTATGACCCTCAATTTCTAACTTTTTTTATTAAATATAACATCAAAACCACAATACAATCAAGTCGCTTTAAAACTGAGACGCTCGTGTACTGTTCAGATAATTGTATTTGTTTTATTTAGTTTTTGCAAAGGCAAGTGGAACCTTGTTGGTTGTGGTCATGGCAATGTCCACCCCGAAACCGTGAGGCGAGCAGTGCCTAGACTGCACAAAGCGCTTCAATTAGATAGAAAGGCGCCACCGCTCACCAGGACTCTGCCTGGGGGGTCGGAGGGGCGCGAAACGACCCAGGAACGTAATTTCGATCACCGCGTCACAGTTTACAATTTTGTTTATAATATTTTCCCAGGCCCTTATGCTTAAATATTAAACAAATTAAAAAGACTTACAGTCCAATGACTTCGCGACCCACTACAATTACAAAAATAATTACAAAACGTCTCTTAAATTTTACCGTCAACCGGGTGTCTTGACGGTGTGGCTGCCGAAGATGATGATCCATGCATCGGTTCAGCATTCTCTTTGGTTCGGCGCTCCATTTCACTGGCAATATCCCTTAAAATCTTTGATATGTCAGTATTAGCCATTTTAAGACGAAGAAAGTATAATGTTAGATAAGAGAACACACGGTTTAGATCTTGCTGGCGCCAGAGTTCAACGGCTCTGCAGCTCCACTAGCCAATCAGAGAGCTTGTAACATGTCTCTCTCCGTAGCTAATTTGCATTGTTTTACCTCGTTTGAGCACGCAAGGCCCCAGAGTGTCACGGAAATGGTAAATAGAGAGGCTAAAAGGAAAAGCTAAATGAATTGGCAAATCGAATAGCAAATTGGATAAGGAAATGCAGAGGGGAAATGGAAATGCAAATGCTAAAAGAAATAATCTTTTAAATGACGGATTAAAACTTTTATTTCTAGTTTAATTTGTAAATCCAATTATTTATTCCTCTTTTTAAATCGCATTTTGAAATAGATTTTGAAATTCCACTATTTATAAAGGAATTCATTAATGCGCTTTAAAATGATGTATTTATTTCGTGTTTTATGTTGATTTTTAAATTGAAGTATTTATTGATGGATTAATATTTCATTTATTAATTATTTTTACAATCACGCTTTTTATTGCCCATTAAAAAATGAAATTAAAAATAAATGGATTAATGCCTATTTTTATTGAAGAATTAGTTATTAAACAATGAAATGCTTTATTACTTTACACGTGACTCTCCTGGTCCTCCATACTATACGTAGTTTTTACAGACAAACCCAAGTCACGCATTCGGCGAAAGATAGTTGACTGGCTTACTCCTAAAATGTTCGCAATACAAGAAACTGGTAAAGACATCTCTATGAGACGGGACAGCATTTCCTCTGAAACAATAAACTTAGGTCGACCTCGTCCACCACCACATTCCCTCGTAAGAACTGGGGCCACCTCTTGGGAAAGAGCTGCTTGAATTTTTTTTGTAAATCCATGAGGGTCTCCAAAATATCATTTGGCACATCAAAGATAGTGGCGGCTGATGACAAAATAAACACCTCTTGATTGATAACATACTGAAAATAGTCCAAGTCCAGCTGATGTCCATCTAAAAATGCACTTATTCGTGACCTGAGGCGTTCTAGTAGGTGCGTCAGCAGCGGCCCCTGTAAGTCAAATTACTCTGACATTAATATTACTTCAGACAAAATTCTATTTTTTATTATAGTCCAGTCATTTTAAGCCAAAATGGGGGTCAACCTTGAACAAATTTCAACAGAAGCAAACTGATTTTGTATCAATATGTCCTGAGTAAGGGAAAAAAAAGTTTCGAAAAAAGACCCAAATATAGCCTATTCATTATTTTCTCATGTGAATAGGGTAACATTTTTAACCTTTAGATATCACCATGAAAATGAGTTGATTACTTACATCAAGACAAGCAAAAAATGTATTACAAGTATTTTTATTGTTTGTTAACATGGACAAACAGTGCATAATCTAATTACGTATGTGCTAATTTGCATAAATACCACAACAGATCTAAACATTGGGTATAGCCAGGTGAAAATGTCTTGTTCAATCTTGTTGATAACAGTAAAATACTTAATATTAAGATCTGAGTGGAACCCATTTAGGCTACCCATGAGCATTAATACAGAGAGGCAGGAAGAAGTACTTTAGAAACCAGCCTTTATTAATTACTAATGCAGAGATGGGGTTTGGGGTTGGATCCGTGGGACTGTTTCTGGGGATTTACTTTTTATTTTGCATACCTTTTGTCTTCTGCATTCTCCTTACTATTGTCTCATGTTCTTGCCTCAGACTAGTCCCCCAGAAACAGCCCCAAATAAAATCTCCTAAAAATTAATAAAGGAACCAGCCTAAGTAGGAACCAAAGTACTTCTTTTTAATTGAGTTTTTCCTTACTAAGGACATATTGATACAAAATCAGTTTGCTTCTGTTGCAATTTGTTCAACCTTTTTTCCTAAATTGACTAGACTATTAGTGATAAATGAAATATGACTTCAATACTTAAACAGTGAACACTTATATAAAATGACCTGTGTATTAACGTACAGTGCACGTAACACGGCTGTTAGGAAGTCAACACTTAAAATTGCTCATTCTTTTATGTAACTCTATCTCATCGCGCTACAGGCTGCAGTGATGACCTCCTAAACAACTGTCTTCTTTAAGCACCTAACGTTACATGTACTCTGAGAGCTTATCTTACCTACTATACTATCTCTGTAATATTGCTACTCTCTGTTATTAGTTATAACTAACGTTAACCCGTAAACACAAGGGTCGTCAAGTTCGGTCCTGGAGGGCCCCTTGTCCTTCAGAGTTTAGCTCCGACCTCATGACCGCCAGGAACAAGTTTGATGACCACTGCTTAAACATGTCAGATTAAAAAAAATAATAATAATTAACTGTGAGAATTTGGATATCGTCTGTGTCCCCACTTAGTAACTAATAATAATATTAATCTGATAACCCATACATATTGTGTGAAATGTATTACAATGATTATTGTTCATGCATTATGTCTAAGGTTACTTAAGGTCAAGTGCTGACCTAGTTAGAATATGCAGGCCCATATTGTTTTATATATTGTTTTATATGTACTTAGTTAACGGAATATTCTGTCTTATATATACTTATAAAAACAAGATGTTAACAGTACTTGCAAAGTCATACAGAGGAGTTTTCTCCTGCTGAGTACAGCTCCAGAGACATGTCTGAACGATCACGATGACATGACATGAATCTGGTCACATGACAACCAGAATGACATACTGTCTTTGAATGT
>CM056448.1:4357462-4664962 GCA_029783895.1 Triplophysa bombifrons
GAAATACGTGATGATATCCACTCTCATGGACTAACAGAAGGGCAAAGTTGCATCTCTATTTTCTCCTTTGCATTGAGACACAACACTACTGGTGTATTGATGGAAGACCTGCTGAAACTTCTAAAGTTACATTCTGCTGGGACAAATGCAGTACCAGCAAGCAAGTATTTTTTGGAGAAACCATTAGCTGGTATTATAGATCAATTAAAACGCCATCATTACTGCAGAGTATGTACTAAGTACCTTGGCACTTCACAATCACATGAAGAAACACTTACATGTGTGTCATGTTCCTCGTCCATAACAGTAAAAGACAGTTTACAGGAAGGACATTTCTTTATCAGTATTCCATTAAAGGATCAACTGAAGGATGTTCTTGAGAATTAAGGTATGCACGATCTCTGTTTTCGTCCTGATGACAGTAGTAGGCATGTAATAAGTGATATATGTGATGGCACCTTATATCAGACCTTGAAATCAAACAGTGAAGAAGATTTCCTATCCCTTACATTTAATTGTGATGGTGTACCAGTCTTTCAGTCCTCTAAATTTAGTATTCAGCCTATACTGTGTTGTGTTAATGAGATACCCCCTGAGAGTAGAGATAAGCATGCGCTTTTATGTGCTTTATGGTTTGGAGCAAAAAAGCCAGACATGACCTGCTACTTCCAACCATTTGTAGAGGAATGTGCCAATCTTTCACAAGCTGGCTTTGAGTGGCAACATCCTAGTGATCAGTCATGGAGACACGTGACATTTAATGTAAAAGCGCCATCCAGAAACTTCGTCAACCTCGTTTCGTTTGGTCACACATCAAGGTTTCCGATCTCTGGCCTCAAAGTTTCAGCACCACCGCTATGAGATAATTGCTAATGTCTGAGGTGAAACACGGCCCCACTTATTAGCATACAGACAAAGAAATACATAGATAAATAAATATAGGAATAAATACATATATCTTTGAATAAATGTGGAAATACATAAATGTATAAATGAAAAATAAATAAACTTGGAACAAAACAACTCCATAGAGGCCAAGCAGAAAAATAAAGTTCTCTTTAAAAATCTTAACTAAAAAATGCTGGTAATCCATATGATAAAGCAGAAATGGGAAAAAAGGGGAAACTTAAACAACTCCGAAGAGGTAGATCCAAAAATAATAATAAGGTTCTCATAGAACTCCAAACAAAACAACAGCAGACGATGCACACAAAGACACTGGGGAACTTGGCTACAAAACATTGAAGACTGAGCAACGAGACAGGGAACAGAAAATAAAAAATAAAATAGTAGAAAATATTCTCTCAAATATTTGTTAACATTGTGATGAAGTTCCAAAAGAACATGACATTAAAATAGGAAATAACATTTCCACAATTCATATTGATATGTTTGTACCAACGATCATGAAGTTGTTTCAGATCTAGTCTGCCACATATAAAAAATAACATTAAATCAACACTTAATAGACAATTAACTAAACAGCATAGAGTAAATACACTACATTGTTTTTCACAGTGTTAAACCCAGTTTTCAAAGACTATGCACTGCCATTATTTTAGTTTTAAAAGACTCATCTGTCATGATTCCGCTATCATGTCATGTTTGTTCTTGTTCTTGGAGCGGAGTCATGGCATAGCCTTAGGGCTTTGTGTGAGAAAGACATGGCTTTGTTTATATTTTGGCTTGGCATGCTCTTTCTCGTGTCTCGTCCGTGTTTCCCGGACGAAACACGTCGAAACATTTTTGTTTTCTTAGTTTAGTCAGTCTGTGTCCTTGTATTAGTTAATAGTTTTTTCCAGTCCTATTTTCCCCCTCGTGGGTTTTGTTATGTCCTTTTGTAGTTTCTTTTTGTATATTAAATATTGTATTGATTGATTGGATTGGATTCAATTTATTGTCATTACACATATACAAGTACAGTGTAACGAAATGGATTTAAGAAGAAAAATACAGCATAACATGACGAAAGTGGTGAGAAAAACAGATACACATAATACACCATTGACAAGACTTGCAACAGGGTAAGATAATGTAGCTCCGGCAAGCAGCCGTCCGGTCCAGTGCCATTACGGCACCGTTCACAGACCCACTTGTCAGGCTGGCAGTTCAAAGCTACGGAGGCGTGGGATCGGGTCAGGGAAAAGTCTGTATGTGTGTGTGTGTGTGATAGTTCTGAGTATGTAGAGTGGGGGAGCATCTCACTGCAAGAGCGTCTCACTGCAGTGCTCTCACAGGGTTAATTTTCCGGGGAGCAGAAAAAAGATAAGATTGCGATTGTTTAGTCGGAAAACCGTATACCAAATGTCACGGCAACCCTCATTGTCAATTCTGATCTCCTATACCATCAATTTTCCTTTCCATTGCTGTTAAGATCTCCCTGATAACAACCATATTTCGATTAATTCTCAGTCTCAATGCTGACCGCTCTTCCCACAGCTTCAATCAATACGGGCAGCCTTGTGAGGCTTTGGACAGCTGTTCCCGTTTTATGAATTCTTCGATAACCCAGGGCAAAGCCTAATCCAATCAGCACAAGACCTGTTATCATGGTTCCGAATAGATAGATATCTTCGATGTCCTCCAAGGAAAGAGCCGCCAGACACACGATCCGCCATCTCTCCCACGCGTCCATCGTGTAGCCAGCTGCGAACTTTCCGTCAGGGCAGACAGGTTCCCCCGAACCCAAGCTTCTCGTCGAGAAAATGGTGTCAATTGCGTTGAGAGACCAGTTGATCAGATCCATAATTTTCCAAGTTTGGAGAGCAATGCAGAGAGAGTCTCTCAATAGATGAGACAAGACGAGACAAGAGACAAAAGCAGGGAAAATAAGGGCAAGGACGGGGAGTGAAAAAATGCGACCGCCTCCGCTGAGAGCCAAACGAGAATATCTGTTTAAAGACACTACACAAAGACACTACAAAAGGACAAAACAAAACCCACGAGGGGGAAAACAGGACTGGAAAAACTATTAACTAATACAAGGACACAGACTGACTTAACTAAGAAAACTAACACTTAATACAAACACTAAACTACACTTACTAGACACGGGGGTAACAGGAACTGGGCAAGACAAGGCATCCACATTCAGAAACAAAAGTCACAACTTTTAAAGATCTTACAGGGAACAATGTATAGAAAGCATATAATGAACCAGCACAGGACAATGAACACAATAATTATTTAATGGGGGACAAACACAGGATAATTAACAAGAGGCAGGTGTTGGTAATGAAACACTAATGTGAAGGTAACAAGGAAACGCTCCAAGAACAAGAATAAACATGACATGTTAGCGGAATCATGACATAAGCCTCCCCTTAAATGAACACCTCCAGATGTTCATATAGGGGTAACTAACGGGACAAGACAGACTGGGTCACAGACAAGAACCAGACAGACAAAGTAAACAAAACAAGGGGCATACAAGAAATAACAACAAACGTGTTCGGGTGGGACTATAAAAATAACAAACATGGGAGGGGGGGTGGGGTCAAACAAGAGTACATGGGTGGATATCCACAAGGGGTGGGGCTGGGTGGGGAAGTCTTAGCCCGTGCTGGACACCGGCTGGAATGCCGGACTGGAAGGCCGGCTGCATCGCCGGCTGACACATGGACTGGAAAGCCGGCTGGGGAGCGCTCTCTGGCGGCTTGGCAGCGCTCTCTGGTGGCTGGGCAGCGCTCTCTGGCGGCAGCAGGATCGGGGTGGGTGCCGGCTGCTGGACCGGGCTGGGTGCCGGTTGCTGGACCGGGCTTGGTGCCGGTTGCTGGATCGGGCTTGGTGCCGGTTGCTGGACCGGCCTGGGTCACGGCTCCTCGGAGAACCCTATGGCCGAGCTGGCTGCTCGGGCCGTACCCGCCCCCACGGTGCCCTCCCCAAAAAATATTTGGGGCTTGATACCTCTGGAACTGCCCTCCGTTGCCCCTTTTTCTTTAGCCGGCTGGAGGAACGAGGTAAAGGGCAAAGCTGGCTCGGGGTTGGAGGCCTCCGAAGACGACCCCGAAGGTTTTTCATCCCCCGCTTGCCACGGAAGCTGGTGGACGGTGGACAGGCGGCTGCGGAAGAGGCGGAAGGCGAGGTGATGCCTACAACCCCGACCTGCAGGGTATGACCCTCTGGGATCATGGCCAGCCCTGCGGAAGACTCCGCCACGGACAGTTCCCTGGACTCCTCGCGATTCATCACGATCTGAAGCTGATCTACGAACCCCAGGGACCTCAACCTGCGCATCTCCGCAGGCTCGAAGAAAAGCCTAAACCTCTGCCTCGAAGAACCCCGAGTGGCGTGCAGTGGAGATCTTCAGGGGGGTGCCTCTCTGGTGAAAGCCAAACAAGATGCCGAAGCGCCTCCCCAGACTTGTCCATGGTACCTGCTGGGTTCGGGTTAAGGCTGATTCATTCTGAATCTGTCACATCTCTGCCTGGAATTGGGTTCTCCTGCCTTGTCTCCCATGTCAATCCATGAATCTCATCCATGAATCACCTCTCTCACATTTGGATTATGGCAGAACTCGTGTCCGTCCTGCTTACACTCATGTGAATGGATGACGAGCTGGAGGTTGTTTCTGTGATCTTTTAATAAAAATGATTCTAAGTATATGCAATATTTATACTAACTACATGAAGTTTAACAATAACAGCTTACATTATTTTATTAAAAGATTATTTCATTTTAAAAGGTTAAATAATAAAGTTAATAAAAAATTATGATGGGTGAGATTGGAAATTCAATTGTAATATTGCTGCATATTTTTTATTTATTATACGTAATGTGTGCTTCCACGGCCATTGACGCCCATCAATAGTGCACACATGCTCAGACAACCCCCGAAGCTTAGAAACGTTTCCTTAAAAAGAACCTACCCTGGAACATATGTTGCTATGGTTACTTACATACCCTGAAAGTTATGTCCGTTTTTGGAACCAAAAGTTCAGGTTACCAGCTAACTAACCCTTAAACTTACCCGGGTATGTCACATAACCAGCTTTCTGTAATACACCCCTGAATACAAACAAGACCTGTTGATGAAAAACGAGAATTCTACACTTAATGTAAAATCAAGTACAAACCTGATTTTCATTTTTAACATTTAGTGGTGTTACAGATCTGGATGAAGAATGACTGACAGCATGTATAATGTTGAGATGTAAGTGTGTTCCAGGGAGTATTTTACAATTGAAGATGTAAATACAGTATTACAGGTTTGATATCATATGAAAGCTGACTTCAAGCCCTTTACAAATCCAAGTTTTTTACAGCATTAGCATGAATTAACTATAGCATGAACCAAAGTGTATCTTAAATTAAAAAACAAATCTTTCAGATGTGAGGTTCTGTGGAAACAGAGTTAAGTAAACAAACAGCTCATGTCTAATGATCTTCATTTACATTTAGAGAAGGCGTGTTCTTGTGGAAATGTAAATACTTTTTAACTGCTTTAACACATTTGCATGTGAGGAGAGGGAACAAGACACAGAAAAACAACACCCAACATGTTTAGTGAGTTATACAATCACAGATCAAGACTTCATGGGATGTTTTGAAGAGGTCTTTATTGAAACAACTAACTGATCAGTGGATCTGTAGTTCACATGAGTATTTATATAGTATATTCTCTCAGTTTTGCGAGTTGTCCTTGAACAGAGGATTGTTGCCAGTGTTTATAGTCTGGGAGATTCCCAATTCCATTAAATAATCCTCCATTTCCTCATTACATCAAATTTTTTAATGCCATGCAAAACCAGCTGGGACATAGAGCAACCGCCCATTACCATAGCAATGGCACGACTCTTCTGAACAATGGTAACCAATCAAAAGTTTAGACATAAATATGACAAACTCCTCTTAATATCAAAGATTAATGAACATTAAACACTAGCAAGTGTTTCTCTCTACTTGGGTCTCGGATCTTGGGTTTTCGGAATCTAAGTGGACCCGTAAAGACCTCTACTCTGGGGAGCATTGAAATCTTGAAATCTATCTAACCCTAAGTTATCTAGCCAATTACATGGGGTTTCTACAACTTATTTATCTCACATTTACTATTTTTAAACATTTGGCACTTTTATCCAAAGCAACCTTTGAATTGCTGCTGCAACGCACTGGCGACTGCAGGACCACATGAAACATGTTCTGAGATCATTTCATTCACTCATTCATTGACTTGTGTTCATGATTGAAATCTATCCAGCAAATAAAACACAAAAGTTGTGTTCTTGATGTTTATCTGGTGTTTTCCTGTTAAGAGTTCAACATTTCCATCAGTTAATGATTCGTACCATTTTAATGACACCAGATTTGACTTTTAAATAAGTCTTGAAATGAGAGTTGAGTTCAGTTTTTAAAAGGTGGGTTTGGACCCTCTTGTGTGGCTTCAAAGAGGAATGATATGCACTCGCTGAAAATCATTTGACTGTTGTGATGAATCATATAATAAACACTTTATTGTAATGAAAGACATTGCTCGCTGGTTAACAGCAAGAAGATCCTGGTTCGAGTCCCGGGTGGGACGGGAAGCCTTCCTGTGTGGAGTTTGCGTGTTCTCCCTAACCAAAAATATATTATATTCATTTTTACTCATTTATAAAACAAATATTTTACAATATTTTGATGAGTTCTGCGTTAGATTATACCTGGGCAGGTGGGTGCAGGGATGGAGAAGTTTGGGAACTATTTCATACCAATGTTTTTCAACTCCAGCCTCCATCCAAAAATAAACCAACTCAAGTTCGGAGTGAGAGCTGATGAGTTGAATCAGGTGTTTTATATAAGGAGACATCTACAGTCAAACACTGCATGAGGGGGCAGGGCCCGAGGACTCGAAAAACACTGTTTTACACATCCGCTGACCTCATCATGAGGGTGGAGAGAGTGAAACACACAAATGTTCAGAGGGATGTGTTGATGTATTGCTAGAAAAGTGAAGAAGAGAGGAGGACTCTCACACTGAGTGAAATCTTCATCTGTAACCCCAGAGGTAAGTTCTGCTCATAACACATAAGAAACTCAATTCTCTTCTATTCTCATATTCATTTTGTTCAGTAGTGAGATGGAAAAACTCATTCAACTGATTTTACTTTCTGGTGAGTACATCTCACATAATCTCATAGAACACACAAACATCTCAACATTATTCATGCTGTCAGTCATTCTTCACACAGATCTTTAAAAGTATTCATCAAAAGTTAAGAAATAAAGACCAAACAGTAAACTTTATTTAACTGATTGTCAGATAAAAGCATACAATTCTTGTTTTTGTTCCACAGGTCTTGTTTCTGTTTCAGGTAGTTTAGCAGGTGATTGATTCTTTTGATTCTTCACATAGAAATGTAGAATGATGTAAATTATTATTTTTCATTCATTGTTGTAAATTTGTGGTTAGATGACAGTTTAACTCTGATGAGTTGTGAATGTGTCTCTAATGCTTCATTCTGGTATGTTGGTTTGTTTTTAATCATCACTCATCTAGACACTCAGTCTGTCAGGAGCTTCCACTGGAAATATCATTATTTAATTCATTTTACAATATAGATTATTTTGGAACAGTTGATTTAAATGAATATTCATACAAGTTATAATCTGAAAATATATTTGTTTTGCAAAACTTTCAAGTGAAACATTCTTATTATCAAATAGTTGACATTAAAATCATTTATAAAGTATCAGAGAGATATTTCAATATTAAGTGAGAAGTTTTTCAGCTGTGAGTCTGTGGTTTATTGGTGTTGTGTCAAATGAAAAAGCAATGAATCAAACTGATAGAACACATATGTTGAAACAGACAATGATAAAGTCCTCATATTCATCTTTTAATGTTGTCATGACTTTATATATATATACAGACGGACTGAATAACTGTCTTTGAATATATTTATTCTAGAGAATTTAGCATTTAAAGGAACAGCGACACAATCCTCCACATATAAGACCTGGACAGCTCAACATGCCATAGATGGTGTCAGAAATGGAGGAGATCCAGATGATGTTACATTCTGCTCTGCTACATCATCTGAGAGTAACCCATGGTGGAGTTTGGATCTTCAGGATTATTATGACATCAGGACAGTGACCATCACTGCTAGACCAGACTGCTGTTTGGATCAAACCACTGGAGCAGAGATTCGTATTGGAAACTCACTGGAAAACAATGGAAACAACAATCCCATGTAAAGTTATTCATGAAATCACTTGAACACTTTTCATTGATTGATTGAAACACCTCTATAGAGATTCAGTGATTCTCTCTCTCTAGATGTGCTGTGACTGCTGATTTTCTACTTGGTCAAACCCTCACTTTCTCATGTCATGGGATGAAGGGACGTTATGTGAATGTGGTCATGGCTGGACGTACATCTCATCTCACTCTGTGTGAGGTGGAGGTCTATGGAGGTAATTTCTTTGGTAGAGCTGGTGCATTTAATATTTTATTTGTAAATATTCATTATAATGGATGATTTCAGTCATCACTCAGTCAATTTCTTAGGTCATTTTCATTACATTTTATTGATATTTTGTGTATTTATCAGTAATGTTTACCTCAGTGTGATATATTTGTTAATGGCACTGTGTTGTGAATGTGTGTTGATATGTGTTGATGTGAATGTATGAATGAGACTGAAGTCAGTAAATTAGGTTTTTTTTAGATTAGATTCAACTTTATTGTCATTACACATATACAAGTACAGTGTAACGAAATGTAGTTTAGGTCTAACCAGAAGTGCATTTAGCAAGTGCAGGATATACAGTGTGAATAAATACAGAATACAATATTAGGAAAATACAGAATACAAGGTTAGGAAAATACTTTACAATGGGCATGTACAGGGCCGCATTAAGAGCTCACTGGGCCCCGGGGCTATGAGTTATTGTAGGGCCCCCCCACCACTTTAGGTCACCAACTACAGAGAAAGAGAAAAAAAACCTGCTTTTTTTCTAAAAAATGTTGATGTTTCATGTTTCTGGTGATCTGGTTAGGATAAGCATGAACATTTTTACACATGCTGTTAGATTAACACTAACCTGTCAACATGTCTTCTTGCTAATAGCGAATATATAGGGGTGGGCGATGAGCTAAATGTTAGCCTATATCATCATACGGAGTCATTTTATCGAACAATATACTTCACAGTCAAGTTATATTAATTTTAATACTTAATTTTAAATGGCACTAAAATTTCATAATTATTGTGATAATTTTCAATATCACAAAAAATAATAGTAGCTTAAGAAATGGATATCAAGCTTACTGATGACAAGAATCACAAATAATAATAGAACAAAGCCACATAAGAAATCGACCTACTTGAAAAACCTTAAGCACTGAATAATATTGTATAAAGTAATCAAATATTCAATACATAGCTTTCAATATAAATTCAACATCCATTCTTATTTATTTTACTAAAGTGATTCAGTCAAGGACGGTAAATTACTTTCTTTCTGATGTTTGATTAACATTATTGACACAATGGCGACAGCAGCTTTATTAGCAGCTTCTGTCACTTTAAGACCAAGTGCGCTGTGCAGAACCGTCTCAAGTTCACCATGGTATCAAAACGAGCATTTACTAAATGAATCCTCTCCTGCTGCTTATTGTGCCTGAGCAGTTTAAAATAATTTGTATCTATACCACAATGCTTAAATACGTGTTTAAATTATAAACTTACATCATGATGATGGCGCAGCACAATTGACATATTTCTACCGGACACATTAGCACTATCGCCACTGCCAGCCCTTTAGGCGAATAGTTTGATCAAACACAAAAAGCAATATCATACATCCATCAAGTTAATAATCAAACTTAACAGTTAATTGGTGGGGTCGATGATGACGCTGTGTCTTTATCATCAGCTACAACATCCACCACCGTGATCATCAGCTTTAGTAAAATAACCCGATAGTTTTGGGATTTTACTGATCAGCTCATGTTTCCTCTGCTGTTTAGCTTTTAAAAATATCATTTTTTGAGCCCCACTCGCACATTTTTTTTTTTAAAGATGACATTTTTAGCAGTCGAAGACGAAGACTGTTTTTTGGGTGGCAATTTTAAGAATAGTCTGGAATGAAGTGAAGAGTGGAGGCGATTGATTGGTTGATGCGTAGGCCATCGCCTGATAGGCCTAAGCTGAATTGTTGTATATAAAATAAATGCATTTGATTTGGTATATCAAATTCAAACGTGACGTTTCAATTCACCGTGCCCTGCTGCCCACGGGGGTTTGATTGACATGCGACCTGACCAATCATAACGCGAATGCGCAATTTTGTTAATAATATTAATGAGAATGATTCCATGATAATGCATGGAATATACGGCAAAGCGCTACTAAATAACAGGGCTAATTTGTGGGGGGCGTGGTAAGGCTTTGGCAATCAGATGGCTAGTAGTAATCAATCTGCTACACAGCCAATCACGGGCCCCCTCCTTGCTCGGGCCCCGGGGCTTTAGCCCCGCCTAGCCCTATTGTTAATGCGGCCGTGGGCATGTACTATGAAAATATGACAGTCTGTATGTACTATGAACAATATAAACAGAAGGCTATATACTGTGAACATTAATGTACAGGTGGTTATGAACAGATAACAATATAGACTATACAATAGTTCAAGTGACTTAAGTGTGCATTAGGTACAGACATTAGCTATTAAAGTTACAGTGCAGTAGATGAGTTGATGCGGTTATTAAAG
The DNA here is from genome assembly GCA_029783895.1 of Triplophysa bombifrons. NCBI lineage: Eukaryota > Metazoa > Chordata > Actinopteri > Cypriniformes > Nemacheilidae > Triplophysa > Triplophysa bombifrons. Next base: position 4,368,158 of record CM056448.1, read on the forward strand.
GTACGGTGCAGTACATGAGTTAATGCAGTTATTGAAGTTATAGTGCAATACATGAGTAGATGCAGTGTAGGGCTGCAACTAACGATTATTTTAATAATCGATTAATCTGTAAATAATTTTTTCGATTAATCAGGATCGGATAAAAACATAAACCAAGAAAAGCATTCATTTCCAACCCTTTATTCAAAATCAGAACTAAAATCTTTAGAAACTGCACAAACATGTTGCTCCTTGAACTTTCCTGAGCTGTTATAATAATAATAAAATAAAAATGGACTAACACAAAAAACATACACATGTATGCTTTACATCTGCCAAATATATAGACTTTTTTTTAAATAAAGTGCCACCTGAGCTGCCAGAACAATAAATCATTTATAAAAAATAAAGAACAATACAAATCAGAAAATTTGACAGGATTTGTTTGAATGTCAGAACTTGTTCTCTACACTACACTGCAGACGCACACACTCGCAGATGCACACACACACAATCACAAACTCTCACACTGACACACACACACACTCTCTCTCAAATTCACTTGAAGTTTATTCATTAAATTATTACTATCATTGTAGTAAGTGCAAGCTTCATTTATACACCACATTTAAACAAAGCTTAAGATGACCAAGTGCTATAAAAGAACTTTAAAATTAAATTAAAAAGGACAACACACACACACATATATTTGTCAATAATAACCTATATGGGACAAAGCACAGAATATACACTGCAAAATTGCTTTCCTAATTTAGTAGTTTTGTCCTGTTGTCAGTCCAAATATCACAAAATCTTAAATCAAGAAACATTTACTAGACACATGAAATAGCATAAGAAATGATGTCTTGTTTTCTGAAAAAACACCTCAAAATGAAGTGATTGTTTGCTTAAAACAAGCAATAGTATCTGCCAATGGGGTACGAAAAATAATCTTAATGAGATATCATTTCAAACAGAAGTTTTAAGCTTCAATTAATTTTCTCATGCCATTTTTCTTGTCTAGTAATCTTGATTTTGGATTTTTTAGATACTTGGACTGGAAACGAGAAATAAAATACTAAGTAAGAAAAGCTTTTTTTGCAGTGTAGCTATACATGACAACAGATTGATAAATGAATGGTTCAAAAAAGGCTAGTGAATAAAAACGTGTCTTTAGTCTTGCAATGCAAAGTGCATTGTGCACTATACCCCCCCCTGCTTTATTCTGTTATTAACGAGCTAACGCTAACTTGTCATGCTAGTCAAGCTGGATAACGAGTAAACATCCGCACCAGGGACATTACGTTCCTCACTTCAAAATGGAACAAAAGTAGGATTCTGTAGTGACTTAACCTGCTGTTGAACTCCCTTCCTCCTCACCAAAGACTCAAACATGTTTGCGTTTCAGGTTTAGATTAGATTAGATTAGATTAGATTCAACTTTATTGTCATTACACATATACAAGTACAGTGTAACGAAATGTAGTTTAGGTCTAACCAGAAGTGCAATTGCTGGATCATTGCAGTGTTGCTCCCGCCATGTCGCTTTAGCATATTTTGCAGTTAACACACTTTTTCTGTTTATTTAGTGTGAAATGCTCCCACACATTGGATGACTTTGGTCACGCGGATTTCTCTTCCTCCGTCATGTATCTTTCCTCCGCTCGTTTATTTTATTTTTGCTCCGCCCTGTGTATGAGGCGCCCAACTCTGCTAGCATCAGTGCGCGAGAGAGACCGAGTGTGTTCACTCCGCTCCGCGCTCAAATAAAGTTTTTTTAATAATCAAACGTCTCCGTGTCACGCGACACAACGAATCGATTATGAAATTCGTTGCCAACTCTTTTAGTAATCGATTTTTATCGATTTAATCGATTCGTTGTTGCAGCCCTAATGCAGTTATACAGTTACAGTGCAGTAGATGAGTTAATGCAGTTATACAGTTACAGTGCAGTAGATGAGTTAATGCAGTTATACAGTTACAGTGCAGTAGATGAGTTAGTTTAGTTATTGAAGTTACAGTGCAGTAGATGAGTTAATGCAGTTATTGAAGTTACAGTGCAGTAGATGCGTTAATGCGGTTATTAAGGTTACAGTGCAGTAGATGAGTTAGTGCAGTTATTGAAGTTACAGTGCAGTAGATGCGTTAATGCGGTTATTAAGGTTACAGTGCAGTAGATGAGTTAGTGCAGTTATTGAAGTTACAGTGCAGTAGATGCGTTAATGCGGTTATTAAGTTACAGTGCAGTAGATGAGTTAGTGCAGTGATTGAAGTTACAGTGCAGTAGATGAGTAAGTGCAGTTATTGAAGTTACAGTGCAGTAGATGCGTTAATGCGGTTATTAAGGTTACAGTGCAGTAGATGAGTTATTGAAGTTACAGTGCAGTAGATGCGTTAATGCGGTTATTAAGTTACAGTGCAGTAGATGAGTTAGTGCAGTGATTGAAGTTACAGTGCAGTAGATGAGTAAGTGCAGTTATTGAAGTTACAGTGCAGTAGATGAATTAGTTTAGTTATTGAAGTTACAGTGCAGTAGATGAGTTAGTTTAGTTATTGAAGTTACAGTGCAGTAGATGAGTTAGCTAAGTTATTGAAGTTACAGTGCAGTAGATGAGTTAGTTTAGTTATTGAAGTTACAGTGCAGTAGATGAGTTAGTTTAGTTATTGAAGTTACAGTGCAGTAGATGAGTTAGTTTAGTTATTGAAGTTACAGTGCAGTAGATGATTTAGTGCAGTTATTGAAGTTACAGTGCAGTAGATGAGGTAATGCAGTTATGAAAGTAGTCCATTAGTGCAAATGAGCATTCAGTGTAATATTCCTGGGGTGCAAGTGAGCAGTGAAGAGTGCAAATGATGCTATGTGTGTGTAAACAGTCCGGTAGAGCAGATACATGAAGTACTGGTGTGTACAGTTCAGTCATGCATGCCAGCCCTGTAGTGCAATGTAAACACTGTAATAGCAGCATTACAGTTAAAGTTATGAGGGGTAGTGGAATCAGTGGGGAGCAGAGTTCAATAATGAAACAGTTCTGGGAAAAAAGCTGTTTCCTAGTCTGCTGGTTCTTGTCCGGAGGCACCTGAAGCGCCTACCGGAAGGCAGTAGAGTAAACAGTCTATGAGCGGGGTGAGAGGAGTCCTTGAGAATGCTGCGAGCTCGACGCAGACAGCGTTTCTTCTGGATGTCCTCAATGGAAGAGAGTGTAGTCCCTGTGTTGCGCTGTTTTCACCACCCGCTGCAGTGCCTTGCGCTCAGCAACAGAACAGTTCCCGTACCAGACTGTGACACAGTTGGTCAGGATGCTCTCTATCGTGCAGCGATAGAATTTCACCAGGATAGTTGAAGACAGTTGGTTCTTCTTCAGTGTCCTCAGAAAGAAGAGACGCTGGTGAGCCTTCTTGACCAGGCATGAGGTGTTGGTGGTCCAGGACAGGTTCTCCGAAATATGGGTCCCCAGGAACTTAAAACTGGAAACACATTCAACAGCCGTAAATGAGTGATTGATTTAAGAAGCTCCTGAAGAAAATCATCTGTTTGTATTCTCATCATCTCAATGACAGCTGCTCCACTACACAAATATATTCAGTCTCAACACCGTTTTCAACTTAAACCAGAAAGCTTTTGTGTAGTTTTGGTTGTTCATTTAAATGGGAGAAGTAACTGAAATACAAACTATAAAGCAGAGAAGTGATTCTGTCTCTGTGTAAACTTCAGAAACGTGAATTTGTAAAAACGATGATGTCATGTGTATTATGTTTTCCTTTACAAAGTGACATCAGCAGCTATTGGATGTCATTCATAGTTCAGTGTTTTAGTCATTTATCACAGATCCATGTGAACGCTCATCACTTTATCAACATTATCATCTGTAGAGAAACATTTAGTCGTGTAAATATAGTGTTAAAGTAAAATATCATTCTGCTTTTGTTCATTGAGGCTCAATGTTTTCTCTAAATATCAGTGTTTTTATTTGCATGTAATTTTTTAATCAGTTTTTTCTGTTTTAGTTCACAGACAAAAAACCTTTCTGAGGCTGAAGTTTTCCTCCAGTGGTGATGTAGCTGCTGAGAGCGACAAAATCCTCCAACAGGTGAAAAAAAGAGTCTTAAAATACAAAAGTAAATGTGATGATTTAAGAGAGAAGTGATATATGAGAGTGTTTGATGTGTGTAAATATATGAGATGAGTGATGATGAGAGAATGAGAAATGACAGTATGTTTCATGTGTGGATTGAAATATTTGATGGATTTTAGCTCCAGTCTGCTCTGGGATTGAACATCTCTGATTTTAAACTGTCCTGGACACAACTACCCAAGAAAGAAGAAGAACAGGAGGAGGACGGAGGCGAGTACACACACTTTACAACTCGACTGATCAAAAGATCAAAAGTCTTTCATGTGAAAGTGTTTACAGTAAATCATAGTTAAGTTGTTAAATGAGTGTTTTAGTCGAGGACTTTTAGTGTAAACACACAGATATCCAGAAGGTTGACAGATGAAGTTTAGATGCTGGTGTGTTTATTTCATTCAGATTTCTATTGCATGTGTCACTACAGTTTGAGACTGCACATATATATTCAGAAGAACAATTTGAGAGTTGAAACCATAGTTAGCTCATGATGCTTTTGAGAAATACACACCTGTTCTTTACTATAAGATGTTATAAAATATATTGTTACTAACTGACTGAATCTTTGTTTTATTTACAGGTTCTTGTGTTAAACATCTTTAACTGGATACACAAACTGAATCTTTAATGCAATGATTCATTTTGTTCATTGATTTCTATTATTGATGGTGTGAATGACGTGGTGTTCACATCACTGCTGAATGTCTTCACTTCAATCTCATTATAGTCGGTCTAATTTTATTTGTGTTGTGTAGTTGTGTGTCAAAGCCTGAGATAAAGTGTGTAGAACAACAATAGTGTGTCAATATATTTAGTTCTTTTAATAGCATCACATCTTAAACATGTAAGATCCTTTTAAACTCTGAATAGATTTCTATTTCCCCAGTTTTATTTACACTTGTTTATTTTCTCTAAACTGCTCATATGTGTGCATTGTGTATAAAAGTGACACATCATCAGGTGTTGTGTGTCTTCTGTGGTGAAGTGTGTCAGATGTGTGCTGCACTGCTGCATCTTCAGCTCCTGCTTACAGTCTTCTGAGCTTTTCTTCAACATATTAAAGTCTTGATCAATACGGCTCAGATCAGTCAAGAATTATTCACTTTATATCTTTATGAAACACACGTGTTGTTTGCATTATTGTCTTGCTGTATGAAGCTCAGTACAATATAAATAAAGTTGAGTTGAGTACTGTTTGTTCTAAAATGTATTCACTGTAAAGCTGCTAAATTATAAAAAGTATAGTAATAAATCTAAATGAATTTAATTTTTGGAATAGAATATTCAGATATAATTTTTATAAATTCCACATAGCCAACACCGGCCTTTGTAACAGACATCAAAACTTTTAAGGATTTTCAGTCTTTATAAAAGACTCATCACCAATTCATTATCACATAATTATACACATTTCCATGTTTGCCCCTATTCTAAATGACAATCTCCTAAACTGGAGGTAAGGCCTCTGGGTTAAGTGAAGTGAAAGTGACATATTTGTCAGGTATGGTGACCCATACCAGAAATGTGACCTCTGCGTTAAACCCATCCAGAGAGTAGTGAACACACACACAGCAAGTCGTGAACACACGTACACCCGGAGAAGTGGGCATCATTAAAGCTTATGACTGAGTGGCAAGTTAATACATTGTGTTTGCAGTGAGAAAAAGACAGTACATACACCTGGTTTTCTTTTAAGCATCATAGTATTGCTCTTTTTGTGCGAATCAATGCTATTGTTGTGAATATTAATGCTTTTAGGTAGACAAACAATAGCACATGAAAGACTATTTTTACCATCACATTGTACAGTTTTCAGGCTGGAATACTATTCACAGATCACTGTCATACAAAGACTGTTTTTTCTGTTAACTACTAATATCTTTGTGGGGAATTCGCATGAAAGAGATCAACAGTACATAGTTTACATACACACGTATGTATATATTCTATGTGTTTCATACTATTGTATATGGTGCTTTTTATTGTGGTGTCTGAACCTTGACGTGGCTTGCTCAGTTACACACAACAATATCTTTTCACTCACTAAGGGTTTATTCAGAGATCATAAATGACAAACATGACGACACTACAGACAACGATAATAAATATCAGACATAAGAACAGAACATATCTATGAATATTTGTATCTTTGTCTTTTATAGGACTCAATCAACAACTATAGTAACAGCACAACAAACACCAAAATCATTTATCAATCGAAGTAACACTTCAAATTTAAGCATGAGAACAAAGTGAACAAACACACTATACTTTACACGCCAAAGTAATACATGTACACCAGTAACCTCTGTTGTGGCGAATCGGCCTTCCATCGCAGAAAGAAATCTCAGAGACAAGGGTTCCAGGTGCCGAGTGTTTAAACTTTATTTGCCCGGGCAAGCAAAGTGCGATATTCAGAGTTCATCTGAAGTGATCCAACGAATACACATCTGACTCCATCTTTTATACATTGTTTTCAAGTTGTTATCAGAGTTTAAACCAATCATGTGTGCCTGACATCATCTTCTTCCTATCAGGTTTCATATGACATCACTTTTTCATTAACCTGTCCCTCTGCGCTCACAGTTCCGGCCTCCATATTAGGATTTAATTGTAGCGTGCACCTCTCAACTACAGTTGCCTCTTTATCTTGACACTTTTCTGGGGGTTTCGGACGATACATGATTTAACCTTGTTTTTATTAAAAATGAGCTCATTGTTTAGCGTAGGATGAGCTACCCAGTGTCCTTGGCTGCATGCAATTAATTAAACTTCTCTGCAAAAGTGTGTGGGGTGTACGTCTTAGTGTTAAAATATATTTGGTGTGTGTGCAGATGTTCAAGTGTTCAGACTCATAACATTTGCTTTGTTAAAAATGATCTCACTGCTTCGAGACACCAGCGTTCTGGACACTATGCGACAAACCAAACTTCCTTATTAAAAATGATGTGTGGTGTACGTGCAGTTAAGATAAGATGTTTGTTGTTCATACAGGTTTTCAAGAGCTCAAACTTACATGAGGCCCAATATTATTTCAGAAGAATATATGAAACCTATAACCAACTAAATGTATCATTTTATATAAGAAAACTCAATACTATAAAAGAAAAACCACCATATAATCCCCCTTTGAGGCTGACAAGCCTCACACTCCAACGAAATGGTATCTTTAAACAGGGAATTATAGACGAATATAAAATTTTACATCTAAAATATAAAAATATTCAATAGTGCTCAAATAGATTAATACATTTTGTGCATTCAGTTAATGCTAAAATACTTAGGATACAGTACTACGTAAGATGAAATGATATGTAGGTTCAAATAATACTTAATTTACGAGCAAGCAATATATATGTAAAAAAAATCCTTCCACCCTTCTGTAAATACTTCATAACATGAGTATTCCTGTTTTTAACACTCTAATATACATCAGCTTCTTGACCTTTTTTAGTCAATATTAGCATATGTGTGATCACTTGCCAAGCTACATTGTGATACAGCATAAACAATCATCTGACTGGGAACAGTGGCTGCAGCTGTTCATTGAAATGACTTCATGATAAATGGCCAAATGCATAACGTCAATATAATGCATGCAATAAAGCAAGCCGCAATCAATACAAATTTTTCATGTTAGTAAACACACTTGTCATCCAATCCCAATTAAATTCTTCTGAATCAACCTCAGATTTGGTGAAAGTCTCAATCATTGAAGAAATGATCTTCCTTCCTTGCCGATGAGATGCTCATTCTTCTCTGGTATATAGGTGCCACAGGTTTCTCCAATTACTGCACAAAGTCCTCCTTTCGCAGCTGTTAACTGCTCCAAGACCAGGCGATTTTGCAAAACTGTCAGTCGTAGTCCACGTAGCTCCTCCTTGATGGCTTTCATTCAAATGTTTGTCGTGTTCATAAATGACGTAAACTCAAATCTGGTACTTAAAGCAGCTCTTTAGTCCGGAACATGTAGAGCAATTTGCTGCACATCGCTCCTGTTCTGCTTGGTTGTATCAGGAAGATACAACGACAAATACACATATGTGCACCAGGTGCACTTACATAACAGTTTTGATTATATCAATAAAATAATAAATGCAAATTAAATGTTATGTATTTTTGATGCAAAAACAATAAACACAACTAAATAAAATACACACATGTGCACTGACATAATAGTGTTTGATTATAGAGCACTAATGATTAACTGAAACATCAAACATTTATACGTGTTGATGTAAAAATAATAAAAAGTTAAACAAAAATCAATCTAAATACTTGTCTAACAATGTCTAATGTAATATCTAAAACTATTCCCACGCATGATTATACAATTCTAAGCTCTTCTCCCTTGCTGTCCAAAAAACAATGAGTAATTCATGGGACACTTGTCTTTCTCATCGTATTCCTCATATTTGCTTATAACAGCAAACATATTCAGCATGTCTTCTTCAGTATTGGAATACGTACTCAATTCCGTTCTCAACATCATCTGTTTGTCTGTAGCTTTTACCACCATAGCTCTCATAACTGGTAAAAGACAGCAAAAAAAAAAGACAGTCCTCTCCAAACATTAGGCATATGCCTCCTTTGTCTGCTAAAAGCCAATTCAGTGCTTGTCTATTTTGCCAGGCCATTTTACTTGTTGGTGCCAAGCAGTGTTGGTTTTAAGTTCTTATCCCCACATACCCAAAAATAATCTGCTCTGGGCACACCCTGCTTTTCATATGGTCAGATTTATTGACATGCTAATGTTTGATTCTCACAATTTTCCATACCTATGGTTTTTAAATTGTCAGTTATTGTGGCTGAGGCAAACCTGTTATTCAAATATCTTGCTGTTCCTTTTTCCGCAAACATTTCTCTTAAGATGCCAAATCGTTACACAATTTCCTGGGAACATGCCCATCTGTGCCTCATTAGATTTACGTATTACTTACTTATTGTATTCAACATTTATCTATCCATGAATCATTTAATTGAAATTAAAAATCTTTTACAATCGCTTATGGTACACAAATGGTTAAGTTTCATTTTCTGCAATTTGTCTCCAATATGATTGGTTTTGCCTTTTCACCTAAACGTTAGTTGTTTACATCTATGAGGATAGCTCAGTATAGTTTAATATTATGACAATCAATTGTTTCATATTAATTTATTATATACATATTTGATATGCATTTTTCCAAATTGATCTAAAAATAGTGTTTCTGTCTAACCGTTAGTGATTAGTTCTGCTGTTTAGGTTAATATAAATGTTTATCAGGAACAAGATATCAATGTAAAATAAACTAAAGTAAGTCACTTAAACATTTTCTCAATTTCTTTTGTTTGTGACATTTGTAATGATTATAGTAAGCTTTATCTAAGCCATAAATGTGCTCATATGGAATTTATCAATACTGTAGATGCCTTTAAATGCACAGTAATACTGAGAGGCTAATTTTATATTCTGGTGTATTTCTAAGAGAACTGATCTTGCTGTAGACCGCAATAGACCGTGTTCTTCATTGTTGTCATGTGCGAACATGTGAAATTGGTATCACATGTAATTGGCATGTTATGGAATTTATCTATGGTAAATAAGTGAGAGGAGATGAAAAGTTATGTCTACACGTTTTCCTGAAACATTTAAGGTCAATTCTTTCTTGTATAAAGATAGTGGAGAGGAAGGAAATGTATAACAAAATGGTTTGTCGTTTTTTATTTTGTCAATCAAGCCTTTTTTCCAATTTCAAGTCACTTTCAGATTCACATTACAGCTCATACACATCCACACATTCACCGTTACATCCTTGTTGGGAGACTGCATTCATTCATTTATTTATTTATTTATAAACTAGATATTATTTATTAGTATGATCTTACTCGTTGTATGAATACCATGCACTGTGCTGTGTTTTAACATTTCTGTTTTTCCTGTTTGCCCCTGTAAAGCTGCTTTGAAACAATACACATTGTGAAAAGCGCTTTATAAATAAACTTGAATTGAATTGAATTGACATCCACCAAATGCAAAGCAAAATGCAATGTTTTCTAGTTTGTGACGTCATCCGCATGCGGCGTAGTTGATGACGTCATCCGCATGCGAAAGATAGCGTCTGGGAGTAAAAATGGCGATATCAACATTGGAGATCCGCTATGTCTTACTTGAATGGAATGATGGTGAGGATAGAGGGGCCTATACTATTTTGGCCCTCGACTGTGTCCCGAATTTTTCATTTAAAGATTTTCTTGAAAGGACTGATAAAAACCGAGAAGCTGGTGGAATGGCGAAATGGCCGCAAACCTGGTTTGGGTTCCTGATGAAGCACTATATTATTAATATTATTATACTCTCTTATTATTTTTGTCTTCTCTAGATGCTACATTGAAGAAGTGGCCAGCAGCCACCCGAGGGCAGATAGGCACGTCTATCAATTCGAAGCTCACGGAGCTGAGAAGATCATCAAGATAATTTTTTGTCTTATTTTTGTTCTTGTACTATTTGATTGTAAGTAAATAAAAAATGTAAATTTCTACATTGTGGGCTTTTATTTATGTTGTGTAGCATCTATGGATTTTAATAATTTTACTAATATATAGGTAAACATATAGATAAACATATAGGTGTACATATACGTGCATATATGCACACATATATACATGCATATACTGTATGTACCTATATAGGTACATGTATGCACATATATATGTACACATGTATGTGCATATATATACACATATATGTACGAATATATGTGCGCATATGTGTGCGCATATAATATAGGAAAACGGAAAATTTTATATATGTCACATATATAAAAAACCTATATCAAAACCTATATTTAAACATATAGGTTTATATAGGTTTTTACCGTGTGGGGTTATTTCTTGAATATTCTTCATTTTCTGACACAAAACTGACTGAACGGCTCAAAAATAATAGCAAGTTTTCTAAGGCTCACCGTATGTTTTTCCGGACATATCTGACAGATTGTGAGCTGGACTGTGAAATACACGTAAGTGGTTACATTTAAGATTATTTTTACATGTAAAAATATATACTTAAAATTGAATGTGTTTCTTAAGCAGACAATGTGTCCAGTGAAACGCTGCAAATGGGGTTTTAAATGAATTACAAACAGAAAGATGTGCTCTGGTTTCAGTTCTTCATTTAAAGGATTGGACAATACCTCTATAGTTTTAGCCTAGCTTTATCTGATTCAGACAAATGTTTATGGTGTTTTTCTTGATTGCTACAAGTACTGCCAACGTGCATATCAGAAGCATTTTAATTGACCTTCACCTTATGTGTTTCAGTGGTTTAGACTTGTATCAACAAATGCTAAATCCATGTGCATTACCCAATCTGAATATTACGTGTTATTTAAGGTAAGGATGAGATTTTGCTTTTGTAAATGCATCAGTTGATAAAAAGCGAAATACTTGAAGGATGAATACAAATTTTGTGTTACCATGTTGTCTAAATAGATATACTTTAAGAAAAAAGCTAATTATTGAATCCTGCCCTAAAATACACAACATGCACACAACATGGATTTCTCACTTACAACAGTTTTGACATACAAACACGTCTGTTTTACAACAGGAGTTTATATCATCACTGTTAAACTTCAGTTCCTTTCGAACACTTAAGTTTCTTTCTGTGTTTTGGATTACCCACACCTGCCTATTGTTAATTATCCTTTGTTCTTCTCCCTATTTAATGTCCTTTTATTCTCTGTCCTGTGCTCGTTTGTTCTTGTTCCTTGTTATACCTGCATGCTCTTTGGAACTGCTCTATTGAGGATTTGTCCCTATGGTGTGTCCCAGCCTTCTACTCCAATGCTCTGTTCCTGTTGGTCATCCTTTTGATTTTTTGTTATAGCTTGTTACCCTCCATGAGTTTTTCGTTCCTGTTTGGCTGTCTTTTCCCCTGTATTTTACCCCATTGTGGGATTTTGTTTTGTGCTTTGTTTCCTGTTTAAATATTAAAGCATTTTCTTTAACCTCGCCACTGTCTGCCTGCAATTGGGTTCTCTCACCATACGATTGTGTGACACACAATCACTCAGTATTGCAATATAAAAAAACAACTGCAAACATTTTTGTAGATCATTTGTATATTTACTGTGTATTTATTCACAAGCTTTTCACCTAAACTAAAGGATTTATAAATTTGGCGAGATGCAAATTTGAACTCATCAGCCCATCATTTGTTTTTCTTTCCACTCTTACACAAAAATGATTAATGAACAATTCAAATTGTGTTCATTTGAATGGATCTACTTATAAATGAGTTTCAAACGAAACAGGCTGAAGTATGACGGAACACATCAGCCGTGACAGAGTATAATAATCTTCTTTTAGTCATGAACTCAGATGATAAACAACAATTTTTTATAGGATTTGTTGTCAAGTCTCCCTCTCTGCTTTCATTAATATATTCCAGATACACTAAAATTAAGGATTGTTGAGTAAAATATGGAAAAAAAAATAACAAAAAGAACTTATTCAGTGTTATTGTTACCTCATCGTGTGTTAAAATGGTCCAGTCATTTATAACTCACTGGAGATTGTTGTGTCTTTATTCTAAACTCATAGCAATAGTGAAACACAAAACATGATACAAGTGATTATCAGCAAGAGAAAACACTTCTGTGAGTTCAGAAGAAATGTGTTGAAGATATAAAACATTCTGTCAGTATCAATCAGAGTCAATCATCCATCAGAGAAATGAACCAGAACCAACGTTGTTTATCTGCTTGTTTCCTGTAAGAGATTTCCTTGTGCAATGGGTGATTCGTACCATCTTCATGACACCAGATTTGACTTGTGAATAAGTGTTTTAGATGTTAAAGACATTGAGTGATGTCATCATGAGGGTGGAGAGACTGACAGTCAAATGTCTAGAGGGATGTACTGATGTATTGCTAGAAGAGTGAAGAAGAGAGGAGGACTCTCACACTGAGTTCTGCTCATAACACATAAGAAACTCAATTCTCTTCTCTATTCTCATATTCCTTTTGTTCAGCAGTGAGATGGAAAAACTTTTAGATCTGATTTTACATTCTGGTGAGTAGACCCCACATAATCATCTCATATAAGATACACATGATGTTAACAAACATCCTTAAGGGATAGTTCAGCCAAATATAAAAATCTCTGAATTTCTTTTTTTTAAATTGATATTATGTAATTATTTACTCCCCCTCAGGGTGTTCCATGTTTGAGGTTTTTATTCTCTTAAACACAAATGAAGATATTTGGAAGAATGTGGGTAAACAGTTCTGGGGCACTATTGTAGTCAGTGGTGTCCCTAAACTGTTGGTTTCCCATAGTCCTCCAAATCTATAAATTTGTGTGTAACAGAACAAAGAAATCAATACAGTTTGAAACAACTTAAGGAAATTATAACAGCATTTTTACATTAGGGTGAACTAAACATTTTATTTTAAAGATGGTGCAAGCAAATACAAATCTTCATTTAAAGGTGCTGTGTGTTCTTTTGTAAAGGATATATTGAAAGAAATGCAATACAAAATGCATCTTGTACCTATATCTTCAGAGGTGCTTAAAGACCTAACGTAATGAAGTTTTATGTTTTTATTATCTTAGAATGAGCTATTTCTATCTACATACACCACAGGTCCATTTCATTAAATAAAGGTATCTCCTTCGACAAAGAAGTGAAAACGTGACAACATCTTAGTCCTTTGTCAGCCACCGTAGTGTTTGTAAGGGAGGGGTGGAGTTATCAGTTGGTTGCTATTCGCAACCTCACAGCTAGATGCCGCTAAATTTAATACACTGGACCTTTAATTGATTTTCAGATTTAAGTGTTAATTCCTTATTTTTGTTCAACAGGTCTTGTTTGTATTCCAGGTGGTTTGTCCGGTAATCAATTCTTTTGATTCTTCCCATAGAAATGTAGAATGATGTAAAACTGTGATATTGATGGTTTTATTTTTGTTAGAAGTCTGTGGTCAGATGACAGTTTAATTCTCATGAGAATGTGTTTCTGACTGTTCTGTTGATCTAGACGCCCAGTCTTTCAAGAGCTTCCAATAGTTGTCATGTTTATGTTTAATGTTTCATGCATATTTAATTCATTTGTAAAATATCTGCAAACTGAATGATCGTCTTTCTATGAATAAATGTTTTTTAGACAATATGGCATTTAAAGGAATGGCTACACAATCATCCACATATTCCACCCATGTAGCTCAATATGCTATAGATGGTAAAATATCCTGCTCTGTTACATTATCTGAAAGTAACCCATGGTGGAGGTTAGATCTCTTGGATGAATATACGATTAAAACAGTGGTCCTCAGTGCTAGATCAGACTGCTGTGTAGATCAAACCAACAGAGCAGAGATTCGTATTGGAAACTCACTGGAAAACAATGGAAACAACAATCCCATGTAAAGTTATTTATGAAATCACTTGAACACTTTTCATTGATTGATTGATACACATCTATAGAGATTCAGTGATTTTCTCTCTCTAGATGTGCTGTGACTTCTGGTTTTCTAACTGGTTACACCCTCACTTACTCATGTCATGGGATGGATGGACGTTATGTGAATGTGGTCATGGCTGGACGTACATCTCATCTCACTCTGTGTGAGGTGGAGGTCTATACAACAGGTAATTTCTGACACAGATAATCTCTCTCTCTCTCTCTCTCTCTCTCTCTCTCTTTCTCTCTTACACAGACAGACAGACAGACAGACAGACATATAGATAGATATCATATAGATCATGTGGACATAGATAGAAGTAGTACTGTGCAAAAGTCGTAGACACATCATTTTCAGTAATGTCCATATCATTAGTTTTTCCATTATTTGATCCAAAAATAGTTTTCTTTGCCACAGCTGTGAAAAACCTTTAAAGCACTTTTATTATAAGATCACTAAGAGCACTAGGAAATGTTTAAAACGTTAAGCAATAAATAGAAAAAGGATGTTTACCAACTGGTCAGAATTCAGAGACGTCAGTGAACATGAAGGACTGTAATGTGATAAAAGTTCAGTCAGGTACTAAGGAGCTAACCCTTTTAGGGCCTTATATCTAATTATCCAGATTTTCAAGTGTATATGATGCTCAATGAACCGCCAGTGCAGTGTTGAAAGATCCGGGCTGAAATTGGACCAATAAAAATATACATGTGTTGTAACTGTTTACTATTTCAAGTTATATGTTTATAAAATGACATTAATCTAGAACAGTCATAAAGTATCAGACTTAAATTTAATGTCAGATTAAAGTTTTTGTATCTGTTTAAAGAGACTGTGGGTTAATGTGAACACAAGAGTTGAACAAATTCAAATGGTTATTAGTTGATTCTTACAGATGTGTTAATATATCTGCAGACTGACTGATCAACTGTCTTTGAATATATATGTTTCTAGAGAATTTTGCAGCTAAAGGAACAGTGAAACAGTCGTCCGTATATTTGTCCTGGTTAGCTGAACATGCCATAGATGGTAAAAGATATGAAGATGCATTCTGCTCTGGTACAACAACTCTAAGTGACCCATGGTGGAGATTGGATCTCTTGGATGTTTATGACATCAGTACAGTGATCATCACTGCTCATGGATCTTATTTGGATCATATCAACGGTGCAGAGATTCGTATTGGAAGCTCACTGGAAAACAATGGAAACAACAATCCTATGTAAAGTTATTCATGAAATGAATATGTTTGATTAATTGATTTAAACACAGATATGATGATTCCTTTGATGATTGATGTTTTTTCTCTCTCTCTAGATGTGCTCAAATTTCTGGTCTTCAATCTCATCATACTGTCAGTTACTCATGCGGAGTGATGGTGGGACGTTATGTGAATGTGGTCAAGACTGGACGTACATCTTTTCTTGTGCTGTGTGAGGTGGAGGTCTATGGAACAGGTCATTTCTGACACAGATTTTATACCATGAGATAGCACTCGTATGGCTTCAGCTCACTAGACACAGTTTTAAACTAAAACAGAAAGATTTATGTATTTTAACATCTGTAGTTTAACTTGTCAAATATGCAAAGAAAATGTAACATTTTAGTCGTGTAGATGTACTCTTTCTTTAGACTGAACTTCCTTTTTGCCTTAGTTCATTGCTTTCCTCCTAAAATGTTTTCTTCAAATATCAGTGTTCCCTTTCTGACGGTCTCTCGACGTTGTGTCGAGAACGACCGATGGGGTTTGCCCTTGAGAACCAATCAACTCTGACTACTATAAAAAAAGGCCAATGAAATTTGAAAAAAACATGCTGGGCTCCGCCCCTGGATATCCGGTATAAAAGGAAGCCGGTGTGCAGCATTCATTTACCTTTTGTTCTTTAGAGCCTTCGCTCATGACTACGAACAGAACAAATTCAATGAATTCTTCTTCTTCTACATTGCCGGATCTACGACGTGTTGCAGCGGATCGTCCCTACCTGCAGCGACCTTCCCCTGGGCGTCTCGGCGGTTCTGGAGGTGTTAGAGATTTTTTCTAAAAAAGTCCTTTTCAGGACTGACTGAGAATTCTCCAGCACGGCATGTCCCGCTGTTCTCTTGGGTGCGGCACTCTCATCGAGAAGGGGGAGGGACACGATTGCTGCGTTAGGCGTCTGGGCGTCTAGCACGCTGAAGCAGCGTTCGTTGACAGATTGTCATTCAGAAGTTGCGGTCAAGGGTGGCTGTCTTCCTACGGGAACCAGACACCATTTCGTCTGCTAACTGGGCTGTGACATCTGTGGCTACGGCCCCGATGACCACCCACGTTAGCAGCGTTAGTGATATGGGGAACTCTGCGAACGTAAACCCGCCAGCCAAGTGCTCACGGGCCGATCGCACCCCAATTCGCTCTTCTGAACGTTCCCCAACCGGCAGTGGCATACCGTCCGGATTCTCACGCACACACTCGGAAACGATGTGTGACGTAGATGAGATGTAGCTCGCAGCATCGGAGGGAGACTGGCATCTGACTCTGACGAATCCAAGCTCCACCCCAGCGGTTGAGTTCAGGAGGAAGCAGAAGTGATGTCATCCATGTCAACCTGGGGATGCGTAGTTCCGGGGGTCGGAGCGCGGTGCAAACCGCGCCCACCTCGGGTTCCATGTTTTTCCCGGAGGTGCATGAGGAGCTGTTTAAAACTTGGAACGCTCCACTCACGGACCGTTCCAGTGAAACTAGCTCCGGCTCCCTTACTTCCCTCGATGGTGGGGCAGCCAAGGACTACGTCGAGATCCCCCGGTTGGAACGTCCGCCTGCGGTGCACCTGTGCCGCGGACGGCTACCACCTGGGGGAATCGGCCACGCCTACCGCCCAAAGCACGTAAGACTTCGGCATCACTGGTGTCGAAGGCTTGCGATGCCGCGGGCCAGGCTGCCTCCACTCTCTACGCCATGGCCATTCTGCAGGTCCGCCAGGCCAAGGCGTTGAGAGAACTCCACGAGGGTAAGGCCGACCCGGGTATAATGCAGGATCTCCGTGCCGCAGCTGACAGCGCTCTACGGGCGACCAAGACGGCGGCATGGGCCCTGGGTCGGACGATGTCCATGGTAGTGGTCCAGGAGAGACACCCCCGGCTATACCTTGTGCAGAAGAGTGACACCAAGGAAGTCCGCTTTCTTGATGCATCCATCTCGCAGGGTGGGTTGTTGGTAACATCGTCGAGGACTGCACTCAACAGTTTTTGACGGTGAAGCAGACAGTGGCAATTAGCCACATTTTTTTCACGCCGCGACTTGGCCACCTAGAGGCCTCCGAGATCCCGCGTGACGTCTGCTTCCCTGCAACCCAGGACCCCTTCGACATTGGCTCCGGTTCCTGTGCCCCCACAGGCGGCACCCCGGAAGCAGAGGCCGAGGGGGAAACCTCCACCCTGTCAGCAACCTTCTCTCGAGAAGGGACACTGACGGGAAGCGCCCCAGGGAGAACAACATCGGGCCCGAACCTTCACAGCCACGGCTCTGATCGGTCGGTACGGGACGACTCCTCCCTTGTCACCAAAGCCGGGCCCTTTTCAGGGCCTGGCGCCCATTTACTCGCAGAGTTTTTCCGTTCTCCCCGGGTGTACTTGCAGCCGATCGCACACTCCACTGGACTGTGCTCGGCGGACCAACCTCACACCCTGGCGAGGTGTGAGGTTGTACACATACGACAGCTGTCACCACTCTCAAACCGACAGTGCGTGCCATTGTCCCGCCAGGCAGGATAGAGGTCACCACCCTTCTGGCAAAACAGGCATCGAGTTCGTCCCTCAAAACCAAGATGTTCAGTGGGTTACGACCCGCACTTCATCATTCCAAAGAAAGACGGCGGGTTGCAAAGGTCTGCTTACCCTGAACTAAGCACCTTCACCAGCTGCCGTTCAGGGTGCTCACGCAGATGCGCATCCTGACATCTATCAGGTGTCAGGATTGGTTCGTGGCAATCGACCTGAAGGACGCTTACTTTCATGTCTCAATCCCCTCGACACCGGCCGCTCCTACGGTTCGCGTTCGAGGGGCGGGCATATCAGTACAGTGTCCTCCCTTTCGGTCTGTCCCTGCGGGTACTAAACTATCTCGACGACTGGCTTATCTTAGCACACTCGCGAGATCTGATGTGTACACAGAGGGACCTGATGCTCCGACATCTAGATCGATTGGGATTTCAGGTCAACCGAGAAAAGAGCAAACTCTCCCCAGTGCAGAGCATCCTTTTTCTCGGTATGGAACCAAACTCTGTGACCGTGACGGCGCAGTTGTCCGCAGCACGCGCCCAGTCAGTGTTGAACTGGAGGCTCCTGGGACACATGGCATCCTCCGCAGGGGTAAAACCCCTTGAGTTGATGCACATGAGACCGCTTCAACATTGGCTACAGAGTTGAGTTCCGAGGACAGCGTGGCACACCGACAGCAGGCGCATGGTGATGTAGCCCTGCTGCCGACGCACCCTAACCCCTTGGTCTTCCATGACCTTCCTCCGGGCGGGGTGCCCCTCGGGCAGGTTACGAGGCACGTCTTGGTAACACCGGACACTTCACTGCAAGGGTGGGGTGCAGTGTGCAAGAAAGCTCTGGGACCCCCCGACCACCAAACTGGAAGGTTACAGTTTCACGAAGCTTCGAACTGACACGCCCAGGCTTGTTACCGTCGCTTCGTTGAGATTGTGACGCGATACAGCGTTGTCATGTTTTCCATAGGCAACCCCATCTGTCGTCCCTTATGCCACAAACACGTATCGTATTCTGCTGCAGTCGTGAGAGGCTCTCAGGCTCTTCAGAACAAGAGGTAAATGAATGCTGCATGCCGGCTTCCTTTTATACCGGATAATCGGGGGGCGGAGCCCGGTATGCAAATTTCATAGTCAGAGTTGATTGGTTCTCAAGGGCGAACCCCATCTGTCGTTCTCGACACAACGTCTCGTTCCCTCCATCAGGGAACTGAGGTTACATACGT
The DNA here is from genome assembly GCA_029783895.1 of Triplophysa bombifrons. Classification (NCBI taxonomy): domain Eukaryota; kingdom Metazoa; phylum Chordata; class Actinopteri; order Cypriniformes; family Nemacheilidae; genus Triplophysa; species Triplophysa bombifrons. Next base: position 4,387,687 of record CM056448.1, read on the forward strand.
AACCAAGACGTTTTGTTTTCATATGATTGTGGAATCTGTTTTAGTTCATAGAAGAAGAACCTTTCTGAGGCTGAAGTTTTCCTCCAGTGGTGATGTAGCTGCTGAGAGCGACAAAATCCTCCATCAGGTGAGAAAAAGAGTCTTAAAATACAAAAGTAAATGTGATGATTTAAGAGAGAAGTGATATATGAGAGTGTTTGATGTGTGTAAATATATGAGATGAGTGATGATGAGAGAATGAGAAATGACAGTATGTTTCATGTGTGGATTGAAATATTTGATGGATTTTAGCTCCAGTCTGCTCTGGGATTGAACATCTCTGATTTTAAACTGTCCTGGACACAACTACCCAAGAGAGAAGAAGAACCGCGAGCAGACAAAGGTGAGTATAGACTGCAAACCTACATTCATAATAATTTGTTGAACTAAACTGGAAAAAATTGAACCATAGTTAACTGACAATGCTTTTGAGAAATACTCCTGGTCTTTAAAATAAAGTGTAATGTAGTGGAGTAGGCGGGGTGAGACCGTGGTTCGAGATCACATAGGAGATCAGGAGCATATAAGAGAACGAGCGACCGGTCCGTCGATGAGAGAGGACCGGGCCCGAACATGTTTATGTTTGTAGTTATATTTTATTCGTTGGCAGTCGTCCGTGAGGGGCTGCCGGCTGTCTTTTTACTTTATTATTTTGATTAAATGTTTAAATGTCTGTCGGTTCCTGCCTCCTTCCTTCCTTTTAATGAACCTTTCTTCATGTAATAATACAAAATGCATAGAATATATAATGTGATTGACTGAATCTTTTTTTTTAGATTTCAGGTTCTTGTGTTAAACATCTTTAACTGGATATACAAACTGAACTTTAATGCAAATGCTGATTCATTTTATTCAGTAAATGTTATTATTCACTTAGTAATGTTAATAAATATAGTAATGTTAACAGTCATGCTTATGAAGCTTGATATTATTGATTAGAAATAAGATACAATGTTAAACTAATACAGATATTTAATGATTTATTTTGACTTAAGAACAATGACAAATTAAACTGACCATACAGCATGGCAACATATAACAATTTTAAATCATTTAATTTTGTTCAGACATTTTTTTATATTGTTTGTACGTGAAGTATGTGACACATCATCAGGTGTTGTGTGTCTTCTGTGGTGAAGTGTGTCAGATGTGTGCTGCACTGTGATGGACTTAAAACTGTCCAGCGTGTCCAAAAATTGGACTTACAGACGTTCTTTGAATAAAGTTGAAGTTTATTAACCTGAAAATCAGCGCTGGGCTGTCTCACACACAACTAACTCAACAGAGAGTCCCGGAGAATCAGTGTTTTACATTTTTATATGTGTATGTGTGGGTGTATCTTCAAGCTTGCTTCAGTAGTTAGTGACCAATCCCACGGCTCTTGAGACATCCACCGTTTAGTCTTTAGCCAATGTAGAGATGACCGCTTGGCGCTTGTGGACAACCGCACCCTTCTTCTTTGTTCTCTTAGCATCTGTAAAACACCAAACTTTCCCCAACTAGTTCACCCAACACTTATCTAAACACAAGATCTGTGGTATGTGTTTGCATGCTCTGCTTGGTTCAGGCATAACAGTTGATCACTCTTGCACATACCTGAGCTGATTTACTCCCCTTGGACGCACTGTTTCTTGTGGTCTAATATTCTCTCCTTCACAGAACCACAGTAATTATGACACTACAGCATGATTATATTGATAACAAATAACTTGATTAAACATATGCAATTAAAACATGGTAATTAAAACACAACACTCTTAAAGACTTATAAAACCCTTCAACTGCTGCATCTTCAGCTCCTGCTTACAGTCTTCTGAGCTTTTCTTCAACATATTAAAGTCTTGATCAATACGGCTCAGATCAGTCAAGAATTATTCACTTTATATCTTTATGAAACACACGTGTTGTTTGCATTATTGTCTTGCTGTATGAAGCTCAGTACATTTGAGGCATTTGAGAAAACAAGCAGCTGTTTCTATTTATTTCTAAATGTATTTGAAGATGAAAGTGAAAACGGAATTTCTTTATGACTTCACAATATAAAGTTGCATATTTGTGGTTATTTGACATCAAACCAATAGAAGTAAACACATTTTTCAAAAAAATCCGCATTTTGCCGGATCTTCAACATTTCTATCGGTAAAAATTGAACAGTTATCAAATTTTGAATGTTATTAGTCACTTAAAGTATGTTGTGTGTTGCACAGCACTCTGTCAACTTTAAAACTCAGTAACTTAAACGTCTTGCTGAACACTTGACAGAAGCTCCACCTTTTTTGATTTGATTGGTCACTTCTCTGCTCTCTAACCAGTAAATACCGCCTCCTTTAATTGATTGGCCACCTCGCTTATTTTGATATTCCATGTTGCATTTAGTCAGTAATTTAAAAAAAAATTGACAAACACCCAAGACAAAATTGTGGGTACGGTCCTACATGAGAAAAAGGATGTTTGTTTTGAATATATCACAAAAAAGTTGCAGATGCCAGTAATTAGAATTCAGGTGATGGTGATCTCTGTGTTGTTGTGGTTACTGTGCTTGGTGGATCCGTGACAGGTATACACTTTGTTTTATCTGCTTAGACTGATATTAGTATAAAAATATTTTTAGTTGAGGGTTAAAGTTTAACTTTGGATATATATGCCGTTGAGGTTCATCTGACATCCCTAATAAAATATAAACATTAAATTAAAATAATAACCTTAGCTTGTCCAGGATCATCTTAAACCAGTACATGACCATCTTAAACCACCACAAACCAGCTACCTTGCCTCAAACCAGCACATGCTGGTGTTTTCAACAGGGTAATAAAAAGGTATGCTAGTGTATTTAGGCGGTTTTATTTGGGAGACATTTTTTCGTGACAGCTTCTCAACTTGGCATTAGACTCTTTATGTTTGGATTACACTGCACAGTGTCTCCATTAACAAAACACAATTCAAATTACATATAGTTAAACTTTCAATTCATGGGATATTGAGGTGATATACTTAGGTTTAAATTTATCACAGTTCACACAGAAATGAGATCCAGTGCTGTATTATAAATAAATAACAATTTAATTGACATATATCGTGGAGGGTTCCCACACATTGCCTTTGCACAAGCCCGAGATTCTTTGCTACGCCTCTGTGGGTACTCTAGTGTTTTTGGACCTAACTATAGTAAACACTGATAGAATCAAAGCAAATACTGTTACAAGCATGTTTACACTATTTATCTCCGCTGTTAAATACAGAAAAACTCTTGATTCTACCACATTAATAACAAAATTGTCCTAGACGTGACGCTGTGCGGATTAAGTGCAGCCCTTCAAAATTCAACAAATAAACACATGAAACAACGACAAAATCACAATAAACACACAGAGATCACATAGTAATGAGCTCTGATAATCTGACTCCCAGGGTGATTCTTGATCTGCATTAATTAACTCATTAAAGAGTAAGTAGCAGATGATTTTGATGGTCCTACTTTGGTTTATGGAGTGTCCAACAACAAGCTTATGTACATAGAAGGTGTAAAAACACTATTATGTCGTAAAAATAGGTAATTATTCTTACCTTACTTCTTGACTGACTCTCAAATGATTCATTCCGCGATTCGTTCGTCTAATCCCCTCCTATCCGCTAGCCTAGGGTCATGTAATTGGTCAGCTGCTGTAGTCTGCTGTGATTGGTCAAACGCGCTTGTGAAGAGCAAGGCGGGACGAGAGCCCTGAGGGAATGACGGGAGTGATGATAATAAGTGTCAGCTGTGTTGCACGGGTATCGAATCTCTTTGGAGGAGATCGGAAGCACAAAAGGACGAGCGAACGGAGGGTACGACGAGAGAAGACCAGGACTAGATGTTATGTTTGTGTCGACCGTGTGGTTGCTGCCGGCATTTAACGTTCGTTCTGTGGTTGAATTATTTTTTATTAAAAGTTGTTGAACGTTATCCAGTTTCCGCCGCCTTCTTTCCATTCCTAGAACTTGTTACAGCATTCATCATATCGCAAATGGAACGCCTACCATCATTGCTGGATAACGGTTTACAGGTTATATATTATATACAGTGTATAGATAGAGATGGATGAACACACTGCATGAAATGTAATTTTACATTTACATTTAGTCATTTAGCAGACGCTTTTATCCAAAGCGATTTACAGGTGGGGTAGGCAATGCAAGCAATTGGGACAGCATAACTACAACAAAAGCATAAGTGCAATCAAAAAAGAAGACTGGTCTCATATAACCTAACACAGTATACAGAACCATTCATTCATTCATTCTTTTTAAAGAGTAGAGAAGAAAATAGTCAGAACAGATCAGTCAGATGTTGACGGAAGAGATGTGTTTTCAGACGTTTCTTAAAGATTTTCATGATCTAATGCTAAGTACTCTTTATACACACCTTATAGATTAAGCATAAACCGGTGAGACTAAAATATAAATGCTACAAGCAAAGTTAAACTTGTTTCCAGTGTTTTAGAATGATGATTGTTCACAACATTGATGAATTATACACTTTATTTACTGTTTTATATGTTTTAATAGCATATTAAAAGTAAAATGAAATTACATAACAACATATATCAATAATTTAAACTAAACTTAAATAAAGCACAATAGTGAAACTAAACTTTAATAAAGACAGAATAGAATAATTAAAACTACATTTAAATTAAAAAATCATAGAATAATTAAAACTAAACAAATTAAATTAAAACATCATAGAATAATTCAAATTAAACTGAAATCAAAACATGTTATAATTATTCAAACTAAACTTAAATTACATTAAAACATTATAAAATAATTATACTAAACTTCAATTAAAACATCATATAATAATTCAAAATAAATTAAAATTAAATTAAAACATCATAGAATAATTCAAACTAAATTTAAATTAAAAATCATATAATAATTCATACCAAACATAAATTACATTAAAACATTATAAAATAATTATACTAAACTTCAATTAAAACATCATATAATAATTCAAAATAAATTAAAATTAAATTAAAACATCATAGAATAATTCAAACTAAATTTAAATTAAAAATCATATAATAATTCATACCAAACATAAATTACATTAAAACATTATGTAATAATTCAAATTAAACTTAAATTAAAACGTCATAGAATAATTCAAACTAAACTTAAATTAAAACATCATAGAATAATTCAAACTAAACTTAAATTAAGTTAGATCCCATATTCACGAAGACATTAAATGATCATCTGAAAGTTACAGGTTAAGGATTTTTATCACAAGAACCTGTAAATGAAATACAATTTATGAAAATCAATAATGGGATAAATACTTATAATGAGTTTTAGATGAGTGTGTGTAGATGTGTTTTCTATACTTTTTCTTTAGTGTTGATCATTCAATTTTCAGGTGCAAGTTCTTCACAGTGATGCAATAGAGCCTGTTTTCTATATAGAAATTTTTCTTTATATAGGAATTTGTGAAACTGTGCCGCTTGACGACGTCACACGCTAATTAACAAATTCCTGACATCATAAAGTTGATCTTAAAGCGCGTTCAAGACACCTCGAAACAGGTTAATAAGTCGATATCCAAAAAGACGCAGGTTTGTCGTTATATGCATCTTCCGTACAAAATTCATTAAAAGGGTGTGTAAATCGGATATTTTACAACATATGGACATATGCTTCCAAACACAGACACAGGTCATGAGACTATCATGATCCTACTGGCCTGAACTAGAAAAAAAAACTACAAGCAGACAGGATCATGACACGTGCATCATAATGATACAAAGTATTTTATGAAACATTATTTTGAAGAGTGTTTGAAACATCAAAATACAGTTGACAGTGGATCTATTTTGCCCCCTTTTACTAGATGTCCAGGTATATTACACAGTAACATATAAACTCAAATATTAAATATTGGCATATATATACTGACATATACTGTAGATAGATTTATATTTACCTGTGTATATATCAGATATATATATTAAGTTATGCAGTTATGTGTAAAAATTAGGACAAACCATGAAAGCCTCTGAGTGTTAAACATATTTGGATATATGGATATTTAATATCAATTTAAAGCAATACTAAGATATTCAAGAAATATAACTAAACGATTAAAACTGAAAAAATTACTTTATAAACCTTTCTCTAAAATCTGCTTAAAAAAAACAATTTGTGGTGAGAAAAAATTAGGACATCTCGACAATTATTTCCACTTAAAATGGCTATAATCACACACAAGCGTATCACATCAGATACACAAGATTAGGACATTGTTACTCATCTTTTTGAAGGAAGCTTTCCCTATTAAAACCACACACATTAAGTTTGGTGTGCTCTTGGCTGTTGAAGTGAGAGTGAACAGCATGGTGAGATCGAAAGAGCTGTCTGGAAATGGATTTAAAAATATATCAAAAGATTTTGAAATCAGCCATTCCACTGTGCGGAAAATAGTCTACAAAAGGAGGATGTTCAAAACAAATGTCAACATGCCCGTCCAAGCAAGTTCACCCTGAGAGCAGACCACAAGATGCTAAAAGATGTCACCAAAATCCCCAAATGTCATCACCTGACCTACAGCAGGCTCTTGCTACTGTTGAAAGTGCATGGCTATAAATCAGAAAGAGACTACACAAGTTCAACTTTAATGGGAGATGTGCAAGGTGGAAACCCCTGCTCTCTAAGAAAAACATTAAGGCCAGGCTGAAGTTTGCCAGTGAGAATGTAGACAAAGACCAGGACTTTTAGGATAATGTTCTTTGGACAGATGAGTCTAAAATTGAATTATTTGGACACCGCAACAGAGGGCATGTTTGGCGTAAACCAAATACAGCATTCCAGGAAAGGAACCTCATACCAACTGTGAAACATGGAGGTGGAGGTGTAATGGTTTGGGGGTGCTTTGCTGCAGCAGGACCTGGCCAGCACACCATCATAGAATCCTCCATGAAACCATCCATAAAGAAAACTAAGAAATGGGTAGTACTGGAATGGCCGAGTCAAAGCCCAGATCTGAATCCCATTGAGATGCAGTGAGGTGACTTGAAACGGGCTGTACATGCAAGAAACCCATCAAATATCTTGCAGCTGAAAGAATTGAGGAGTGGGGTAAACTTTCCTCAGACCTATGTCAGAGACTGGTAAATGGCTACAAGAAGCATCCCACTGAAGTTATTTCAACCAAAGGGGGAAACACTCGCTATTAGTGGGCAGGGTGTCTTTACTTTTTCCTCAGTTAGAATAGTTTTTTAAATCTTTTGTTTAGTGATTAAAACATAGGTTATTTTTGTTGTTTTCCTGCAATTAAATCACTTTACTTTCCAGACAAAAATAAAAACAACATTAAAGCTGCGGGTTCAGCGGGTTCGAGCGATTCAAGGTGTCTAAGGCACGTCTGCCAGGCTCGGGAATCGCACCATAGCAGATCCACGACAGACAACACTCTAGCACACCAAGTAAAATGTCAGAAACGTGTAATACAGTTGCAGAGACATAGATCTTGCTAAAAGGTTGCTGAGCTAATCCGTTTGGTTGCTATGGGAGTGGAATGGCACCTGCCAATTAATAACACATCAAACCACAAGTCATGCGAAACAACCCCAGTGTCCCAGCGATGCTCTATTGCAGAGATAGAGGTCTAGCTTAATGGTTGCTAAGTTAACAGTTTAGTTGCTATGGGTGTGGTATGGCACCTGCCAATTGATAACACATTAAGCCACAAGTGAAATTAACCGAATGCCTGTGTCTTTACAATATTCAACTGCAGAGATATAGGTTGGTGTAAATGATTGTTAAGCTAATCTGTTTTGTTGCTATGGGCATAGCTTGTCACCTTTCATATTATAATACACTTTTCCATGAGTAGAACGAAGCAACTTCTTCGTCTCTATGTCATTCGATTGCAGAGATATAGGTCCATCCATCCATCCATCCATCCATCTTCTTCCGCTTATCCGGGGCCGGGTCGCGTGGGCAGCAGTCTAAGCAGGGATGCCCAGACTTCCCTCTCCCTAGACACTTCCTCCAGCTCTTCCGGGGGGACACCGAGGCGTTCCCAGGCCAGCCGGGAGACATAGTCCCTCCAGCGTGTCCTAGGTCTTCCCCGGGGTCTCCTCCCGGTGGGACATGCCCGGAACAGCTTCCCGGGAAGGCGTCCAGGGGGCATCCGGAAAAGATGCCCGAGCCACCTCAGCTGGCCCCTCTCGATGTGGAGGAGCAGCGGATCTACTCTGAGCTCCTCCCGAGTGACCGAGCTTCTCACCCTATCTCTAAGGGATCGCCCAGCCACCCTGCGGAGAAAGCTCATTTCGGCCGCCTGTATCCGCGATCTTGTCCTTTCGGTCATGACCCACACCTCATGACCATAGGTGAGAGTAGGAACGTAGATTGACCGGTAAATCGAGAGCTTCGCCTTGCGGCTCAGCTCCTTCTTCACCACGACGGACCGGTACAGCGACTGCATTACTGCAGAAGCTGCACCGATCCGTCTGTCAATCTCCCGTTCCATCCTTCCCTCACTCGTGAACAAGACCCCCAGATACTTGAACTCCTCCACTTGAGGCAGGAACTCTCCACCTACCTGAAGTGTGCATGCCACCCTTTTCCGACTTAGGACCATGGCCTCAGATTTGGAGGTGCTGATTCTCATCCCAGCCGCTTCACACTCGGCTGCAAACCGTCCCAGTGCATGCTGGAGGTCCTGGTCTGATGGGGCCAGCATGACGACATCATCCGCAAAGAGCAGAGATGAAATCATGTGGTCCCCAAACCCGACAACCTCCGGGCCCTGGCTGCGCCTAGAAATTCTGTCCATAAAGATTATGAACAGAACCGGTGACAAAGGGCAGCCCTGCCGGAGTCCAACATGCACCGGAAACAAGTCTGACTTACTGCCGGCAATGCGAACCAAACTCCTGCTCCGGTTGTACAGGGACCGGATAGCCCTTACCAAAGGGTCCCGAATCCCATACTCCTGGAGCACCCTCCACAAGATGCCTCGAGGGACACAGTCGAATGCCTTCTCCAAATCCACAAAACACATGTGGATTGGTTGGGCAAACTCCCATGAACCCTCCAGCACCCTGGAGAGGGTATAGAGCTGGTCCAGTGTTCCACGACCGGGACGAAAACCACACTGTTCCTCCTGAATCCGAGGTTCTACCATCGGCCGGATTCTCCTCTCCAGTACCCTGGCATAGACTTTCCCGGGGAGGCTGAGAAGTGTGATCCCCGATAGTTGGAGCACACCCTCCGGTCCCCCTTCTTAAAAAGAGGGACCACCACCCCGGTCTGCCAGTCCAGGGGCACTGTCCCCGACCGCCACGCAATGCTGCAGAGGCGTGTCAGCCAAGACAGCCCAACAACATCCAGAGACTTGAGGTACTCAGGGCGGATCTCATCGACCCCCGGTGCCCTGCCACCGAGGAGTTTCTTGACTACCTCGGTGACTTCAGCCCGGGTGATGGGCGAGTCCGCCTCCGAGCACTCAGCCTCTGCTTCCTCAATGGAAGACGTGACGGCGGGATTGAGGAGATCCTCAAAGTATTCCTTCCAACGCCCGACGATATCCCCGGTCGAGGTCAACAGCTGCCCCCCTCCACTGTAAACAGCATTGGTAGGGCACTGCTTACCCCTCCTGAGGCGCCGGACGGTTTGCCAGAATCTCTTCGAAGCCGACCGATAGTCCTTCTCCATGGCCTCACCGAACTCCTCCCAGGCCCGAGTTTTTGCCTCCCCAACCACCCGGGCTGCAGTCCGCTTGGCCTGTCGGTACCTGTCAGCTGCCTCGGGAGCCCCACAAGCCAGCCAGGCCCGATAGGACTCCTTCTTCAGCTTGACGGCATCCCTTACTTCCGGTGTCCACCACCGGGTTCGGGGATTGCCGCCTCGACAGGCACCGGAGACCTTACGGCCACAGCTCCGAGTGGCCGCGTTGACAATGGAGGTGGAGAACATGGTCCACTCGGACTCAATGTCTCCAGACTCCCTCGGGATCTGGTCGAAGCTCTGCCGGAGGTGGGAGTTGAAGATCTCTCTGACAGGCGATTCGGCCAAACGTTCCCAACAGACCCTCACAGTACGTTTGGGTCTGCCGAGTCTATCCAGCTTCCTCCCCACCATCGGATCCAACTCACCACCAGGTGGTGATCAGTTGACAGCTCCGCCCCTCCCTCACCCGAGTGTCCAAGACATACGGCCATAGGTCAGATGAAACGACCACAAAGTCGATCATCGACCTTCGGCCAAGGGTGTCCTGGTGCCATGTGCACTGATGGACACCCTTATGCTTGAACATGGTGTTCGTTATGGCCAAACTGTAACTAGCACAGAAGTCCAATAACAGAACACCACTCGGGTTCAGATCAGGGGGGCCGTTCCTCCCAATAATGCCCCTCCAGGTGTCACTGTCGTTGCCCATGTGGGCGTTGAAATCCCCCAGCAGAACGACGGAGTCCCCAGCCGGGTCTCCAAGAAGGCCGGGTACTCTACACTGCCATTTGGCCCATAGGCGCACACGACAGTGAGAGACCTATCCCCGACCCGAAGGCGCAGGGAAGCGACCCTCTCGTTCACCGGGGTAAACTCCAACACATGGCGGCTGAGCTGGGGGGCTATAAGCAGACCCACACCAGCCCGCCGCCTCTCACCATGGGCAACTCCAGAGTGGTGAAGAGTCCATCCTCCCTCGAGGAGTGTGGTTCCAGAGCCCAAGCTGTGCGTAGAGGTGATCCCGACTATTTCTGGTCGGAATCTCTGAACCTCACGCACAATCTCAGGCTCCTTCCCCGTCAGAGAGGTGACGTTCCATGTCCCTAAGGCTAGATTCCACATCCAGGGATCAGGTTGTCGAGGCCCCTGCCTTCGACTGCCGCCCGATCCACTTTGCACCGGCCCCCTACGGTCCCTCCTGCAGGTGGTGGGTCCACGGGAGGGTGGCCCCACGTCGCTCCTTCAGGCTGAGCCCGGCCAGACCCCATGGGGGGAGGCCCGACCACCAGGCGCTCGCATACGAGCCCCAACCCCGGGCCTGGCTCCAGGGTGGGACCCCGGCTGCACCATACCGGGCGACGTCACGGTCCTCCAACTTCTAGTCATCATAAGGTTTCTTTGAACCGCTCTTAGTCTGACCTGTCGCCTAGGACCTGTTTTGCCTTGGGAGACCCTACCAGGGGCATATAGCCCCAGACAACATAGCTCCTAGGGTCTTTCGGGTGCTCAAACCCCTCCATCACGGTAAGGTGGCAGTTCAAGGAGGGGCTTGATAGGTCTTGATAGGAGGGGATATAGGTCTATTTTGTAAATGTAATGCATATTTTCAAAATAGCCTCTTTTGTGTTTTGAAGAATTAATATTGAATAGGACCATTTTAAATGGAGACATTGATTCATATTCATGAATACATTGTGGTCAGTAGGACATTGACATTGTCTGCAATAATATTTCAGAAGGCTGTGCCATTTAAATTCTGTTTCTTTGTTACACACACCTCACATGATATATCCCATTTCTTCTCAATTTCGATGTTTGGTTTGAACTTCAGGAAGTCATGTTTACCATGTCTAAATGCCTAAATGCATTGAGTTGCTGCCATGTGACTGGCTGAGTATCAATTTGGGTTTACATGCAATTAAACTGATTTTATCTAATAAAGGTGTGTGTTTTATATATATATATATATATATATATCAACACAGCATCTTAAAACCAGCCAGACATGTGCTATATTTATAGATGTGTAAATATGCAGCAACGTTTAACGTGTAATACATTAAATTTCTAACCTTCCTGTGAGACACATTTCATTACACACACATGCACAGTCTGGATCACACAAGACACACAGAACTATACAGTGCATTCACACTCTTATGATACAGAGGGAATTGATATCCATAAACACACACAAACGCACACTACACACCTTTATCATGCACATATTTATCATTCCTTTAGCAAAGTAACATGCATTGTGATCTGGTGACTCTATTAGAAAGCCATTGAAATTAATGAAATTTCACCTTTTTGACTCTTATGAAGGAATGCCTCTTCCTATGAGCATCACATTTTGCATGCTTGTTAAGTGTCATAATATGTATAATAGTACTAAATGGCAAGTCAGTTGGGTTATTTATTAAGGAGTAGCGACCTGTTATGGTCACAAAAAAAAAAACTGAAGATGTTTTTGATGATTATTGACATAGAGAGTCCAAAGAATTGAACTGAGGTGGAAATTTAGAAATTGCTTGAAAATCCTTGAACAAGTTTGAAAAAGTAGGTTTTTTACATCATCACCAATAATTCAAAAACCATTTGATAGACATCAATGGTTCAAGAGGCAAAGTTGTTATGAATAAGGAGATCTAACGTTTGATATCAATAGTTTGTGTATTAGTCAAATGTCACGTGACACACAGTTGTCTAGGCCACCAAAAGACATGTACATTTTGCCATTTTTACTATTATAGCGCCACCTAGTGTCCAAACGCCACGTTCTTTTTTTATGTGACATCGTAGTGGTGGTCTCCACATATTTCCCGAGCCCCTTGCTGAAATGTTAAACCGTTCTGGATTTTTGGCCATTTAAATGTGATAGGCTTCGCCCATTTTTTTATTTTGGCGCCCCTAAGCGACCGTGAAAGGAAATTTCTACTTTTTTTCGATAATGATTTACAATCACTTTCCACAGAAGTCATCTGCTCTGTTTTGTTTCCGATCGGTCGAAAAACCAACGACTAGTTCGCGAAAGTAGGTTTTTGACATCATGAGCTATAACTCACGAACCGTTCGATCGACAGAAGTGGTTTTAGAGGCAAAGTTGCTCAGAATGAAAAGAGCTATCATATGATATAAATAGTTTGGGTATATGTCAAATGTCACGTCATACACAATTGTTTAAGCACTCCTAAAGCGTTATTTCGCCCCCTGGTGGCCGAATGAGTTCACATTTCTAACAGACCTTAAGGACCATGAGACAAATAAGTCCAGCGAGTGTCGTTTTGAACGGCCTCCGTTAACCCGTTGTAATAAGTGCTCAAACTTCATTGGCCAATGGCGACCATGTTTTTTGAGATAAGCCAATGTCCTTTTAGATATTAATGGTGCATGAGACAAAGACAGACCATACCAGATATTAAGTCCGCCTAGCGACCGGGGATCGAAATTTCAATCTTTTTTTTGATAACTATTCATATTCACACTCCATAGAATTCATCAGCGTTGGTTTGGTTCCGATCGGGCAAAAATCCAGGGACTAGTTCATTTTTTTTTTTACATAAAATGCAAATTAGCGGAAAATTTTCCATACCGGAAATGAAATCGGAGATATACGTTTTTTTAAGTTTTGAGCCAATGATTACACTGATATAAGACACTTGGGTGTGCGACAAACGGTTTAGGGGTTACGTGCGCAAACACGCTTTTCATTGCTGTAGCGCCACCTATGGGCCGATTTGGCTGGCTGCTTGTATCTGAGTAGCGACAAGGACTACTACCATCTGACCAAGCCTCAGCTCTGTCGGTCTTACGGTTTGGGCTGCCCGATCAGTTTTAGGGAAGAAGCGTAATAATAATCCTTACAAATACAATCGGTTTCTAGCCCTTCGGGCTCGAACCCTAATTAGCCAGTGATATGTAAATATTTCTTAATAAAGAACAGAAAATTGAATGAGGTGTCCTAATTTTTATACATCACTGTATGTAAAATAGGAATTTTTAGATGGACTTGATCATATCAGATAATCAGTTTAGTGTGTAGTCATTTAAACAATAAATAAAATAATGAATACTACCTGCTCGAGGGAGGATATAAACATGTGTGGTTCGTACGAGGGGGAGTCTATGATAATAGGATAGAGCCTGTCATCATGTGTGATCATGGACACAAACATCAGATAAAGTGTGCGTACTCGCCTCCGTCCTCCTCCTGTTCTTCTTCTTTCTTGGGTAGTTGTGTCCAGGACAGTTTAAAATCAGAGATGTTCAATCCCAGAGCAGACTGGAGCTAAAATCCATCAAATATTTCAATCCACACATGAAACATACTGTCATTTCACATTCTCTTATCCAGGGGCGCCGAATAGGGGGGAAAAGTTAAGACAATTCCAATGGCCCATGACAGACAGGAGCCCCCAAAATAGGTAAAAACTATATAAAATGATCAAACCATCATCACTCATTATATATACTTATATAATAACACAATTAATAATCTTTTTGTTTTGGGCAGTAAAAGTTAAAAATTCCCATTGACCAAAAAGTAAACATCTATATTGACCAACTCCTGTATCTGAATGAAATGGTTTGGTCCTTCCTTAGCGCTCTCAGTGACGGTGTTTAGTTGAAGTCAGTAGATACGCCAGAACTACAGTGACGATAATGTTCCCTAATCAAAATCTGATTTTCAAAAAGGAAAGAGAGAAAAGAGAGAGAGAGGAAAGACAAAGGAAAGGGTGTCAAACTGTAACCCAGTTTTTCACCAAGAAAGGTGTGTAGCCTATAGCAGTGGTTCTTAAGTCTGGCCCGCGAGATCCACTTTCCTGCCGAGTTCAACACCAACTCTGATAAAACACCAGAAGAGGTGAATCAGTGACTTCAGGAACAGACGTGTTCAATTTAATGTTGTGCTGCGCAGATTGTTTGGCAAATCGCATTAAAGTACTGCAAGAGCGATTCAAAGCGTACCGTGCAATCTGCACTTGAATCTCTTTTGCGGTACTTAATGTCAGACGATGGTAGATTTGCGCAGCGCTGCATTAAGTTGAACGCATCTATTGTAAAGACGCTGAATAGCTTGTTCAGGTGTTTTATATCAGAGTTTGGGATAAACTTTGTAGGAAAATGGATCTCGCGGACCAGAGTTGAGAACCACTGGCCTATAGTCTGTGAGTGGTAATAACCTGTTGGCTTAATGTTCATAGTGAGATAAACTAGCTAGCAACAGACTATTGTTAGCCTGCATTTAATCACCATTTAATCAGTGCAGGGAAACACTTAGCACTATAATAACCCTAGTATGGAAATTCCATTTTACATGTCCACTTTATTTTCTTGTTGGCATATATGTGCAGCTAAGTAAAAAATCTGCCGTTTTTATTGTTTTGAGAGGAGGATGTTTATTTTAAGTTTGTTCGTTTTTCTTTTTTTAAATCTTTTTTTAAATCTTTCATTAATAATTATAATATTAATTAATAATAATTTTGTTAAGATAATTTTCCATTTTGTTAAATTTTACAATAGAAATACATTGAGACTGTAAAAGAACGCCTTCAGCAATGTTTTATGGTTGCTTTAAATCTTGCGTCTAATAGTGAACTGCAAAAAGACTTGCATGCATGTACAAATCACCAGCAGTAAATATTGTGCTAGTACTAGTATTGAACTACAAGAAGCAAGACAGTTGCAAGCCTTTAATTAGAGTTATGTAAAGCTTTTAATGGGACAGTTAGGTCCTAGAGATGTGGTGACAACAGCTGCGCATAGGGGCCCAATTAGATTTTTTGTTATGGGCCCAAAATTCATGGCGGCGCCCCTGCTTTCATCATCATTCATCTCACATATTTACACACATCAAACACTCTCATATATCACTTTCTATTAAATCATCACATTTACTTTTGTATTTTAAGACTTTTTTCTCACCTGATGGAGGATTTTGTCGCTCTCAGCAGCTACATCACCACTGGAGGAAAACTTCAGCCTCAGAAAGTGTTTCTCACGATAAACTGTACCAGAAAAACAAAAATATAAATCATTATTTAAGTGAACGTTAAAAAGTATACAATGAATAGTTAGGCTACTCAAGTATGGAGTTACTAGTTACCTTAGATGACTTTTAATATTAATATTGTGTATTTATATTAAAATGAGTCTGAACTTCTTTCACAGTCCAGAGAGCCGGTTTAAATGACAGTTTATGGATCCATTTGGGTTATGGAATTCACTCACAAGCTCTTTAAAATACTTTTTAATAGTTGAAAATAAAAGCAAAAAGCGAAACTCACAGAGAAGATGGGTGGCAAAAAACTTCTGGTTTTACAGAAGGGATCTTTTTTGTCATTTTTTCAACAATTACCACAACCAATCAAAACAGAACGTTCAAATAAATAAAAAATTATGCAAATGGGTTCTTCAAGGCATTATAGACCTTCTTCTTAAATCAAGAATGGAATCTACTGTTGTCACAAATGTTGCTGATTGATCGGGTTTGACAATTTAGGATTTTGGATTGGAAATGAACACAGGAACACACATGATCATAGAAGCACTTTAAATAAGTGAGTGATTTAAATTTAACAATTTTATAAATTAAATCAAGTTTACCTGTTCCATAGACCTCCACCTCACACAGAGAGAGATGCTGAACTGTAGGCATGACCACATTTACATAAAGTCCCACCATCCCATTACATGAGAAAATAATCGATGTGCCGACTTGAAGATTAGGAAAAACACCACATCTAGAGAGAGAGTTTAGAGAACTGAGAATCAATGACCTAGTTCCATCAATCAATCAAAGAAAAGTGTTCATAAATAACTTTACATGGGATTGTTATTTCCATTGTTTTCCAGTGAGTTTCCAATACGAATCTCTGCTCCATTAGTTTGATCAGCACCGCCATCTCCTCTGTTACTGATGATCACTGTACTGATCTCATAATCATCCAGAAGATCCAGCCTCCACCACGGGTTACTTTCAGATGATGTAATTGAGCAGGATGGGGCGGCATCAAGTCTATATCTCATACCATCTATGGCATTTGCAGCTACATAGGTGGAGTAAGTAGATGACTGTGTAGCCGTTCCTTTCAATGCCAAATTCTCTAAAACAATTCACACAAATATCCAATCATAGAAACACTTCTGTGGTCATCTTAAATATATTGAATATATTTCTAAAATACATTTTTTTCTAACATCAAAGGTTCAGGACAATACTTCATTACTTTTTCTAGTCTTATGCGAACTGATTTCACTTCTCACTATTCATAATAAAAAAAACATATCCCAGAAGCACTAACTGTCATGTTAACTGTGATTTTATTTATCTGACAATAAGATTAAGTTTTATCAGTGAAGTTTAATCGATGGACATTACAGAGAGAAACATAGAATCTTTACTTTATTCATTCACCTAATATTACTAATATTATTATTTACAATCCGTGTAAAGCTGCTTTTCAACATTGAAATTTGTGAAAAGCACTATATAAATAAAAGTGAATTGAACTGGAATTGGATCTCTGCACATACTATATACGTTCATAAAAAATATATGTAGACTGATAGAGAAACATATCCTTTGAATGATAATTCTCTAAAACAATCCACACAAATAATTAGTTATGTGAGGTTTGACACAGAGGCTTCGCAGCTTGTATCAAAAAAGGAAGCATCTCACAGTGAAGCCCTGTTCGGAGCTTGACTGGTTTTGCCATAACCATGTGATCAGTGACGTCCGAAGCTTCGTTTTTACACACACTCACGTGACTGCTTTGTATTCTGATTCAAGAAATTAGGCTTGTTTGACTTGATGCGGCGCTGCAAGATCCGACAGGCAGATGACATCAAGGTACTGCAAGAACTATTCGATAAACTATTAAAAGTTTGGTTTCCAATCGATCTCGCAGTACTGTCATGTCATCCGCCTGTCGGATCTTGCGGCGCCGCATCAATTCGAACATGTCATGTGTGTCTACATGAGCCATACTTATGAATTAAAATTTATAAAAAACATAATGGACACAAAGATAGCGTTTCCACCTTTGACCTTAAGATGGCGCTGTTGTGCATAGTTTTGAAAAGCTTCTAGTAATGAACCATTTTATGATACACTTGAGGAAAAGACTCAATGCTTCGGAAAGCTTCAATTCACCATCACTACAATTAATTAATAGAAATAAACACTTCTGTGTTCCTCTTTAATATATTGAATATATTTCTAAAAGATATTTTTATCTAACATCCAAGTTTCAGGATTATAGCTCATGACTGTTTCTGGTCTTATGCAAACTGATTTCACTTCTGGCTATATATCATAAAAAGAATCCAGAATCTGAGACTTCAATGAGAATCAAAGAGATTCAATGCTAAGATTCGTGGAGCCGGCATGCCACCTGTGGCAAGGGGTGTGTGGTTTAGCGAGGTCTGCACCAAAGGGAAGAGGCGAGGGAAAGACGGTGAGTAAATAGGTCAAGTGCAGATTAAGATCACCTGCGTCTCGTTACAGTGATTGGTGAGGAGACGCTTAAAATGCCTGCAGAGAGCAGACAAAGCTAAGAGAGACCGGCTTGGAGATGTCTGACTGCTTCCCCAGGAGAAGAAGGAATCTTACGGACACAGTTCCAAGAAAAACTTTTGAAATGTTCATTCTGAGTTAGTGAATGCTGAGAAGCGCAGTGACGCCATATTTTATTTTTGAGTAATAAAAGGAATCTTGTCTCCCAGCCACGCCGACCCCGCCTCCTTTCTTCCATATATCTACGAACTTTGTTACACCGCCATTTGTAGTTTTATTCTCTATATGTGGCAGGCTGGACAATCGCCCTCACCTGGTCATAGTCAGAGGTTTATCCTATCGGCTGTGTCCTGAGTGTATATAAGTGGAGGACGCTAGTTAAAATTTTGCGGAGGTTTAATGTACACACGCTTCGCCTTCAGCTTTCTTAAAAGGTACGTGTCTTTCATTTACTTTTAGCAAGGTGCGAATGAGCATTATATCACAGCATAGGTTATAATTGTTAATCTCTTGTTTTTGTTGTGACTATGTATGGTAATGTTTATTTCTGTTACTGTCATGTTTTTGTCCCATCTTGTCATATTTCTCTTGATCTAGTGGCAGGATCATGACAGAAACTCATATTTTATGTGGAGGGAGGCACTTTTGTCCAAGTTCGCAATCCACATGCTCTCTGTAGGTCTTGACCTGTTCCCGCTTTTTCTTCTCATTATTGGTTGTTAAGCAGTTCATGCCCTACTCCTGTTCCCTATTGATTTGTACCATTATTCAATATCTCTGTGTCTTCTGTCTTGTGCTGGTTCATGGTTTGTGTCATCTGTGGTGAGTTCCTTTGTCTCGTGTAGTCTAGTTTATTGTAGTTAAATATCAAGTGTTATTTATAGTCTATTCAAGTCATTACTTGTTCCCATTGCCATATCTTATACTGTTACCCCCTCGTGGGTTTATGTTTGATGATTTGTTTGCTGAGTTTAAGTCAGTGTTGCTTTGCTGTAAAACCAGTTATACTCCCTTTTGATGTATTGTTTAAAATCCTTTTTCTTAGTAGTTGATTTTTTTTTTATCATCTTATGTAATATTTCTGTCATTTAAACATTGGTCGCCCTTAGAGGTAGAACTCATCGGTCTTACTCTTCTTGTTTTATCAGGAACACTGTACAAGGGGGCAGAGAGAGGCCCTACTGATGGTGGTGGGAGTGTGCCACAGAATAATTTTGAACGAATAATGAATTTAAATAAACCAATTAAATGAACAATCACATTTACCTGTTCCATAGACCTCCACCTCACACAAAGAGAGATGCTGAGCTTTAGGAAAGACAACATTCACATATCGTCCCTTCATCCCATAACATGATAAACTGACAGTAGATTTTACTGAGAGATCAGGAATAACAGTACATCTAGAGAGATAATATCAATCAATCAATCAATGAAAAGTGTTCAAGTGATTTCATGAATAACTTTACATGGGATTGTTGTTTCCAGTGAGTTTCCAATACGAATCTCTGCTCCATTAGTTTGTTCAGCCCAACCGTCTCCTCTGTTAGTGATGATCACAGTGGTAATCTCATATTCACTCAGAAGATCCAGTCTCCACCATGAGTTCATATCATATAATGTAATGGAGCAGAATGTGTCTTTATATATTACACCATCAATGGCACGTTGAGCTACCCAGGTGTTGAGATATGTGGATGACTGTGTAACTGTTCCTTTAAGTGCTACATTTTCTAAAAGAATATTCAAAGACATAAGATCAGTAATATCTGGATATGTAAAGACACCTGTGACAAGTCTATGTTGAAATTAAACTTACATTTTCACTTCTAATATCAACATAATATTCTTAATAATTAACCTTTAGACAACGATCAGAAATTTAACACAGAATTAAACCGTAATCTAACCAAAAATCATTTCAAAACGTTCATAATAAATATCAAAACAAAAGGTATGTAAAGATTTCTTACCTTCTGAAGTGCCTACGTTCCCCTGAATGGAAACAAGACCTGTTGAAAAAAATATGCATAAAATTTTTAAAGTGATGTAAAAGATTTGAACAAAGAATGACTGACATCATGTATGATGTTGAGATGTTTGTATGTTCTTTGTGAGATGTACTCACCAGAAAGTAAAATCAGATGAACCAGGTTGTCCATTTCACTATTGAACAAAAGAAATATGAGAATGGAAAATAGAAGAAAATTGATTTTCTGATGGGTTATGAGCAGAAATTACCTCTGGGGTTACAGATGATGAATATCACTAAGTTAGAGAGTCCTTCTCTCTTCTTCACTCTTCTAGCAATACATCAATACATCCCTCTGGACATTTGACTGTCACTCTCCACCCTCATGATGACGTCACCACTGAACATTTAAACCACTTAAACAACACTGGTGTAACGCTGGTCTAGAAGAACTTCCTGTACCACTATTCAAATGTTTGAACAAAATACAATCAACAGAATCTTAATAACCGATTTGAAATTTGAAACAAATATCTTTAAGATTTATCTATGTAAGATTTAAAATAAATAAAACTGGAACTGGAAGTGGTACTTGACCAGTATTTGCATCTTGCAAAGCGGTTCTATAGAACATCATGGGACCACATAAAACGTCTTATGAACATATTATACAAAATACTTATTTACAAATCAAATCTGGTGTCACGAACATTGATGGAATGGCAAATTTGAAATGAAAATGAGATTCTTACCGGTTTTGGTACCTGGAAACCACCAGATACATATAGAGAAACACTATTTTATTTTACCATTTTTAAGGTTTTCTGGATTGATTCAAATCATGATTGATTTCTTCAACACATTTCTTATGAACTCACACAAGTGTTTTCTCTTCCTGATTATCACTCTTATCAAGTTTTGTGTTACGAGTTCAGAATAAAGACACTTTTAAACAGGCAATTTAAACCCACAGACCAAATAACAACAATTTACAAGCAGAAATCTGATTAAGATCACACAACAGATCTTTAAAAGATGTTTTGGGTCACCTGAGTTCACAACTCTATTGGCATGGATGAGTTGTTCCATCTATCAGACACCTGATTTGTTTTGGACTGTTTTGTTTAGGACTCATTTGTTAGGAAGATCAATTCAAATGAAGGATGCATCATGTGATTCTGCATGAACGATGTCAATGAGTGATTGTTATCTGTTAATCTCATGCAATGTGTTTAAATATGCATTACTCCGTTGTGAAATATAATGTACACTTGAGACGTGTCATTGGATAAACCTTAAAGGACTCTGGTAAAGTGGTGAAATGAATCAGTGTTATATAAGTGTGTAGGGCAGGGTGTGTTTGGGTGTGTTTGTGAACTGCTGACTGGAAAATCAAAAGACTTTCACTTTGAACTAAAACCAATCAAAACCTTAGAAATATTCCTCTGATCACCCCTGCTGATTCTTTTAAAGTTTGCAGGAACAACATATATCACAGAAAACATATATTACAGATGAACAACTTTTATCAACAGTAAAAGTGAATGGTAGTGCTTAAGAGTGTTAGGGGCGGTTTCCCAGACAAAGATTTGCTTAAGCCAGGACTAGCCCTTAGCTAAATTTGGATCTTTAAATCCTCTTTAAAAAAATGTGCCGAATCACAGACTTGTTTTTAATTACCAGCATTTCTTTCGTTGACCCCAAGAACCTGTAAATAAAATGTTTGCTTCAAAAAAAATTAGATCATCATTATTAGTTCATCACTAATGCTTGCCTACAGGACCATCACTGGATCTGCACCTGCTTATTTTTACACCCTCCTGCACTCCTAAAGCCCATCAAGATCCCTGTGTTCAGCAAACCAGCGGTGTCTTGTATTACCTTCTCATAAGGACAGTAAATCACTTTCCCACTCATTCTCATTCACAACTCCTTCCGGGTAGAACATTCTGCTCAACTCGATCCGGTCAACCACATCTCTCTCAACATTCAAAAAACTACTTTTAACCCAACTCTTCTGTGAGCTGTGAACAACACTTTATCTCAACAGGTAGTGGTCTAGCTTTAGTTGAAACCAGTAACTTTGTGTTGGCACCTACTGTATTATTGCTCCTGTATGTTATATCGCTGAATGCTCCCTAAATTCTTTGCAAGTCACTTTGTATAAAAGTGTCTGCTA
Organism: Triplophysa bombifrons; assembly: GCA_029783895.1. Taxonomy (NCBI): domain Eukaryota; kingdom Metazoa; phylum Chordata; class Actinopteri; order Cypriniformes; family Nemacheilidae; genus Triplophysa; species Triplophysa bombifrons. The sequence continues at coordinate 4,410,115 of CM056448.1, forward strand.
ATTCACTAAATGTAAATGTCTTAATGTACTGTGCACATGCACATTTCTTGAGTAATTTTGTAGAATGCAGTTGTTACTTTTTTCATCCGCTTCGATCACTTCCTGTACAGGGGATTGAGACCACTGCACCGTCACATAAAAAAATCCTCTTCTAGTCAGAATAGATCCTGACTGTTTAAAAATGGATTGACAAGTTCCAAACACACAATGCATGAAAAAACATTAAAAAGATCGCAATAAGACAATCTGTTCAGGCAAAAGTATAGTCCGGCCATTCGCGTGCTGCCCCATGATGTAATTTCTGATGACGTACTTCGCAGTTGTGGCCTTGTGGTTAGAGATTCAGCCTCCTGACCAAAAGGTCACTGGTTTGATTCACAGGGCCAGCAGTAAGCAACTGACATCCCTGGAGAAAAGCACCTAACCCCTCTTCGCTGCAGTGAAAGCTGCCCCCTTCTCAGGGTCTATGTATTCACGACTTGAGTGCGTGTGTTAACTAACTGCTCAGTGGGTTAAATGCAGAGGTCACATTTCGGTAATGACAAATTGGTCACTTTCGCATGTGCCATTCTCACTTAGCGAGAATTAACAGTTTGTGCAGTCATGGCTAATGTTTAGAGAGTTGGACTCGTGATCAGAATGTTGCCAGTTCGATTCTCAATCCCGGAGGCTAACAACTGTGGTGCCTTTAAGCTGCAGTGATAGCTGCCTACTGCATCTGCCAGATGACCTTGTAACAATGCGACACAAAACCCAGATCTGATCAACCTGCGATGGGCTTCCCCTGGCTGAGGGTGTCCTGTGATAAAGGGCCGAAACACCCAATGAGGCTGAGTAGCACAACTGACAATGTGTCGCATTGATGGGAACCATACAAAGGGCATTATCAGCAACTCAGAGGATGAGGTAAAGTAATAAAGTTTTATAAATGTTGAATATTTGAGGTCCAATAATAAGTGACTACTTGAAACAAGCAAATGGCTTGCAAGACGCTAGACACTACTTTTGCATTCGTCCACGACACTGTTGTCATGCGGTTTCTACGTCAGTAAAGGCGTAAACAAAGGGTAACGCGCATATGATGCCATTGTCAGGCGACTGCACAGCCCCCTGTCATTGTTTAGAATGTCGATTTTTTTTCATGATTTACAACTAGTTGGAAACTTTTGAGATATTGTAAGTACTCATCTGAAAAAAGATATAACACTGGTCTAGTGGTTCTTGGAAATTTTACTGCAAAATTGTTACAAACTGCACCTTTCAGTATGGGATATGCGCATGGGTCCAGGAGTTCTGTTTGTTTACAAATTGACACCGCCATCCACTATCCCTGCGTGCATTATTTAAAGTTTTTTACTTGTTTTCCCAGATCAATTTAAATGCAGAGCGTTTTGATAACGGTGTTGTATGAACGTGACATTGTTCAAAAACACATCTAAAACCTGTTCAACGTTTCCACCACATCACTGTGTTGTATTTGGGGACTTGTATCACAGTCTCCACCATCCGCAGTGATTTACATTTATGCCTTTTCTAAAGCGATTGTGTTGTATTACACAGTTTTTTTGTTTAGTCCTAAGTGCAATCCTCTGGGATCGAACCCATGACCTTGGCATGGCTAGTACCATGCTCTAACCACTGAGCCACAGAGCCACTTTATCCACCATAAACCACAGCCTCTTGTACCTTTTTGCTCACATACATATATACTGTGCAGGGGGTTGCTGTTAAAACAACTCAAAGCCTAAAATCTGTCAACCATCTCCCAGAAAAAGATGAGACAGAAGTTAAGGATGGTCGTATGATGTAAGTCAAAAGCTAAGAGTCAGTATTAGTATATGCAAAACATTGACAACACTGGTTTAATATGAAGCGGCAGAGATGCATCACCTGACAGGTTTCTTGTCGTATCATTAATGACTGTTAATATATTTTACATTGAGAATGACCTCTTTATATCAGCTGTTAGAAACAAACAAATACAGGAATACATCAAAAGAAGGGAACCGCTGGGTGTGGCATGCTTGATCGACACGTGTCCTATCTTGGTGACTTCAATAAACAGAAGAATTTGAATAATGAAAATGTGCTTACATGCCTAAGTTGCAGATTCGTAGACATATTGAACTTTTGTGAACTATGAAACCCATGCATAAAAGTATGACTCACCAGTAAAAAGGTGTAGAAAGCCTTTCGCTTTTGGGCCATTTTAATGGCATGTATATGGTTTGATTCGACACCTTTACTGTATTTGAACATCATGTGTCAGATCAACTGTCCATGATTATAGTGCTAATGATATATAACCATCACACATCATCAACTTGTGGATGGTTTTATTTAGTTTTTTGTCGTTCATGCACAGGATGCAAAAGTGATTTGAATTTATCTTCCTAACAAAACAGCCCTAAACAAAACAGGTGCTGCTAGACGGAAGTTTTAACACGCTTCAGTTGTGAACTCTGATGACATCGTGCATTTTTAAAGCATCTGTTTTGTAATCGTTCTCTGCTGTTTCAGATACTAAAGACTTCACATTCTCTTTTCATTTCTGCTCACAAATAGTTGTCATTTGGTCTCGGTGTATAAATCCTCCATATGAAAGTGTCTTTATTCTGAGCTCATAACACAAAACATGATGAGAGTGATTATTTATAAATATTCTGTCAGTCTTTCACTGGGTTGTGTTCATGATTAAAATGAATGTTGTATTATTGTTAAACGTTTTTTTCATTATGTTTATCCGGTGGTTTCCAGGTGAGAGCACAGGATTTACATGTGCAGTTGATGATTCGTGCCATTTCCAGGACAACAGATTCGATTTGCAAATAAGACCTGAAATGGTGAGTTGAGAAAAGCGGTTTGAGGTCCAGTGGTGTCATGCACATTGATCAACGTGACAGTGAAAGTGTGGTGAGGGTGGAGAGCGAAACGCAAATCTAGAAAGGGATGTATTGATATATTGCTAGAAGAGTGAAGAAGAGAGGAGGACACAGAGTGAAATCTTCATCTGTAACACCAGAGGTAAGTTCTGCTCATAACACATGAGAAACTCAATTCTCTTCTATTCTCGATTCTCATATTACTTTTCTTCAGCAGTGAGATGGAAAAATATATTTATCTGACTTTACTTTCTGGTGAGTACATCTCACATCATATCATAGAACACACAAACATATCAACATTATTCATGCTGTCAGTCATTCTTCATTCACATCTTTGAAATTATTTTTCAAAAGTTAAGAATTAAAGACCAAACAGTAAACTTAATTGAACTGATTTTCATATAAAAGTGTACAAATATTTTTTTGTTCAACAGGTCTTGTTTCTGTTCCAGGTAGTTAAGCAGGTAATCAACTCTTTTGATTCTTCACATACTGTAGAAATGTAGAATGATTACTGTTATTGTTCATACTTTGTTGTAAGTTTGTGGTTAGATGACAGTTTAATTCTCATGAGAATGTGTCTCTAATGCTTCATTCTGGTAGGTCTTTATTTTTAATCATCACTCATCTAGACGCTCAGTCTGTCAAGAGCTTCCACTGGAAATATCATCAACAAATTCAGATTTTTGCAGACACACCAGCATGAATTATTATTCAATTCATTTTAAAATATAGATTTTTGGAACAGTTTATTTCAATGAATATTTATTAAAAGTCCTGAATAAAAAAAAAAATATATTACAAACTTTCAAGTGAAACATTCTTATTATCAAATAGTTAATAAAGTATCAGAGAGATATTTCAATGTGAAGTTTTTCAGCTGTGAGTCTGTGGTTTATGTGTATTGTGTCAAATGAAAAAGCAATGAATCAAACTGATAGAACACATACACTATGTTGAAAAAGACAATGATAAAGTCCTCATATTCATCTTTTAATGTTGTCATGACTTTATATATATCTACACACTGTAAGACCAAACAGTAAAACTTAGATAAATAAAATGGGTTGTAATTACTCAAAAAAATAAAAACGTTCACTCGCCTTTAATTTTCTGTGTAATTAAAACAAAAGTGAAGTTCTAAGTGTACAGCACTCAAATGCTTTAATTTGTTTTTGTCAGTGCACTCAAATAGTTTTACTATACTCCCGTCTGACATCACCCACGTGCGTACGTGCTCCTCCCTCTAGTAGCAGTTGCAAGTTCGCGAAAACACGCCATGTTTTTGTTGCATAATTTGATGCACTTTGCTCCATGTGTTGTAAAAAAAAATGTAAGGAAGGGTATTTATAAATTCTATTTAAATAGTTTGGCCAATCCACACCAGTAGCTTGTGTTATTTAGCAGAGACATTTTTGTTCTTGCTTAAAATTTGACATTTCAAAAAGCAAATTGTGCAGTTTAAAAAAATATTTAAAAGTTTAAGGTTTGTTTGACTGAGCATAATGCCTAATAAGTTACATAACTGATTTAGCATTGTGTGTATTCACATATTTTTCCTAGTATTTTGGCAAATATTACAACCTAACTAACTTCTCAATCTCTCTTTTTTCAGGCTAAAAGTGAAGCAGCTGGCAGTTCAGTTTGGTATGTTTATGTCCAATTATTAATACACATTCATTGCATAGAGATGCTTAAATGTGAATAAATATTGGGTGCGCACAACAAATTGAAGAAAAAAAAATCAATGGCGTGGAAGTGCAAACTATGTGCTGCTATCTTTGATAAAAGGTTACAGGTGCTTGAACACTATCGTTTGCATCATGCCAATGTTTCCTAAGTCAGCCCATTGCCATGTCTCTATGATGACTGTATCTGCACATTTCAGTCAATAAATGCGTTGAAAATTCACTTAACACGGTTGCATACTCAGACAGCTGTGCATAGTGTAAATTATATGGACACATCATTCATTTGTCCTATATGTGGACTGAAGCAGCCGTTTAGCGATAAAACCCTTCTCAGTCATTTAAGGACACATTTAAAACAACATGAGACGGTGGACTGTCCATTCCGAAATTGTCAGTACCCTACCAATATCTATTCCTCCTTCAATGCCCACAAAAGTAGGAATCATCCAGATGGTGATGTGTCAAATTTTAAGGATGAGATCATCTTGAAAGGAACTGACAGCCCCTCAATGCAAAGTCAAGTTGAATCTAATGAGCAGAATTCCTCTCAGGATTCTCTAGAGCTAGAGACTACTGACATTAATCCTCTTGAGTCAAGATATGACACCGATGAATTGCAAGCTCAATTGAGGAACAACTTGGCTTCTTTGTTCTTGAAAATGCACAGTGTTCTTCATGTATCAGAGATGGCTATACAAGACATAGTTGAAAGTTTGGTACAAATATTCTCACTGTCCAAACCTCTTGTGAGAGACTCAATCATCATGGTTCTGCGAGAGTATGATCAGACTCTCAGTGAAGTCCTTCTTAATGAATTAGTGGAAGCTGTAGTGAAAAGTAACATCTTTGTCAGTGCTACTGCAGAAGGTGCGGAGCTGTCCACTGCTAAGCGAAGGAAAAGATTTGTGGAGAGTAACTATCCTCTGGTATTGCCAGTTCAATATACAGTTGATTCCAATGGACACACAGCCGTGTATGTTCCAATACTTCAGATGCTTCAAACAATGTTTAAAAATACTGATCTTCTTGAAAAAATTCAAGAAGCCAACCCATCGCCACCTGGAACGTACATGTCTCATGAAGACGGAATGTATTTCAAACAAAATGAGGTATTGTCAGAAGTAGGAGAGCTGAAATTGTCACTGATTCTGTATGTGGATGACCTTGAACTAGCAAATCCTTTAGGCACAGCTAGAAAGATCCACAAGCTTTGTGCAGTGTATTGATTACTAGCCAATTTACCCAGTAAGTATAGATCCAGCCTACATGTCATACAGCTAGCTCTGCTATGCAAAGTACCAGACGTGCAGAAGTGTGGTTATGAAAGTGTTCTGTCACCTTTGTTGAAAGACTTGCAAACTCTTGAGCAGGATGGTGTTTTCATTGAAAGTCTCGGTCAATGCATCAGGGGCACTGTGTTGTCTGTGGCAGCTGATAATTTGGGTGCTCATGGTCTGCAGGTTTTGTGCAGTCTTTCCGAGGACATTATTTCTGTAGATTTTGTTGCTGTACTGCAGAGCAAAGACAGGCCAGTGAAGTTTCTGAAGGAGAGTTTAGCATGAGAACCAAGGCCTGCCATGATCTTCATGTGCAAAGTGTTGTGCAAGGAGAAAATGTAACCCATTTTGGTGTTACAGGGGAGTGTGCTCTCAGCAAGGCACTGCAGCATTTTCATCCCATTACTGGATTCCCACCTGATATTCTGCATGATTTGTTTGAGGGTATTGTGCCTGTTGAGTTGGCCTTGTGCATCAGTGAAATGATTCGAAAGAAGTATTTCACCCTTGAAGATCTAAACAAAAAAATTTGAACATTTCCATATCATCAAACTGATAGGCTTGATAAACCTCAGCAAATCTCCAAAAATGTTGCTGCCAAACGAACCATTGGTGGGAATGGGCATGAGAATTCCACTTTGCTGAGGTTATTACCACTTATGGTAGGAAGTAAAGTCCCTGAAGGAGATGAAGCATGGGCCATATTGATGGACCTTAAAGAAATTGTGCAGCTAGTGTTGTCTCCATCTTTCACAGAAGAATCCATCCACTACATGCAAACTAAAATAAGTGATCACAGACAGGTTCTTAAAGCAGTGTTTCCAGACTTTAAACTCCGACCCAAGCATCATTATATCAAACACTACCCAGAACTGACAAAGCGTTTTGGGCCTCTGGTTCATCTGTGGACCATGAGATTTGAGGGAAAACACCGCTTTTTCAAAAGGGTAATGCATGACACACAGAATTTCAAGAATGTCTTGAAAACCCTGGCTACCAGGCATCAGCACATGATGGCGTATCACCTCAATGCTCCATTTTTTTTTCAAACCCCACATACAGGTCTCAAGTGTTACTACTGTCCAAGTCACTACTCTGCCTCAAGTGGCAAGAGACTTCATTGAGACCAAGACAGACAGCCAAAACATATACAGTACATCAAAAGTCTCTATTGATGGCACAGAATATGCAATTGGAATGTTTGTTTCCGCAGGGCAGGCAGGAGGACTTCCAAAATTCAGCAGGATTGAAAATATACTGCTTGTGAACAACTCTGCTTCCTTTCTTTGCAGGAACTACGAGTCCTGGTACAGAGAACATTTAAGATCATTTGAGCTGACATCATTGGACATCTTCTCTGTGCATCAACTGTCAGAACTAAATGACACAGTAAGTCTCACTGCATACACTGTTGGTGGACATTTGCTGTTAACACAGAAAATATCTATTTTGATCAGAGATTTGGAGGATTAAACACATTTAGAAATGGGAAAATATACAGTCACCTAGAACAGAGAATAATGTTAAAGGTATACCAAAAAAGAAAATTCTTATTTACAAACGTAATGCAATCCCATATGTATATGACTTTATTTCTTCAAATGAACAAAACAAATGAAGAGTCCATATAACAAGTGAATGAGTTCCAAAAAACAAACATGCGTGTTATGGTTGACTGAAAGCGATGCTTTCAAGTAAAAAAACAACAACATTTAAACAATATCTTTACTCCAGAAGACATTGATTAATCTACTGTCATTGTACGGATAGCATCATTATTGCTCTATGTGCTGTTTGAAGTGTTAACTCTTCAAAACCCATTCACTTGTATTATATGGACTCACGGAAACTGATTATTTTTCTAAAAATCTTCATTTTTCTTTGTAAAGAAAGAAAGAGAGTCATATACACTTTTTTGGTGAACATTCCATTTAAACTCATTCATGCATTCTTTATTTTCTTTTAAACAGGAAGAATGGCAGCTCAGAACTTCCTGCTTCATGTCCATATCTCATCAGACATTGTGAGGAAGATAACTCTGTCTTCACGTCCAGAATCTGTGAATGATTTAAAAACAATGATAAAAGAGAAGTTTAAGCTAGACTTTGACTTTAACCTATCTTATGAAGATCCAGATTTTGACGGGCAGCTATGCTCCCTTGTAGACATTGAGGAACTTCCACAAAAGGCTTTGCTAAAAGCTGTACGATCTGAGATTGATGCAAGTTCAGTAGTATCAGATGACACAATAACATTGCCCCATGCTGTGACTCCAGACAGGGCTGAGAGATGGCCTTATGTTTTTCCAGTGCCCACTTTTTCTTATGAGGTAGAACTCATACTTGGTGAGGGAAATGCTACATGTGAGAAAACAGGGAAGACTATCAAGTTATCCAGGGGACAAAAACATGACATTCTTGAGACCCTTGCAGCCAAAATGCATAGTTTCAAAGCATACCCGAATGATAAAGAAGTATCAATGGTAGCAGAAGCACTTGTCACCAAGCACCCTAGTCTAAAAGAGCCAGGATCTCAGACAGGGTGGTATGGTTGGAAAAACAGTCTGAAGTTTAAGATGGGAAATTACCGCACTAAATTGAGTCGAGCAGGATTTCACGAGGTTGCTGTAAATTGTGGAAAGAGGAGTAGAAACAACCCGGACAAGCAAGCTCCTCACACAAACATCAAACGCCCCAAGAGGGCAGAAGTGAATTTCCTCCCTAACTTCCCAACAGGCGAAGACACGGCAAGCCTGGAACAACTTAGGCTACAAATTGCAGAAGAAGTTAAGAATAGTGACAAAAATCTTGTCCTGATTACGAAATTAATGCAGACGACCTTTGCCCTGAGACGCAAAGAGGTTATCACTGAAAACCTACCTGTTGGTGATATCCTGGAACGCTGGCCTGCCTTTAAAATGGAGTCACAGGTAAAAATATTTTTCTTAGTACACTTGAAAATGTGTTATTTAAGGAATAGTTGACCCAGAAATGAACATTTGCAGTTATTTTACTCTCTCTCTCTGGTCATGCAAGATGTAGGCGACGTTCTATCTTCAGTATAACACTAAAGATGATTGGTAACACTTTACTTGAAGGGGTGTGCATAAGACTGACATGACACCTTCATAATCATGACACATGTCATGAATATGAAGTAGATTTTATGCATGTTTATGACAACTGTCATTAAGTGTCATTCGCTCAATTATGACATTTTTAATGCAAATATGACATTGAGTGAGATGTCTTTGTTATGACACCTTGACATTAACCAATACATCATAACCTGTCAGTGTCTTTGTAATGACAACTTGACATTACTAATTCAACATAAGTTGTAAATTGTCATGTGGTTGGTTTTGACATTGGCTGTTATGAGGCCATTATAACTGTGTCATGAATATTTTTCTTGACCTCAACTACAGTGGTACACACTGAATTTGTCATTAAAATGTTATAATGGCCTTATGACAGCCAATGTCAAAACCAACAACCTGCCAGTTTAATGTAATGTTAACCCATAAAGCTAAGTGGTTTATTAAGTTTGAAAATGAATCTGCTATTTCATGTTTATGACATATTTATGGCAGGTTGTGTTGTCTTAGTAATGTCAAGTTGTCATGACAAAGACACTGACAGGTTATGATGTTTTGGTTAATGTCAAGTTGTCATAACAAAGACATCTCACTCAAAGTCATATTTGCATTAAAAATGTCATAATTGAGCGAATGACACTTAATGACAGTTGTCATAAACATGCATAAAATCTCCTTCATATTCATGAGCGGTGTCATCTCATGATTATGAAGGTGTCATGTCAGTCTTATGCATACCCCTTCAAGTAAAGTGTTACCAGATGATTTTTATCTTAACTCATGGTCCTTGGTGACTCATAAAATACAGGTCAACAGGCCGTCACTTTGGGAGTCAAAAACATAAACAAGCAACACAAAACTAATACCTGTGACACACAAATCTTAAAGCTCCAGACTCGTTTTCCTGGTAATGTTATCACCAAGGACCACAGGTTCACAGCTAAAAATAATTTTTAGTGTTCAACTGAAGAAAGAAAGTAACTTACGTCTTTGATGGCTGAAGGGTGAGCAAACTGACAGCAAATTTGTATTTGGGGTTCTTTTTGGCAGTTCGAAGTTCAAAACGTTATTTTGCATCACGTTTTTTTTCCTACAGGATCACAAATGTATACTGTGTACATACCTTGGCTTAATCACTTATTAATTTTTGCAGATCTGTTCCGAGTTTCATAAAATTACAAATGTCAACCTGAAGAACCACTTTTATGCCGTGTTGGACCAGCATGCTCCCCGTCTTCTGAGCTTGTTCAGAAAGAAAGCTGCTCGCACAGGGAAAGTGTCTGAAGTACTGAGTCAGCTCTTCAGGATATATGACCTCCAGGTCAGTTGGTTACACTTCTTGATGCCTGATAAAGAAACTGCAGTGGGTTTTTAAATATTTTGGTTGTACTTACAGACATTTGAGAGGTAGATGCATAGTATTGTGTGGCTGTGCAGATTATATTCCATGTTAAATCAAGATTCTCAAACTCCAGTCTCTAATTCTCACTCTGAAGGAAAAAGTGGACGTCCATGTAGGACGAGCTGCCGTCCTCCGTGCTCTCCCCACCTATCTACAAGAGGACGACTCCAACTTTCTCAAGACGTGGGATGTAAGCGTTGCACTGTTTGATTACCAATAATCTCCCTTACCATTCAGATGTCATCCTGGTTCTAGTTCCATGTTTTTAATATATTAATTAGAATTGTAGTTACTGTATGGGATAGAATGGTTTGAAATAGATGTAAATATATGTCACTTATTAGCAATCATCCTTTGGAAGTTTAGAGTAACAGTTCTCTGTTCTTGTCTTCAGGTTGAGCAATCTGATGAACCAGACATTGATGCAGTACCACTTGGTCTCCTCTCCATTAGTGGCAATTCATCAGATGCCACGTTCTTCTGCCCAGAGAAGATTGCAGTTGTACTTGAGGGTACCATGGTTATTGATTTTTTCCACATTGGCTGATGCATTTGCCATGCTTTTTGGGCTAACTTACGCCTTGGACCTAAATTACCCAAAAGAACTGGCCAACACATTTGACTCTGGAGGATGGGAAGCTAAGGCACAGAGTGTTAAGCCTTAAAAATGAGCTTTTCGCAGTGGAGTAACCTCAGTGTTTGCTTACATATTGTATGATTGTTCAACATACAGTTGCTGTTCAAGTTTGCATGTTTACACTATTGATGTCATACAGTACGACAGACAATGCAGTGCATTGCAGTTTACACTTTAGTAGTTATATCTTTTATTTATTTATGCTAAAACATAGTACATGGGTCATTATGTGCAGTTTAGTAAATCGAGATTTTTTTTTGTCAATATTGGATTTGTACTCTATTTGTCTATTATGTAATTTGCAGAACAGTTTCTCAGTTGATTTACTATGTAAAAAATGACTACCACAGTAGAAGTTACCATATACCACTCAGAGATGAGTTTAAAAAACTTTTTTTAATCATTCTCTTATATTGTATTCTAGTATAACTTTTATATGTCTAAAGTTACTGCTATGCGTGAATTTTGAAAAGTGTTCCTACTTGACCGAAGTGTTTACAGCTGGGTGATATCCAGATATCCATATTGTCCACTTCTAAAAGTGATTGTTATCTCAGCCCATTTCTTAAGGGCCTTGCACTGTATAGAAGTATTTCCATTTGACAGACATGTTTTGATGTTGATGCTTTGTGATTACTTAATAAAAGAGTAACTCGCATTTAAATTGTCTGTTAACCGGTATTTTTCTTTCAGAATGTGTTATAGTTAGCAATTTAATTACTTGATAATGTAAATCTAAAAAGGTACAAAAATGAATAAAGTGAGTAATTTGTTACTGAGAAATTAAAACTAAAATCATTTTATGAAGGTAAAATAAAAACTAAAATGTTTTTATGATAGTAAAATAAATTGTATTGTAACATAAACATTTAAGTTATCTTTAATTAATTTTAATAGGTAATGTGAACCCATAAACAACTTATAAAATTACTTAACTAATAGTGTTAAATTAACTTGTAATAGTAAGTAAGTGCCCGTTAAAAATGTTTCTTTAACTTATAACTTACAATTACCTAGTACCATTTACTTAAAAAAATTATGTTTCTTTAACTTATACAATTTAGCTAATATAACTTACAATTACCTAGTACCATTTACTTAAAAAAATTATGTTTCTTTAACTTATAAAATTTAGTTAGTATCACTTAAAATTTTCGATGTAATCAGTTTTAACAATTTTTTTGAGTTATATTAACTTATCCGGTTTTACAGTGCAGACGGACTGAATAACTGTCTTTGAATATATATATTCTAGAGAATTTACCATTTAAAGGAACAGCGACACAATCATCCACTTGGAGTACTTGGACAGCTCAACGTGCCATAGATGGTGTCAGAAATAGATCAGACCATACTGTTCCATACTGCTCAGCTACATCATCTGAGAGTAACTCATGGCGGAGGCTTGATCTTCTGGATTATTATGACATCAGTGCAGTGATTATCACTTCTAGATCAGACTGCTGCGAGGATCAAACCAGTGGAGCAGAGATTCGTATTGGAAACTCACTGGAAAACAACGGTAACAACAATCCCATGTAAAGTTATTCATGAAATCACTTGAACACTTTGCATCGATTCATCGAAACACCTCTATAGAGATTTCACGAGTTCACCCTCGCAGATAAGCAGCTAGGTTGTAGGATGAATTGGTAAAGCATGGATATGAAGGTTATGCATATTTGGCGTGCTGTGCTAGGAGTGGGCTTCATAGTCCATAAAAACTATGAACAGAACCGGCGACAAAGGGCAGCCCTGCCGGAGTCCAACATGCACCGGAAACAAGTCTGACTTACTGCCGGCAATGCGAACCAAGCTCCTGCTCCGGTCGTACAGGGACCGGATAGCCCTTAGCAAAGGGTCCCGAATCCCATACTCCCGGAGCACCCTCCACAAGATGCCGTGAGGGACACAGTCGAATGCCTTCTCCAAATCCACAAAACACATGTGCAAACTCCCATGAACCCTGCAGCACCCTGGAGAGGGTATAGAGCTGGTCCAGCGTTCCACGCCTGGGAGGAAATCCACACTGTTCCTCCTGAATCAGAGGTTCTACCATCGGCCGGATTCTCCTCTCCAGTACCCTGGCATAGACTTTCCCGGGGAGGCTGAGAAGTGTGATCCCCGATAGTTGGGACACCACCCCGGTCTGCCAGTCCAAGGGCACTGTCCCCGACCGCCACGCGGTGCTGCAGAGGCGTGTCAGCCAAGACAGCCCCACAACATCCAGAGACTTGAGGTACTCAGGGCGGATCTCATCCACCCCCGGTGCCCTGCCACCGAGGAGTTTCTTGACTACCTCTGTGACTTCAGCCCGGGTGATTGACGAGTCCACCTCCGAGCCCTCAGCCTCTGCTTCCTCAATGGAAGACGTGACGGCGGGATTGAGGAGATCCTCGAAGTATTCCTTCCACCGCCCAATGACATCCCCAGTCGAGGTCAACAGCTGCCCCCCTCCACTGTAAACAGCGTTGGTAGGGCACTGCTTCCCCCTCCTGAGGCGCCGGACGGTTTGCCAGAATCTCTTCGAGGCCGACCGATAGTCCTTCTCCATGGCCTCCCCAAACTCCTCCCTGGCCCGAGTTTTTGCCTCCCCAACCACCCGGGCTGCAGTCCGCTTGGCCTGTCGGTACATGTCAGCTGCCTCGGGAGTCCCACAAGCCAGCAAGGCCCGATACGACTCCTTCTTCAGCTTGACGGCATCCCTTAATTCCGGTGTCCACCACCGGGTTCAGGGATTGCCGCCTCGACAGGCACCGGAGACCTTGCGGCCACAGCTCCGAGTGGCCGCGTTGACTATGGAGGTGGAGAACATGGTCCACTCGGACTCAATATCTCCAGACTCCCTCGGGATCTGGTCGAAGCTCTGCCGGAGGTGGTAGTTGAAGATCTCTCAGACAGGGGATTCGGCCAAACGTTCCCAACAGACCCTCACAGTACGTTTGGGTCTGCCGAGTCTGTCCAGCTTCCTCCCGCGCCATCGGATCCAACTCACCACCAGGTGGTGATCAGTTGACAGCTCCGCCCCTCTCTTCACCCGAGTGTCCAAGACATACGGTCGTAGGTCAGATGAAACAACCACAAAGTCGATCATCGACCTCCGGCCAAGGGTGTCCTGGTGCCATGTGTACTGATGGACACCCTTATGCCGCCTTTCACCATGGGCAACTCCAGAGTAGTGAAGAGTCCATCCTCCCTCGAGGAGTGTGGTTCCAGAGCCCAAGCTGTGCGTAGAGGTGATCCCGACTATCTCTAGTCGGAATCTCTGAACCTCACGCACAATCTCAGGCTCCTTCCCCGTCAGAGAGGTGACGTTCCATGTCCCTAGAGCTAGATTCCGTGTCCAGGGATCGGGTTGTCGAGGCCCCCGCCTTCGACTGCCACCCGATCCACTTTGCACCGGCCCCTTACGGTCCCTCCTGCAGGTGGTGGGTCCACGGGAGGGTGGCCCCACGTCGCTCCTTCGGGCTGAGCCCGGCCGGACCCCATGGAGGGAGGCCCGACCACCAGGCGCTCGCATACGAGCCCCAACCCCAGGCCTGGCTCCGGGGTGGGGCCCCGGCTGCGCCATGCCGGGCGACGTCACAGTTCTCAAATTTTTTGTCGTCATAAGGTGCTTTTGTACCACTAGTATAATGTTTATTAATATTATAATACATATGAGAAGGTTTGTAACTCCTGTTTTTGGTGAATATTACGTCATGACTTGCTTTTATAACATTCACATGGCATGTGTACATCATGAACTATGCTCACACTAAATTCACGTGCTGATAAAAGAAAGTCTTTGTTAAATGTAGATTTGTATTTGTAAGATTATGAGTCACTTTGTGACAGTTTCTGTAGTTTGACACTTTTTCACATGTGTTTGTTTTTATAATAAACAGGCACCATTCACTCTGGAGTTATACTGGGCTCTTATCATGATGTGAAGTATAATCTCCTGGTGAGGGTCTTTGCCACACTAGGGGTCTTTGTCAAATCGGTGATTCAAATGTGTTGTCAGAGCTGTCAAAGGTAAGATATTTGCAAATCCATTGAAAAATAATAATAATGATTTATGAATTTAAATCATGAAAATGGAGGTTTGAGAAGGACAGCAGCAATCTTAAGTATTTCTAAAATGTCCAATTAATGATTTTTATGAATTGTTTCATTTACAGGATCTTGTGATTAAAATGCTTAACCTGAATCCTTCACACAGTCATTTAATTCATATGTTTTTTGCCCTTTTTGCATGTCTTCATGTCTATTTTAACCAAAGGCCAATCTTCTGGTCTCTCGTGAAACACACACAGAGGAGCTCAAACTGCAATTCATCGACTGGCCGCTAGAGGCTGGATCCAAACCGGAGCAGAATCTCTTTGAGCCCCGTGTTAAAATTTCAAACATTACAGCACAAAAAAACATGTTTACAGCCTGGTACAAAAAATTATTTGGTCTATAAAGGTCATTTTTTTCCTTCATGACAACAGTAAGGAGTTGATTTTTTAATAATTTATCCGTTTAAATTATATTAAGCCTTAAAATTCTGCAAATTAGGTGCGTGGCAACTTGAGTGAAAAGCGGTTTCAGCAACCAGGCTCCTCAGCTCTGACCAAGTCCCGCCTCTTTGCCCATTCTCGATTATCCGGGATTGACGCGCTTGTAAAATGGCGATAGCTGGCTCCGCCTACTTTAGGCTTTGTTTTTACTCCTCACAAACCTTCGAGTGACGTCACAGACACTAAGTCAATATTTTATACATTCTATGATGTTAACCCTAGTTTAAATTATTCTATTATGACTTAATTGAATTCACTCTGTTTTTTTCTTTAAAAAATTCCTTCTTTTTAATCTAGGTTAACTCCTATGTTTTTAATTTTAATTATTCTATTGTGACAATGAAATTTCTCAGTTTTTATTTATCTACTTCTTAGCACACGCAGACACACACACGCAGGGCCGTAGCACAGAATCTCAGGCCCTGTGCAAAGGCAATGATTGAGGCCCATTCCACGCTATATCAAGTAAATTGTTATATTTATTAATAATAAAGCTCTGAATCTCATTTCTGTATGAATTGTGATATACTTACATATAAATAGATCACGTCAGTATACCCTTAAACATGAATTGTCAGTGTAACTATATTTAATTTCAGTTGTGTTTTACTAACAGAGACACAGTGCAGTGTAATCCAAAACATTACACATTTAATTAATTAACGGTAAAACAATCATGTATTTATGTCAGCAACCTGTGTGTATTCTAATAGGCTAGTTCTGCATCAATGGTTGTAAAAATGCCACTTCATGAATGTAACTGAGATTGCTAATGAATATTTTTAAACATTAAATGCCAAGTCGAGAATGTCAAGACAAAAACTGTCATCTTTTCAATTTTTATAAAAAAATAAAAGACTTACACTAGCACATCTTTTTCATGTTTCTTTGTTTGTTTGTTTAATTCATTCCTACCACCAATCCAGCATCTCAGGCTGTTTGACATGGGGAGAACCAGTCGATCCAAACACAAGTCTGTTCTCTGCACAAATTGGGGGGGTTTAGAATCTTCAATCAAACTAAGCTGCGTGTCTTTGGCCTGTAGGAGGAAACCGGAGCACCCGGAGTAAACATATTTTTAAATATTCATTGATTTAAATTTAGCATAAAAGTAAACACAAACTATCCAAATTATACTTTATTGGATCAAGCACTAGTTGTTAAGTGTATTTTACTTTATCTACCTGTGGATGAGACTATCCATCATCTGCTCTGAGCGGATCCAGGTGAAAAGGAAATACATTTAAATTGAGCTTTTTTGTACATACTTATTATATTTAAATTATACTCTAATAAGTACACATTAAAGGTATTATTTTGGAACAACTTTGAGTATATTAAGTATACTTTAAGTTAGGTTAAACATCAATTTGAAGCTAGTCACAATATATTTAATATATTGAAATTGTGTTAAACTGGACCCATTTTAAGCACATTTAGTACAATTTATTGCTGTACTAGAACCATAATGAAAATATAATTTCAGTTGATCATTATTGTGCTATCCCTATATTTTAAATATATTTACAGCTCCTTGATAATGTATTTGCAGATCACTAAAGGGGTACTATTTATATACTAAAAATGTATTACACACAACCGTTTATTATGACAATTTATATTTTCAATTTATTAAAATAAAATGTAAAACACTCATTAACAGACAGTAAAAATACTGTAAATTACACACAAGCATTTCGAAACTACAAAACGTTAATGTAATTTTTACATCAGGCATACATTAAAAACTATACCAGCATAAACTCCACAATGACATACAATGTAGTGGCATGCAGATATGTAACTTAAAACTTAATTAGCTTAGATTAATAAAAACTTAGAAGAAATTAACAAATAAAAACTTAAATAAATCAAAGTGCTTTTTTTACAAACTGCAAAACAGCAGAACCACAGAAGTCAATAAATTGAATTTTGGCAATTCTAACCAAGAACTGTAGCATCTGAAACGTCACTGTATTCATCCTTCCAGTGGAGAGCGACTGTTCTTTGAGTTTGACTCGTTGTTGTATTTCCTGCGAATGAGTTCTTGTGTTGGGGAACTGTTTAATCACAGTGTCTGTGAATAGGAGGAAAATAAAAAATGATTTTTTTTTCTGCAACAGAATAGAATGTTTTGAAATTTATATTTTTCAAATGATAAAAATGAAATATTCTTTCACATGGTAAGCTTATGCATTCACTTTAAAAAATAAATATTTTTTTACAGTTTTTGCCAAAAAAAATTACAGTGCTTTCCCTGTTTTTTTTAAATTACAGAAATGTTTTATTAAAATTACAAAAAAAAACTGTTTATTGACATGTGTAACGTAATTTAACAGAGAAACTTTGTATAAATGGAATACAGTATATATCTGATTTTTAACATAATTTCAATGATAATTTTAAAGAAACTAACTGTAAAAATAAAGTTTTTTTTATTAACCTGCTGGCCTCTTTTAACACATGAAATACTGTAACAACTGTGTTAATTTCTGACACCCCTAAGCTTGTCACAGATTATCAGAGATCTGTTAGAAATAGAGATATCCTAGTAAAAAGTATATCTATCTACTTGTGTTAAGCAGGCCTCTTCTTTTTTTGTTTTTAAAACCAGTCTTAAAACCCATCTTTTCTCTTTGGCTTTTGACACCTGTGACGGGTCTCCTGGGTTCTTCCCGCTATTGCCGGTTGGTGGGTGTGGCTAGGAGACTCATCAAGTCAACAATGTCCACCTGGTCTACCCACTATAAAACTGTTTGGTCCTTGTTGGTGTGAGGTTGGCTGGCTCCCGTTTATTTTCGTTTTGATTTACATTTGGTTCTGTCTGACGCGTTGATGTCAGGCGTAATGGTCTTTGATTCTGATGTTTTATTTATTATTCTATTATTGTTAATAAACACTTACATTGTTACTAAACCAACTCGAGTATTTCCTCCATTCATTTGTCACGGCTTTTGAGCCGGTCGTGACAAATATGGGGGCTCGTCGTTAATTTTCTCAAATCGAAGGTCAGTTCATTTGTAATTCAATTCAATAATACGTTTTGTTTCGTTAAACCGAATGTTTATTCGTTAAGTATGTATTATTTTTGGTAAAATTTGTATTGTTTCCGAAATTTTTGGAGGATTATTCTTGTTGGTTTAGTCTTTTTTTCGTATTGTTTTACGGGAGCTTCAACTCTGGTAAGTGTTTGCTACTATATGTGAGGAGAAATTATTTTGGATTAAACTTTTCACTGTTAGGTTTAGCGGGGTGTCCTTAAACGGGATGCTTCGATTTTTTTTATTTTTTATTTTAGTTTGTTTTTTTTGTATGGTGAAAGCAGTTGGAGCAGTTGTCTCGGGAACACGTCCGTGTTTTGTACTGGTGGCTCGTTAATCGGTCACTTTTGCAAACACTGGTTTACAGTGTATAAGAACCCGCTGCAAGTAACTATATGAAGACTAGGGTTGAGTTTAGGTAGTTTTGAAATTTGGTTGGAGGGAATTGTTTACTACGGGTAATTCTCCTCAGATGTTTTTGAAAATAATTAATGTACCCTAACGTTTGTTTGTCACAATGACTTCGAAAACTGAAGAATTCATTAGTGCTCCGTCAGAAGACTTGTTAAATGATTTGACTAGAGATCAATTGATAGAACTTGCCAGTCACTACGAAGTTAGTTTGTTAGGTCAAGATAAACGTCTGAAAGATGGTGTAAAATCAGTGATAAAAACAGAATTAATTGCACGTGGAATTTTAGTCTCTAAATTGTTCGAATTCGAGTCAGATATGGAAAATGCGACGTCGTCTACAATGTCATTAACATTTGAGCAACAAAAACAATTGTTGCTGATTCAAAAGGAGACGAAGGAAAAAATGTTAGAAATGCAAAATGTTATTGAGAGGTCTAAACTTCAGTTTCAACAACAACAGCTTGATCTTGAACGTTACCGTTTAGATCTGATACGAGATGGTAAACTTCCTTTCACTGGTGTGGCACCTGATTTGACTTCGTGTAAATTCGATGTAGTGACTAATATGAGGTTGATCCCTAGGTTTGATGAAAAGGATGTTGAACGTTTCTTTTTGTTATTTGAACGCGTGGCAGAAGCACGAAATTGGCCAGATGACGATCGTACACTTATGTTGCAGTCTGTTTTTACAGGTAAAGCTCAAGAAGCGTATTCGTCTCTTAGTGTGGAAAATGCTAAGAATTATTTGGTTGTTAAGAATGCAGTGTTGAGGGCTTACGAGTTGGTTCCAGAGGCCTATAGACAAAAATTTAGGTCCTGGAAGAAAACCGAAAAACAAACGCATGCCGAGTTTGTACATGATATTTCTGTTTGTTTTAATCGTTGGTGTACTGCGTCTGACGTGAAAACCTTAGGCGATTTGAAGGAGTTAATTTTGCTTGAACAGTTTAAGAATTCCGTTTCAGATCGTATAGCCACATACATTAGTGAGCGTAAACCTGAATCTGCGTGTGAGGCCGCCATCATGGCTGATGAATTTTTTCTGATTCATAAAACCTATTTTGGATACAAAAAGTCTGAAGGAAGTTTCCAGAAAGAGTTTAGGTATGATCGGAGCACGTTTTCAAAAAATGTGCGTGCTTCACCTGACCATCATATTTCTGTTGGAGAAAAGGCCATCTGTGTCGACTGTTGAGACGGGTCATGAAATTTATTCCTGTCCTTCAAACGTGTTTCCATCATGCGCAGTAACACGATCTATGAGTAAAACGCAACCTGACGTTGAAACTGTAACTAAAAGGGTGAGTCTAACTCAGGAAATTCCTTCCCTCTTGTCTGTGTCATGGAATGAATTAATTGAAAAACAGAAAGCTGACTCTACTCTTGTAGATCTGTATGACAGAGTGGTCCCTTTTGATACAATTGTTAATCTTCCTTCTGGATATTACTTGGAGGAAGATGTGTTGTTTCGAAAGTGGGTGCCACATGGAGAGTTTGAAATTTGTGACCCTGTGCAACAGATTGTGGTACCTCAGGTTCTGCGTCAACTAGTCTTACAAACCGCACATGACATGTCTGGACATTTAGGAGTGAAAAAAAACATAAGATGATTCTGAAAAGTTTTTTTTGGCCAAAATTGAAGCGTGACATATCAAAATATAGTAAGTCTTGTCAAACTTGTCAGCTTACTGGAAAACCAAACCAGTCTGTAAAACCTGCCCCTCTGTATCCAATTCCTGCTCTTGGCCAACCATTTGAACATCTTATAGTGGATTGTGTTGGCCCGTTGCCTCGGTCAAAAGCAGGGAATGAATACTTGCTTACTGTTATGTGCCAAGTGACCAGGTACCCAGCCGTGTACCCTATACGTTCTCTAACTGCAAAGTTAGTGGTAAAAGCGTTGACTCAGTTTATCTCAGTGTTCGGAATTCCTCGAGTTATTCAGTCAGATCAGGGGAGTAATTTTACTTCCCATCTGTTTGGTCAAGTATTGAAACAGCTTCATATTCAACATAATCTTTCCAGTGCTTATCATCCCCAAAGTCAGGGAGCACTGGAAAGATTTCATCAGACACTAAAATCGTTACTGAGATCATACTGTGTTCAGACGGGTAAAGATTGGGAGACTGGGTTACCTTGGTTGATAATGTCAGCTCGAGAAGCCGCTCAGGAAAGCATTGGATTTAGCCCAAACAGTCTTGTTTTTGGCCATGATGTACGTGGTCCATTATCTGTTTTGTCTGCGGATTGGAAACGAAATGATCCACCTAAAGATGTTTTGTCATATGTGAATGACTTTCGCAGACGAATTTTTGAAGCGTGCCAGTTGGCAAAGAAATCTTTGAGAAAAACGCAAGATCGAATGAAACGATTCTTTGATAGACGAACAGAATTACGTTCATTTCAATCTGGTGATCAAGTACTTGCTTTGTTGCCTATTGTAGGATCACCATTTCAGGCCAAATTTGCAGGCCCATATACTGTGGCTCGTCAAATTTCTGATCTTAATTATTTGATCAATACACCAGATCGAAGAAAGAAAACTGAAGTGTGTCATGTAAACTTGTTAAAACCGTTTTATGGTTCTGAAGATTTCGTGGACACTAAAATCAATGACTCTAAAGTAAATGTGGTTAAACCTGTTTTTTGTGTTAAACCTGTTTTGCTTGCAGGCCCTGTTTTTGGTGGTGCCGAGTTCTCCTCTTCAGTTCTGATAAATGGGGACCAAGAGGAGATTGATCCAGGAGATTCTATTCTTCAGGGTCGATTACGAAATTCGGAGGAGTTAACCTCTTTGCACCGTCGATTTAGTCATTTAACAGAAGAAAAGCGTAACGATTTGATTAGCTTGATTTTTGAATATGTTACCCTGTTTCCTGATACTCCGACTCGTACAAATTTGATTACACACGACATCGATGTGGGAGATTCAGCTCCAATTCGTCAGCGCTTTTATAGAGTATCTGCGAATAAGAAAAAACAGCTAGAGGTTGAACTTGACTATATGTTGAAAAATGATATCGCTGAGTCTTCCTTTTCTAGTTGGGCCTCTCCGTCGATGTTGGTGCATAAATCTGATGGATCATTCATTCAGATTTTGTACCGATTATCGAAAGTTAAATGCAGTGACAAAACCGGATTCGTTTCCATTGCCTCGAATTGAGGACTGTATTGATCAGGTGGGAAGCGCCAAATTCGTAAGTAAGTTCGATCAACTAAAAGGCTACTGGCAAGTGCCTCTAACAGAAAGAGCTTGAGAAATTTCTTCTTTTATTGTGCCGTCAGGATTGTTTTCATACAAGGTTATGAGTTTCGGTTTGCGAAACGCTCCCGCGACTTTCCAGCGATTAATGAATCGAGTCATTTCTGGCTTGGAGGGATGCTTTGTCTCGTGTCCATCCTGCCTGACTCTTATAGACACTGAAGAATTCTCCTGTCATTGTGCAGGATTTGCCGATAACTTCCTGTGGATTTGTGTTTGTCTAATGTGCTGGTGGGGGTTGTTCGGGGATGGATGGGCATTAAACATTGACATGTCTTTGTTTTATGCTGGGGGGCTATGGAATGGCTGCTTTATGCATGGCATTTTTGGGTAATCAGAAATCTTTATTGGTATTTGGTTCCCATAGAATGTTTTGCATGGTGCTGTTTTATAGTCTTTCCTGTAGAAATGGAGATTTGTGGGAGTTTGATGTGCATTTGTCTTTGGGAACTGTTGCTGGTGAATTGTTGCACTACGCACCATTTGACTAGTAAGTACAAATTTTAACCATAGTCTGTGTTCTTCTCACCCAACTGTTAAGAATGTTACAGTTAAAAATGTTACTGCTTTCAAATGCATAGAGACTGTGTCTGTCCCTCGAATAATACAACCAAATAATAATTTATTTAAAAGTCAGCGAAAAAATCTTATCATGATTAAACCAAAAGACAATATTCTTAATGAGCAAAACCAACGCCTAAAGTTTGGGCTACTTAATATTAGATCACTAAATCCAAAGGCAGTTATTGTAAATGAAATGATCACAGACAACAGTTTTGATATACTTTGCCTTACTGAAACCTGGCTTAAGCCAAATGATTACTTCGGTCTAAATGAGTCTACTCCACCAAGCTACGGTTATATTCATGAGCCACGTCCGGTTGGTCGAGGTGGTGGTGTCGCAACAATCTTTAGAGACTTTCTTAGCGTTACTCGGAGAACAATGCATACATTTAAATCATTTGAAATGCTTGCGTTGAACATAACAGTTCCAAACAAAAGTAAAAAATCATTGATCTCTCTTACATTGGTTACTGTGTATAGACCCCCTGGGCCTTACACTAATTTTCTGATAGAGTTCGCAGACTTCTTAACGGATCTATTGGTTAACGTCGATAAAGTACTGATTGTTGGAGATTTTAATATCCACGTAGATAGTGCTAACGATCCATTAGCTGTGGCGTTTAAGGAACTACTAGACTCTTGTGGTGTAACACAATACATCAATAGACCTACTCATCGCCTTAATCATACCCTAGACTTGATTATATCTCACGGAGCCGATCTAACCGATATCGATATTATACCTCAAAGCGACGATGTTTCCGATCACCATCTTATAACATGTACACTTCGCACTGCAGAAATCAGTTGTATATCTCGTTATCGACAGGGTAGAACAATCACCTCAACTACTAAAGATAGTTTCGTAAAGAACTTGCCAGATCTGACTCCTCTAATAACCTTTCCAACTAATATAGAATTGCTCGATGGCATGACCAGCAACATGGGCACTATTTTCTCTAACGCATTAGAAGCGGTCGCACCTATGAAGTCAAAAAGGATTATTGAAAAGATCATAGCACCATGGTATAATAACACCACTCGAGCCCTAAAAAGAGAAACTCGTAAACTGGAGCGAAAATGGAAACAAACCCAATTAGAGGTCTTTAAAATTGCATGGAAAGAGAGTGCAAGCTGTTACAAAAAGGCACTAAAAGCAGCAAAAGCCGAGCATTTCCGTAACCTCATAGAAAATAACAAAAACAATCCAAGGTTTTTATTTAGTACAATTGCTAAACTAACAAACAAACAGACTCCACCTGACCTGGGTATTCCGCCGCACCTTGGTAGCAATGAATTCATGAAGTTTTTTACCGATAAAATCGAAATAATACGAGACAACATAGCTAAAACCAAACCTCCAAGTGTGTCGGAAGAATTAGTTTCAACCGTCACCCAAAAAGAAAAGCTAGAGTGTTTTTCTCCTATAAATCAGGAAGAATTAATTAAAGTTATTGCAACATCCAAACCGACGACATGCTTATTAGACCCCATTCCGACTACTTTATTAAAAGAGTTACTACCTGCTGTAATTGAGCCCATTTGTAACATCATCAACTCGTCAATTAATCTAGGACATGTCCCAGGGCCCTTTAAGCTGGCTGTAATTAAGCCTCTTATCAAAAAACCAAACTTGGACCCCAATGAACTTGGAAGCTATAGACCGATTTCAAATCTCCCGTACTTGTCTAAAATACTAGAAAAAGTAGTGTCAACTCAACTGTGTACCTTCCTACAAAATAATGACATGCACGAAAAGTTTCAGTCTGGCTTTAGACCGCATCACAGCACTGAAACTGCGCTCGTTAGAATTACAAATGACCTCCTTATTGCTTCAGATAAAGGTAACATCTCACTCTTAGTCCTGCTTGACCTTAGTGCTGCTTTCGATACTGTAGACCATAAAATACTACTAGATCGTTTACACAATTATATCGGTATTCAGGGACAGGCACTGCAATGGTTCAGATCTTACTTAACAGACAGATATCAATACGTCCATTTAAATGGGAAATCGTCAAATCTTACGCAAGTAAATTATGGATTACCTCAGGGATCGGTTTTAGGACCCCTGCTTTTCTCCATATACATGCTGCCCCTCGGAAACATTATTAGAAAACATGGAATTAGCTTCCACTGTTATGCAGATGATACTCAGCTATATATCTCATCAAGACCAAATGATTCATTTAAGCTATCCAAACTGGCTGAGTGCATCGAGGACATAAAACACTGGATGACTAGTAATTTCCTCCTTTTAAACTCTAGCAAAACAGAAATATTACTTATAGCACCAAAATCAAGTAAACAGAATATCTCCGATTACAGCCTGCAAATTGAAGGCTGCACTGTTACTCCAACAAATATTGTTAAAGATCTAGGCGTTATATTAGACGGCAACCTGTCATTTAAAAATCACATCTCAAATATCACAAAAATAGCCTTCTTCCACCTTAGAAATGTTGCCAAATTACGAAATAGTTTATGTGTTGCAGACGCAGAAAAGCTTATTCATGCATTTGTGACCTCACGGCTTGACTATTGTAATGCCCTACTTAGTGGTTGTCCTGTATCATCGATAAACAAACTACAGTTAGTTCAGAATGCTGCTGCCAGAGTTCTTACTAGGTCAAGAAAATACGATCACATAACCCCAGTTTTAACATCGCTTCACTGGCTACCCATTAAGTATCGTATTGATTTTAAAATTCTTTTAATTACTTACAAAGCCCTGAACGGTTTAGCACCTACTTACTTAACCGAGCTTTTATCACGTTACAACCCATCACGCTCCCTAAGATCTCAAAACTTAGGACTTTTGACAACACCTAGAATAACAAAATCCACCAAAGGGGGACGAGCTTTCTCATACGTAGCACCTAAACTCTGGAATAGCCTTCCTGATACTATTCGAGGGTCAGACACACTCTCCCAATTTAAATCTAGATTAAAGACACATCTTTTTAGCCAAGCTTTCACTTAATGCATAGTTAATGAACAGCAGCTACGCTAATTATCCTCTTTATTCTCTTTCCGCCTCTGCCTCGGGATGCCCATCCCGAGGTAGGAAGAAGTTCCACCATGTCCAGACGACCGACAGATGCCCATCCCCAATTTGAGATCACGCCAGCTACAGCTGCAGACTGACTGACCATCCCAGCTCAATCTAAGGCAATTCCACCACCAGCCAAGAGAAATATGACCATCGGACCATCCCAGCTCAGACCACTACATCCCAAACCAAGAGCAAAGACGGACTATTTGGCTTATTAATGCTGAAGTTACAACATTTGGTATTAAATGCTAAACTTAAATCACATGTCACCAGTTTGAGTGCAGCTATGACACGTCAGAGGGGATCTGGCCCTCCCGGCTGAGCCTGGTTTCTCCCGAGGTTTTTTTCTCCATTAATTAATCATTGGAGTTTGGGTTCCTCGCCACAGCAGGGCAGTGTTGGCCTGCTCACCGGGAGACTGCATTCATTCATTTATTTATTTATTTAGAAATTAGCTATTATTTATTAGTATGGTCTTACTCGTTGTATGAATACCATGCACTGTGCTGTGTTTTTCTGTTTTTCCTGTTTGCCCCTGTAAAGCTGCTTTGAAACAATACACATTGTGAAAAGCGCTATATAAATAAACTTGAACTTGAATTGGACAAATTAGGTCTGCAGTGAGTTGTTAGGAGTTCCTCTTAACAGTGGAGTTCCTTATTTTCCCCTGGTATTTGTCTCTCTGTACCTTTCTTAAATTTGCTTCCTAGGCGCCATGGTTGCTGGGAGGAGTTGGAGAGTTAATGCTGGGAGAAGTGGGAACTGGATTGAGTTTTTCCACCGGGTTTGTTGGGATTGTTTTGTTTTCTTTAAGATTGATTTTTTTTTTCTTTCTTTTAGGAGGGGTGTGTGACGGGTCTCCTGGGTTCTTCCCGCTATTGCCGGTTGGTGGGTGTGGCTAGGAGACTCATCAAATCAACAATGTCCACCTGGTCTACCCACTATAAAACTGTTTGGTCCTTGTTGGTGTGAGGTTGGCTGGCTCCCGTTTATTTTCGTTTTGATTTACATTTGGTTCTGTCTGACGCGTTGATGTCAGGCGTAATGGTCTTTGATTCTGTTGTTTTCATGTTTTATTTATTCTATTATTGTTAATAAACACTTACATTGTTACTAAACCAACTCGAGTATTTCCTCCATTCATTTGTCACGGCTTTTGAGCCGGTCGTGACACACCTAGTTAGATGTCGACTTTATTTGCTTGTTTTAATTTGTTACTTTGAATGCTTTTATTGTGTGCGCATTAATTGTACTTATGTTTATTTTTCTGTACAGCACTTTGGACAACACTTTAGTTGTTGTAAAGTGCTTAACAAATAAAGTTGGTATGGTATGGCAAGTTAAACCGTTGCAATTTAAATAAGCTACGAAAACCAATGCAAAAGACAAATCACCAACCTCTGTTCAGCAAATCATTTTCACGGCAATAATTATCTAAGCCAATCAGAATTGACACCTCTGCTACGTTGGTGGCGCACGCAGAAAGAAGCGCGCGATATGATGAAGAGTGAAGACGGCGGCGCGCTGGTGAACTATTCTGCTGTTTTCGAGGAAGCAACACTTGAGAGGGAACGTTGAAAATATTTACTGACACATTCAAAAATTCAACGCAATACTGACATAGCTAGAGTATACGTTAAGATTGACGACCGAAAACATAACAACTAATGTATGTCAGATGTTACATTAGCTAGGTTGCAGATACATTTTAGCTTTGTGTTAACGTTACCTGAACGCAATTTAACGTTGCATTTTTAAGAACATTATCTTTGTGTTGGCTTGTATTTTTGTGGCCGTGACTGTGTGGCACGTGGCTGGCTAACTATAAAAGTTTGCTAACTAAAGTTGACCACTGCTAGCAACAGTTTTCAAATATGCTGCGCACGTAAGCGCATTAACTGGCCGAAAACATCGTCAAAATTATTAGAAAAAGATAACTGTTTGGCTTAAAGTCAACGTTGACTTTGGTTTCAAATGGTACACTAACAGCAGTCTCTAGCAAAAGCATCCACGATTCTCAACAAAAAGAAAAATGTCAGCAAATTTAGTGTAATTGATATACAGCTAAAATGACATATGGAAAATACTCGTAGTGTGGTGCTCGATGGTCACATTGTAAAGGTTTAAGAAACAAACACACTTTATTTCAATTTGTAAAGGCTTAACACTGAGTGACTGTTTCAGAAATGCCTAAATTACAGATTTTTTTGTGACTGAATCTGAGACTCAATTAAATAAAGAAAATCAATGTTGCTGTTTTACAATTTATTGTAATGTAATTTTGCACAAATATTATGCAAACTATTTTTTTTTTCTTTTTTTTCTTTTTTTCAGTTTTTTGATTCAATACCAGGAATTGGAACAATAGCTATCTGGAACTTCTGGAACTGAGATCAGTCAGAAGGCTTCAAGCTCAAACATTAAGTAAGTTTGCAATATGGCAAGTGTTCTAAATGCTTTCACATGTCCTATATGTGGCATTTCTATGGAAACAGTAAAAGGGTACACTCTAAAAAATGCTGGGTTATTTGTTTAACCCAACAGCTGGGTTGAGCCTGTTGGGTCATTTTGTTGGGTTATTTTCTCAGTGTTGGGTCATTTTATGAGTAACCCAAACGCTGGGTTACCAGTCGGGTCCAATTGAGTGACAGTTGAGAGAGTAAACCCCTCCCACTCCTCGACGCCTCAGACAAACTCTACCTTCGCGGGCATTTTGATCCACCTCATCTCGAAAAGCTGTTATTCGGAGAATAAAAGGTATGTTTTACGAGTTTTTAATGTATAAAACTATTACTGTACATCAAAAAAATGCAAAAGTATGCTAAATTCCACTGTTCGCATTAGGTTTGAAAGTAACGTTACAATCTAGCTTCGTTAGCTTTGGATAGCTAGTCTGTAACGTTATGCCCACGTTGTTCTAATTTACAGCTTTTTAATAATTTAAACTTCCTTTTTTGTCAACATTTCCCTTTGAAATTTCTGACCCGTGTGAGTCATTTAGTTCAGTAACTTACGCATCTTTATATTAGTAAAAGGTCAACACGAGAGAGCGTCGTGTCAAAAGCAAACATCCAGCTCATTTATTTTTTTATAAATACCACTAATGTTAGGTGACGGAACGTAGTTTTAAGAGTCTTTTAGAACAGAATCTAGTTGTTAAGAAGTCAAATACGTGATTTATATATAAACATAACGCCTCATTGAGACTTTGTTAAGTTGCTGTTTGAGGTTTGAGCTTCAGGCTGTCAGCAGTTGTGGCACCGCTGAGAGCAGCTCTATCTCGGCCAGTGCTTAGGGAATAACCGCTGGCTCTTATAACGTCAGTGGTTAACTGTGCGATATAATTAATTTTGGGTATATGAAACTAACAATTGTTGGTCTTTTTAGTCTTCTACTTATTCCCGAGTTTGTCGAATTAGTTTAAGTGTTGCGTTAAAGTGTATAATTTAATTTTTTTGAGACTGTGTTTCACTTTCTGTACTATATCCCACTCTTCTTCTTTCCCCTCACTGACAGGTTGCAGAATAACAGCAAATATTAATGGATCATTCTATTCAAGAGAAAGTCGACTGGAACTTGGATGTTCTCATAACAGGCTTAAAGGTAAACTTGATTTATTCTTTATATGTTTATTATAATCCATTGTGCTCTGGGTAGGCCAGTTTTCTTAAATTCTTCTCTTGTCTCTTTTTCTCTTTAAAGATGAACAAATTGATAAAGAAACCCTCCTGCTGGACATCCACTTCCAAAAGTGCACACCACACTGTTGTCTACAAACTCCCAGGAAAAGAATCCTCTTCAGTAAGACTGCTCCGTGGATGTGTCAGGTTAAGCAGTACTGGAACCGAAAGAACTAACGCTCTTTAAAATGTTTTGTGAGTTTATATGAAGAGGAAAGTTACGGTGTCCCTTTTTCACATCCATAACACTTGTTTATTTCTTTTTGTTTATAGAAAACTTGTGCATAGACTGATATTTTATCATATAAGATTTAGTAAAATACTTTTTATAGTGTTTTTATGTCGCATCCATAACGCTGGAAATGCCCTAAAGCATTTTACACGTGCCACTTTGTTAACTGTAGGCCTATATGAGTTTTTGAATTGTTAAGTTGTTGAACTATTTATATTTACTTGTGCAACTTTAATAACCTTGTTAAATGTATATGTTAAAATCCAAACTAATGTAATTTATTGATGTTAATTTTCTTTAAATATGTATAAACATACATTTCATCAAAGTGTTTTATATGCCGTTTTATTGTTCATTGAGCATAACATATTGCATGTTTTTATGAATTCCTTTTGTCTTGCATTTTGATCCTTAATAAAACTTTTGATTCTTACTGATGCCTCAAGTAATTCTCTGTGAAATTATTATTATATTTTTAAACATTTCGGGTTTGTTTTAAACCAGCAATGTAATTTTTAAGCAAAAGTTGATTTAAATAAAACAACCCAGCATGTTGGGTCAAAGATTTAACCCAACTGGCTGGGTTAAAATAACCCAACGCTGGGTTTGTCCATATTTGACCCAACGTTGGGTTACCAAAATAACCCAAATTGGGTTGTTTTAACCCAGCCTTTTTTTAGAGTGTATGTAAATCATCAAAAATTACACACAAATGAAGCACATGGTGAATATGCCTGTTGTGTAATTGGGTGCATATCAAAGTTTACCAAGTATAATTCCTTTAAAAGTCATATGTTGCGCCACCATAGGCGGTCATCCGTGTCACAATGTGAAACCGTACAGGGTCCACTGAAATGTGAAAAGCCACATTGCCAGAAACAATGCATTGATCTGAAAGATCTTTTAGATCATTTAAAGTTGCATGTTTCAAAGAAAGAAGAGGTGAAGTGCCCATTTAAAGGCTGTGGCAAAGCCTTTTCATTGAGGTCCTCTTTTACTGAGCACATTTCTAGAAATCATAAAAAAGCTGCATCTGTGCACGTGTCAGCTATGTATCTTGTTGATTCTGTGCCAAGCCAGTCTTTTGATAATGCTCAAAGTCCGTCAGATGTAAGCATTGACGAGCCTGAGGATATCCTGGACCCACCTGATATGAAAGGGCTATATATGAGAAATTTGTGTATGTTTTACATGAAGTTACAGGCCAAATACCCTTGTACCTTCATCCACTATTCAGATGATTGTGGAACAAGTAGATAGTCTCAGTGATGTGTGTCACCAGTACACAAGAAATCAGCTTAAAGGTGTCCTGCAAGCTAATACGAGATTGACAGAGTCAGAAATAAAAGATGTTCTGGCAAGTTTAAATGATTCTAGCTTGCATGCATCCTGTAGCCCTGCACTCTCTACTGAGTATTTGAGAAGGCAATATTTTCAGACAAACTTCTCTTATGTGCATCCTCAAACTATTAGTTTAGGCACTGATGATAATCGAAAGGAACAATTTGCTCAGTATATCCCAATAAAAGAGACTTTGCAGGCTTTGCTAAAAGACCCAATTGTGTGGAAAGAATGTACAAAGCATGAAGATGACACTTCTGCACATGTTCTAAGTGATGTGAGAGATGGATCTGTCTACAAGAGTAATACACTGTTTAGGGAGTCGGGTATAAGTATAAAGCTCATACTGTATCAAGATGCCTTCCGGGTTGTTAATCCTCTTGGGTCAGCAAAAAAAAAATACAAGATACTTGGGGTTTACTTTACACTGGCCAACCTTGACCCGTTTTATCGTTCCAGTGTTGAAAACTTGCAGCTTGTGCTCTTGTGTAGGGAAGAACACTTTAAATATTTTGGCCACGACAAAGTGTTCTCCACAATGCAGTCAGATATCAAGGAACTGGAGACAAATGGGCTTGTGATATCTGGGCATGTTGTTAAGGCATCAGTTTTTTGCATTGCTGGAGATAATTTGGGGTCTCACCATATTGGAGGTTTCACAGAGAACTTCAGTACCTCTACTTACTTCTGTAGATATTGCCTGGTAACTAGAAGTGAGTTCCATGATTTCCAAAAAGGTGCACCACCTCGAACAGTGCAAAACTACAATGAGGCAGTACAACAGATTAGAAGTGGTGCCCTGACAGAATTCAGGGGTTTAAAATTTGATTCGGTTTTCAATTCCCTCACTTACTTTCATGTCAGCCAGCCTGGGCTCCCACCTTGTATTGGACATGATGTGTTTGAAGGAGTTGTGGCATATGACTTGGCCATGTACATCAAGCACTTTGTGAAGGTAAAGAAATTCTTTACTTACAGTCAGCTAAACCGGAGAATCAGGCAGTTGAGCTATCAGGGATCTGATGCCAATTCTACTCCTTCAGATGTTTCTGAAAAGGGAGTTAAAATAGGTGGCCAGGCAACAGCAAACTGGTCTCTCCTCAGGCTTCCTCCTATTATATAATAGGTGAAAAGATTGCCGAAACAGATGATCCGATATGGCAGCTGACAGTCCAGCTGAAAGAACTTGTGGAATTAATATGTGCCCCTAAAATATCTCACTCTTAAGTTGCTTTGCTCAATGTTCTCATTGTGGAGTATCTAGAAACAAGAAAGGAGATGTTTCCTGATCATAAACTTAAACCAAAGCACCATTACATGGGCCACTATCCTGCTTTGATTCTCAAGTTTGGCCCACTCATAAGATTGTGGACTATGAGATTCGAAAGCAAGCATTCCTATTTCAAAAGATGTGTGAGAAGAACACAGAATTTTAAAAATGTGTGCCAGACACTTGCAAATAACCACCAACTTCTGCAAACATATCTAAACTCAAGTTCTGTCTTTGCTCCTACTTTGCAAGTGAAACAATCCACCCCTTTCCATGCAGAGTTGTACAGTGATGCAGTACGCAGTGCAGTAGAAGCAAGCTTGCCTGATCAGTGTGCTCTTGAATTATCTACTGAGATACAGTGGAAAGGCACACTATACAGAAAGGGATTTTTTCTTTGCATGGGTCCTGGCATGCCAACAGAGTTTGCACAAATTAAAGTTATGCTAATAATGGATAAAAATGTGCACTTCCTTGTAACTCCTCATGGTTCACAGTATTTACCTGAGTTTGGACTGTATGAAATTCACACAGCATGTGGAGGCATGATGTGCATAAATGGAGAGCTGTTGTTGGATTACTATCCATTGCCTACTTATGCTTTTTGTGGAACTCGAGTAATTTCTCTCAAACATAGCAAAGTAGATATTGAGTAGGAAATGTAATGCTGAGTTGTGACTGTGTGAGCACTATGTAATATAAGGATGATTACAGTAGACTGTGCAGGACTTGAGTATGGCTGAAGAGGTCCTTAAATGCTTGAAATTACATTTTAGAATTTAACTTTCAATAACAGAGTTCCATACATATTTTTGCGTAGTTAAAAACATATAGTGATAAAAACGGTCACCACTTCACAAAGATGCAGAAACAAATCTACACACACATTAGGCTAATGTTTAAAGCTGATCATGAAATGGCTGCCTCTGAAGCTAAGAAATGAAGAATACATTACATTTTCCTTTTGGGCTGAATTGCACATTGGATATTTATTTGGGATAACACTGAATTACAATGTCTCACTCTTTTCTTAGTGATGGATGATGTAGACAATGGTCTTTCTGACTTCATTTACTTTGTGCTGCCAAATTCAAGTTCAAATGACCTGCTGTTAGAGGCTCTTCAGACCTTGGGTGTGGAAACCTTGGAAGATTTAAAATATGTCCAGGAGGCAGATCTTGTTAATACCCTCAGGCCAATTGAAGCTCGAAAATTGATTGCGAGATTTAAAGCTTTTTGTAAGTATACTTAATTGTAAGTTGTAAACACACAAAAAATATTATATCCTCACAACATAATGGATCAGTTGTATTTGAGTTTTGCAAAGCGATTTTGAAAGATTTTGTAGGACTAAATCCTATTGTCTTCTGTCCAGCTGAAAAGAATGCCAAAGAGATTCCTGATCTGCCTACCAGAGCTGAGCCAGAAAGATGTATAAGCACACACACAGGAACAATGCGATGTAGAGACCATCCATCTACAAGTATGTGTGATGAAAATGTTTTGGCTTAATTAAAATATCACAGCGTATTTTCTAATTTTTACTCTCTTTTGATCTGAGACAAACAAGCCTGAAAAATAAAATAAGGGATATTGTATTGTTCAGGCTTAGGGTTAGACTTTGATGTATCAATATTACAATTGAAAATGCTTTATCATTTAAATTTGATCTTAAGCCTGGTAGAATAGATTAGTGTTTCACATACAGTAGCTGTTTTTTGTTGTCGTTTTTTCACACAACATCAAAAATGTACTCGAGTTGTGGCATGTCTTCTGGTCATAGGCCAGTAGTGAATGCTAAAATTTAATGAACTATTTTGAGATATTTTTTTCTGCTGAATAAAGTCGTAGTTTTTGTTATTTTTGGACCAAAATTTATTTTCGATGCTTCAAAAAATTCTAACTAACCCAATGATGTCACATGGACTACTTTCTGGACATGGACAGTATACCGTACATACATTTTCAATGGAGGGACAGAAAACTCTCGGACTAAATCTAAAATATCTTAAACTGTGTTCCGAAGATGAACGGAGGTCTTACGGGCTTGGAACGACATGAGGGCGAGTCATTTTTGGGTGAACCAACCTTTTAAATATCTTAATTTGTATTACACAGATAAACTGTCATACGGTTTTGAAAATACATGAGTTACTGTGAGAATAATTTTTTGGTGGACACCCTTAACTTTTTAACATAATGGAAAGGTAAAACCCAGAATAGTAAGGTTTTCTTGTTGTGCTAATATGCAAGCCAAATAATGTGGTCTTTTGATAGTCGTGATGTTAGAATTTTCTTTTAACCTAATGTTTTTTGACTTTTCTTATTTTCCTATGTACTGTAGGGAGTTCTCCCCTCACAGCTGAAAACTTGATGATTGCTGTGGACCAGACCATCGTGAAAGATGGGGTTACAAATTGTGTTGATGCCCTTGTAATGATGTTCGTATACTACTACTGCCTCAACATCAGTTATCCACTGGAACTTGGAGCAACTCTGGAGTTCATGAAGAGGTAAGACTTAAAAGTTTAACCACAAAATGCATTTCCTGAAGAACAAAAAGTGTGTATATATGGCACAAAGATGGATAGATAAACAATTATCCATTTAGGAAATTAATGGACATGAAACCGGTAACAGAAAAAAGTCTAGATAGATTTTATTTGGTGGCAAGGTCATTACAACAACAGGAGCAAAATGAGCAGACGCTGTGCATTTCTGGCATCTGTGGGAAGACAACTGGTATTGGTACATTATGAACTGTCTATTTCGATTTAATAGATCACAATTTTTTCCCTGTTGGAAATTACATTCTCACCTTCCATCAATCTTGTGGTGCGACTATCACTGTGTCCTAACCAGACGCGATGCGCTAAGATTCCAGCGACAAGCAATTTGTCTGTCTACACCAGACACGATTACAAGATGCAACAAAATCAATCAAAAACCACAGCCAATCAGAACAGCGTGTGGGCGGGCTCCCGTGACAAGTGCACAGCCCCAGAGATTAATTTTGTTAAAAACATAATAAAACAAAATTCATTATTTTACACATTACACCATTTTAAACTATTAAAAATACATACTGAGTTATTAAAACAATCTTTGCTATAGAATCAAGTTTGAACATTCTTGTTTCCATTTGTGTAATTGTAAGACCTTAGGTAGTATGGCTACAAGGCTGGGAACAATAAATTATATTCAAAGTAACATTACACGCTTTTAACATAAAATAAAGCACATAAACAGTACCTGAGATTATCATTGGCATACCTTTTTGTGTTGTAGTTCCAGCCGCGATGTTGCGGAAAAATAAAAGCAGTTTCTAAAATAGCATCATTGTGTGTCGCTGTCACGGCTGGTTAGGACATGGTGTAACATTTCCTTTATGATCTATGGAGATGTTGACATTGGCAGCAGATTTTAACACTGGTTGTTGGAACGCATCACAGCCATTGTAGGCACAGTTGCTTAATGGGAGATACTTGTTCACCCCAAAATAAAATTGTCATTGTTTACTTGCACTCATGTTGTTCTAAACCTGCATGAATTTCTTCTTTTGAACAGAGATATTTTGAAGCATGTTTGTAACCAAACAGTTGATGCAGACCCCATTGACTTCTAAAGTATTTTTTTTCCATACTATTGAAGTCAATGGGGTCCATCAACAATTTGGTTACAAACAAATCTTCAAAGTATCTTTTGTGTTCAACAGAAGAAATAAATGTGTACAGGTTTGTAACAACATAAAGTTGAGTAAATGATGACAACTTTATTTTGGGGTGAACTATACCTTTAGATATGTCTGTCACCTCTCTAGCTCAAGTTAAATACTTTTTATTTGGCTCATCAGAATTGCTGATTATGAAAAATGTTAGTAGCACTATATTCAAGTGTATTTCTGTCTTCACAGACGCCTTTTCCGGATAAATCCAGATAGGGGGACCAAAGTGGAGAAGCAGCAATCTAAAAAACAGCAGTCCATAAATCCTAAGGTTCTTTCTTTGATTAAAAACATTGCAGACTATGAATGGCGAGAGTAGACATCTCACATGCCAGCTTCTTTCTGTTTCATACATTTCCATTTAGTTTATATACTATTCTGTAATGTGTAAAGGGTTCATTCTGCTTGTATTTTGTGGCTGACTGTTATCTTGAGTGACTTGCAGGGTTTTAACGTGTGTTTACATGTTTTAAATTGTGTACAATTCAAAGTACAGGGTTAAAAAAAAAGCTCACAGTAAAGACCAGTAGTTTTAACCAGTGGGGAGAACCAGTTTCATTAAAAAATAAAATGTGTGTTGCTAAACGATGCTTTGTTAAATTTTGATCACAGGATGTATTTGCAGATAACAAATAAAACAATATTAAGATTACTGTTGTTGTTTTTTATTATTAAAGCAAATCTTAGTTATTTTTGCAACTTAAAGTTGAGTAAATGATGACAACTTTATTTTGGGGTGAACTATACCTTTAGATATGTCTGTCACCTCTCTAGCTCAAGTTAAATACTTTTTATATGGCTCATCAGAATTGCTGATTTTGATCTTTTAAACTTTTTTTATCATTCTTTAAATAATTTTTCTGTGTTTTAGGTGTTTGAATATTTTAACAATGTATGTTAAAATGAAAAGATTTCATGGTATTATAAGGATATTTTTGTGTAGAATAACAGTAATAAACCGTAATTATAGGAAAAGAAATTGCCGTTTTTTACAGTATATGTTATTATCTGTACTTAAAACCTTTTTTAAAGACAATTTTCTGTGTTTTAGAGGTGTATGACTGTATTTTAAAAATTCATTTATTTTAAAATTAAAAGATTTCATGGTTTTATAAGGATATTTTTGTGTAGAATAACAGTAATAAACCGTAATTATAGGAAAATAAATTTTTTACTTGACAGTATTTTTCCGTTTTTAAACAGACATTTTCTGGCGCCCCTGCTGCCAGAAAATTACCGTTTTTTTACGTTTTTTTTACAGGGTTGCTCACTTCTTGTAAGTAGAAAAAACATTTAATATAAAATGCTAGTGAAAGTAAAATGGATGAAAAAACAGGTCTTGCTGAACAACTGTGAACTTGATTCATGAAAAAACACACAATGTAAAAAACATTACGTAAAAAGTAAAGCTGTGTGAACAAATTACATCATAGTTAAATTAATAGCTGAAATCAAACTTTGATGCTTATCACGCAATTAAGATTTATTTACTTTAGCCTAGATTTCACAAGGACACATTTAAACATTTGATTCCAGTCTTATTAAAGGAAAACTAAAACATGCTTTATGAATCTCCTTTTCAGACAAAGTAGAAAAACTGAGTTGAAGGAAGCCAAAAAGTACTGCGGCTTTTACAAAAGAAAAGGGAATGCGCTACACTGGCCGCTAGGTTCAGCATAGCCCTTCAATTTGCGCTGCGCTGGCCGGAGCAAAGAAAGGAAAGATTTTTAAAACAGCGGGAATTCTAAACGGTTTCTATAGCAAAAGAGCTTTATTTCAGAGTAGTGGAGGGGGCTAGATTTGGGGGAAACTGGAATGCTGCCGCTGCCCCTGTCCATTTCAAACGCATATTACCTAAAACAAGCTACCTGACTTAAAACACACCTGACATGCCAACTTGAATTGTCATATGTCAACCAATCACATCAAATCACCCTTGCACGCAGATAGCAATTGAAATAAATGAGTTTCATAGCACAGCATTGCCTTGATACTTCACTGTAATGAAAAATAGATCAGAGTGAAAATAAAACTTTGAAAAAACTTGATATGAAATTAAAACATTGCTTACTCTTTTCCTTGATTTTTTCAGCTCGTTCTTTTCAAAATTGTCAATGTATGCGTTATCTGAATCATCAGAAATTGGAGTGGAGGTTACGGGTACTGCTTTCTTTCTTTGTAAGTTCTGGAGGTCTCTTTTGAGTTTGTCTCCCATTGCAAAATCGGCAGCACCTTGAGAAGTACTTGCAATCTAAAAAGAATACAATCTTATGTTACATTTCACCAGCAAAAATAATAATTATAAAGAAACTGAAAAAGGATCAGGCAGCCCAGTCATTATTGTAAAAAATACAATAATTATGAAAGTTAGGACAATCCAAGAACCTTAAAGGCCTCAGCTGTTTTTTACCTTGCTGTGGGGTTGTCTTCCACACTGTAACACTTTACTGTAAATTTACAGCGAATTTCGTACAGAATTGTACTGTATTTCCATAATACAGTATTAAGTTGTATCTTTTACAGAACAGCTGTAAATATACAGCACAATTCTGTTTTCATCCCGCTAAATTCGTAATACAGTATCATACTGTAAATGCATTGCATTGTGGGATTGATTTTATTCGCGCTAAATTCAGATGAGACAGTTCAGGAAAACTTGATGTGCCAGCGGGTCTGACGAACATTTATTCCTTTGATCTATACAAAGAGTTTTTGTGAATTTGTTATTAATCTCTAGGCTTTTTTTCGTGTTTGCTTCGTTTCGTGTAAGCTTTTGTTAGCTTTGGTTCGTGTGAGCTTCGTTTCGTGAAAGCTTCTATTAGCATCTTTCAAATATGGGTTGCCTGTGTGACGCAGCAGAAACTGTTAACGTCACATGAACTTCATGAAGACAGGAGGAAGAATTGTCATGCGTCTGTGAGCAAAAGTGGATTTTAGAGTTTGAGAACAGTGTTCAATTGATCAATACGGTAAGCCAATCTATTTTTATTTATTTATTGCGTTCGGATTTATACATTGTTTACACGAATAGTTTGATTTTGCGCACATGGTTTTGTACCGCGAAAAAACCCACTCCACCTCTTTACCAAGTAACAACTTAACTTCGATATTTCACATACGAAGCATACCATTTCAGTTGCATGACTTTTATATATATTTATAAATACCTCGACAGTAAAAATCGCTCGTTCCACCTCTTTACAAAGTATCGTTTACACGATAAGTTTGATTTTGCAAACATGGTTTCCTACCGCGAAAAAAAAACACTCCACCTCTTTACCAAGTAAATTAACTTCGATATTTCACATCATACCATTTCAGTTGCATGACCTGCTTTTATATATATATTTATATATACCCCGAAGATAAAAATCACTTGTCCCACCTCTTTACCGAGTAACAATCACACATAGACAACATTTACAATGTCATTTGGATGATCTGCTTTTTATTAACATGTTTTTTTCTTTTTAGGCTTTACAATCTGATGACAATCCAGTGCTAAAGTAAGTGCTATGTCTAGTCCACGTGCAATAATGCCATGGTGTCAGTTCTGCGATTATTCTTTTGAATCATTGTCAGCATTTTGCCAGCACATGAAAATCCATAGTCATGTTCCAAATTCCGTTTTCAAATGTGGTATTCCTGATTGCTCCAGAAAATTTAAAAAGTTCACTGCTTTCAAGGCTCACATATTCAGGGATCACAAAGACAGGCCCTCAAAGAAATCTGTTGAGCAGTTAGGAATTGATGCTTTAGTGTGTGATATTGGTACATGTCAAGAAAAGTGCAGTGATTTGAAAAACTTCGTTTTACACTAGAAAATTCATATAAAAGAAGGCACCAGAGTGCCATGCCCATTTACATGTAATAAACAATTTTCTGTAGCATCTACATTGACTTCACATTTATCCAGAAATCATCGAAACTCTTCAGCAGAAAGGTTGCGTCATCGTATACTGCAGTCAAATGTTTCAGTACAAATGTCTCATGGTGAGGCAGAACGCTCACATCCACAGCCTGAATTATTTGATTGTGGCGATGGCATAGAGCAGTTGGAGAATGCACTTTTGCCAGATAATGCAGATGAATCTCTTTTTTTAGAAAAAAAAGTTTTTTTCTCTGTTTTATCTCAAGTTACAGGCAAAGCATATTCTCCCATCATCTGTGATTCAGTCGGTAATTGAGGGGATTCAAGACATCCATGATATTAGCCAGTCTAATTTGCTACTCAAGCTAGGGGAAAAATTGACTGCGCTTGGTATTTCTGAAAATAATGTAAAGATCGTTGTTGATGTCTTGCAAACTGATGATCTTTTTCGGAGCTCTAATATTAATACACTTAGCACTGATAAGAGGAGAAAGTCTTTTTATAAAGACAATTTTAAGTTTGTGGATCCTGTCCCAGTCTGTCTTGGTCAAAATGAATCTGTCAAGGAAAGCTTTGCTCAATACATTCCTATAAAGAAAAGCTTAGAAGCACTTTTCTGCTGTAAATCGGTGATAGAACAACATAATAATTCACGATCTGAAGTCAGAGCAAAAGATATCCTCTCTGATGTATGGGATGGCAACAATATTGCTGAAAATATGCTGTTCAAAACTGATGACGATTCATTAGCTTTAATCTTGTACGAAGATGCTTTTGAAGTTGCAAATCCCCTTGGTTCTGGTAAGAAAAAGCACAAAATTCTTGCCGTTTACATGACTCTTGCAAACTTGCTGCCTCACTGTAGATCAGGCATTGACCCTATTCAGCTAGTTCTGCTGTGTAGGGAGCAAGATTTTCGATTCTTTGGACAAGATTTGGTCTTTGCCACTCTGATAAAAGACCTTAAAGACATTGAGGAAAATGGTGTTGAGTTAGCGGATGGGAAGGTGCACAAAGGTACATTGTGTGCCATAGCTGGCGATAACCTTGGATCGCATTACATTGGTGGCTTTGTTGAGAATTTCAGTAGAAGCAAAAACTTTTGCAGATACTGTGAAATTGACCGCCCGACATTTAACTCAGATCCCCTAACAAAGGCATTAACAAGAACTGTGGAGTCGTATAAGCAAAATCTTAAGGATTTGGATGCGGATCAAACTGAAATTGCAAATGGGGTCAAAAGTAATTCTCCCTTTAATGACCTGAAATATTTTCACGTTTGCCAGCCAGGATTACCTCCCTGTCTGGGACACGATCTTTTTGAAGGTGTTGTGTCATTTGACCTGGCTTTGTATATCGATCATCTTGTGAATCGGGAGAAACAGTTCACGTACACTGAATTAAATCGTCGTATTAACCAGTTCAAGTATCTTGGGAATGATGCGCGTGATAAACCAGTTGAGGTGACTCCTGGTACAGGGAAATTAAGCGGACATGCAGTTCAGAATTGGTGCCTTCTCCGCCTTTTACCTCTTTTGGTTGGGGAAAAGATTGTCAGTCCAACTGAAAATGAGGTATGGCAGTTAGTACTTCAACTCAGACAGATAGCGGAGCTCATCTGTGCTCCTTCCATTAATATTGGTCAGATTGCATATCTATCAGTGCTAATAGAGGAGTATATTGAGACACGAAAGGTGTTTTTTCCAAATCATCCCCTTAAGCCAAAGCACCACTACCTGTGTCATTATGCTGAGCTCACTGTTCATTTTGGTCCACTTATTCGCCTGTGGACGCTGCGCTTTGAAAGTAAGCACTCATACTTTAAACAGTGTGCAAGAAAATTGCACAATTTCAAGAACCTGAGTGCTACATTGGCAGAGAGACATCAACTTCTGCAGGCTTACCTAAATGCTGGAAGCCCTTTCCCTGAAAATGTTGTGGCAGAGAAGGGAATAAAGTTTCATGTTAATGACTACAATGACGACATTCGAGGATCTGTTGCTTGTCTTAACTTTCAGCCAGGGAATACAGTAGCATGTAATGAAGTGATTGTAAAGGGAACACTTTACAAAAAACACATGCATGTTGTTTTGCAGAAGAATGATGAGGGAATTATATTTGGGAACATTCAGTTAATTCTTGTAAATGACAATTGCAAAGTGTATTTTGTCACAAAGAAAAGTCAGTCATTTTGTCTTATAGACCAGGGAACTCATTGCTTGACATCACAAGATCAAGGCTACCTATGCATAAATCAAGACAGCCTACTGGATTACTATCCTCTGCCTGAATACTCATTGTGTGGCTTGTCAGTAATTGTTCTCCATCATTCCTTCCCAATTCTAGAATAATGTCTGAACTTCTTTCATTCACCTAAAAATTCACCTAAAAATGAAAGAAGTCCTGAAAGATGCTGTATTGTTGGTGTTGCCAAGCCTATCTCAAGATGTTACCAACCAGCTTGTTGAGAAGCTTATGGACCAAGGTGTCGAAGGCTTGGATGATTTGGTTTATGTAAAAGAAGATGACATTTTGGAGTTTATACGACCCATCCAATGCAGAAAACTTCTTAGTTCCTGGCAAAATCAAGGTAAAGATAATGTAAAAAAAAAGAATATAGGACATAAAAAATTTAAGGATTTATTCACCTAAAAATGAAAACTTTAATTTCATTAATTACTCACCCTCATGTCATTCGAAACAAGCAAGACAATCTTTCATTTTCAGTACACAATTAAATATATATTTGATTAAATTGAAAAACTTTTGTCATTCCATCCAGGGATGTCAAACTGAGTTCCTGGAGGACCACAGCCCTGCAGAGTTTAGCTTCAACCCTAATTAAACACACCTGATCAGTTAATCAAGTCCTTCAGGCTTAATTGAAAACGGCAGGTGTGTGTGTTGAAGCAGGGCTGGAA
Organism: Triplophysa bombifrons; assembly: GCA_029783895.1. Classification (NCBI taxonomy): domain Eukaryota; kingdom Metazoa; phylum Chordata; class Actinopteri; order Cypriniformes; family Nemacheilidae; genus Triplophysa; species Triplophysa bombifrons. The sequence goes on from CM056448.1 coordinate 4,453,023, forward strand.
CTAAACTCTGTAGGGCTGAGGCTCTCCAGGAACTGAGTTTGACACCTGTGCGACATTAAGTTAATGGATGTTACACCAGTGGTGTAACCTCTATTTTATGAAGCAACATAAGTGTGTTGTTTGCACCCCAAAAATCCTTATTTGCACAATATTAATCTCCAAGGCATGTTCATCCTAATGCATGCCATGCTGTGTTGACATGAGAGCAGACATTGTAGTGTGAACAGACATTGGAAATTATTATTTTGTAAATAAAGTGGTACATAATATTTTTAGTTTTTGGGGGTGAACAAAGCAATTGTCAAATTAAGGTAAAACCACTGGAGTCATATGGATTACTATACTGACAGTGGAAGTTGCGTATTATGTCTATAGAGGTACAGAAGTCTCTTGGATTTTATCAAAAATATCTTCATTTATGTACCAAAGTGAACAAAAGTCTGGAATGACGTGAGGGTGAGAAGTTAATGACAGAATGTTTACATTTTGTATGAACTATCCCTTTTTTCTGTTACAATGCACCCCAGTAATGTTTATGGTGTAATTTGAGGCAATAACTGATTATTTTTATATATATATATATATATTTATACACACAGAACATCAAAACTGCACAGTCATACTGCCACCTGCTGAGGTTCTTCCCTCGGTTCCCCCCGAAACAAACTCTACTCTTGGTTCAGCTCCATCAAGCTCTTCAAGGCCAACATCAAGCAGTTTAGCATCAACCAGTGCGTTTCATTCATGGACTGAACATTTCCAAGTTCCCTGGAACTTAATGCCAGCTGGTATAAAGAGTGCTGTTGAGAATGGACAGAGACCTTCTCCTTCTGACCGAAGACAAATGATTAGAATCCTTGCTGACGAAATGAGAAAACATGACACAAACCCCACCAGATCACAGTGTCTTACTGTTAGTCGCAAAATAGTGAGCCAGTATCCAAAGTCTTTTGCTGACATGTTGGGTGACAAGCAGGTTGGGGGTGGATATGAATCTGTTCTTTCACAGCTGAAAGTACGCATAGAGCACCTGAATCGAACAAATACACTAAGTCATCATAGGATGCAAAGAAGTGACACCGGAACTACTAGAAAACGAAGTTCCACTGACTCGTATGGTTGTACAAGATGGCAGCCTGCTCTTCCACCTGGTGAAAGTTCTGACAGTCTGGAAGTGAAACGTCAGAAGATGGAGGAGATCCATCTTCATGAAGGAATCTCTGGAGTAGAGAGAGGAGACGTTTGCAAGCTCATGGAGGGAACCTATTGGCTTCAGCGTCACATGATCAATGCAACCCCATCCCCTACAATTGCAGATATTAAAACTAAATGGCCATATCTCTTCACACAGAGGCATATATATGGACATTTTGAACACCTTACTGACAAAAAAGTGCTCAGATGTTTGGAATTGTCTATTCAGGAGTGTGGACAAATCATAATTGAATTTTTCAAAAGCAAACCAACCAATGATGACACTCCTGAAAATGGTGAAAATGATGTGGATGCCATGGTCATACAACTACTCCTTGCACACTTCAAAGAGAAGTTAGATGGTGTTTTCCTTCAAGCAGATGTAAGTAGAGATTATTACAACCAATCTAATTTATCTGTAATCTCTTTTATGGTTTGGTTCGGTTTATCATGGTTGTGCTGTCTTTTTTTAATTTTGTTTCAGGAATTTGCGACTCCATCTGATGTCCAGGATTCTCTTCATTTGCCAGAGAGTCCACGCCTTATATTTCTTGGTATGTAAACATTAAAGTCGTTTACCCTAAAATCGAAAGCAAGTCATCATTTACCCGCCCCACTGCAAAGGTTTTTTACTTTTTTTTTTTTGTTTCTAGTCGTTTTTTTCTGTCTAGTAAATTATTCTTGATGTAAGAATGTCATCTGGAAACAAAACAGAATAGTAACCAAGAAAAGCATTTTTGGAGTGGGGTGTTGTTCCAATATCGTATGACTTTTTCAGGCATAGAGTGGTGATGGTATGAGAAATATAATACAGATTTTAATTGGCATGATATGTATGGAAAATCAACTTTTGCAATCAGCAAAATTGTGTGATTGTGAAGTCCAGCTAATTAACTCTAACACTTTCATTTAACCTGTTAAAACTATTCCTCTAAATAGGAAATTACTCGTATAAATTAAATTATAGCATTACTTTATTGATGAACCCTACCAAAAAACCCTACTAAGGCAAAATTAAATGGTGTATCATGTGAATGGTGTTTCAGAGTTATTTTAACTGTTATGTGGATTCCATGTAGTTCATAATTCGTAGAATTATGAACTACATAGAACCCACAATTTTTTTTTATTATTACTTTTTTATTCTGTTTTTTATTTTTATTACAGGTCAATCTCTGAGCAACCAGCGCTGGATGTTGAGTTTGGAGGGTCAAGTTGTGTGTGAAGGAGCACATCCCACCTTCATCACCGGCCTGGCAGCGCTGTTTGCCTCCTTCTATAATTTCAATTTACAGTACCAGGAAGAGGCAGCATGTGCCCTTGAGTTTGTTCAGAGGTAAGTCATTAGCATATTTGCCATTCATATATTTTAGACTGAATTGATACTAACCTTGTCTTGACAGTATTTGTTAAAAACTTCATTTTTTTTTATAAACGTTTTGTACAGCTGACTACTGGGAATAACAATATGGACCTGGGGCCTGTTCTTCGTACGTCGCTAACTCGGTTAGCTGGATTTGATTGTTGACGATTTGGCATGATCTTGGATTGTTTGGTTCTTCGAAGCTCATCCTGGACTTGCTGTCATAGCAACAGGTCCGTAAGCTTGAACCTGCTCGCGAGCAGGCTTACTTCATGTAAACAGGATTAGATTGCGGCTTTATAAGCGGAGGTGGTATGGGAAGTCTTTCGCAGACATGTCTTGTCCGTTTTTACGTCAGGAATCAGTTGCTGAAGGTGCCAGAATAATTCAAAGAGCTTTTCGAATTAATCGCGTTTTGCAATATCGACAGGATCCTTTAGCACAGCGCGATAATCTACTGATTGAGAGATATCGTTTTTCTCGGGAGGGTGTATCTACATAATCAACTTGTTGGAGCCACACGTTAAATGTTCGACTCGTCGCAGTCGGGCTTTAACAACTGCACAAACAGTTTGTATAGCTTTGCGATTCTTTGCGAGTGGCACTTTCCTTTACACTATTGGAGATACAGAAAACGTGGGTAAAAGTGCTGCATGTCGTGCCATTCGCAAAGTTTATCTGTCACTCAAACAGTTTTTAGGGGGCTTTGTGGTATTTCCAAGACACTTAAGACCACAGGCTGTGAAGCAGATTATTTTGCCATTGCAGGTACATTATAATTGTTAATGAAGATCATGGAATCATGATCATGCCAAAAAGTAGCCTAGGACTGACAGTATTTGTTCCTCAGGCTTCCCTAACATTATTGGTGCCATAGACTGCCCACATGTCCCCATCAAGGCCCCACCTCGCCCCAATGAAGGGGATATTGTGAACCGAAAGGGATTTTACAGTGTAGATGTGCAAGTAAATTACTATTTCAATTATTAATATTCCAGATTAGCAATAAATAAAAATAATAATGTAATGTAATCAAAAAGTATGGAGTTGACTGATTTCAAATATTTAGATGGTGTGTGACTCCATGTTCCACATTTCAAATGTGAAGCCACATGGCCTGGTTCTGTGCATGACTCCAGGATTTTCAGAGAGTCACATTCATGTACATTATTTGAACGTGGTTAAAATGTTTTAAAACTCTCTGTATTACATAATTTTATTCTGAGCCTAACAAAACTGCATTTTTCAGGAGCTTACGATGGGGTCCTGCTTGGTGACAGGGGCTATGCCTGCAGGCAGTACTTCATGACACCATTCCCTGGACCACAAACCCGTTACAATGCAGCTCTAGCCAGGACAAGGGCATGCATTGAAATGACCTTTGGCCAACTAAAGGGAAGATTTCAGTGTCTTAAGGGTCTGAGGGTTGCACCTGACAGGGCCTGTGACATTATTGTTGCATGTGCCATCCTCCATAATATTGCCACCATCAGAAAGGAGAGGACCCCTGTGGTGGAGGTGCAGCCTGATGATGACCTCCAGCCAGTGCACTTGGATCAACCTAGTGGCAGAGCTGCACAGGACAGAATTGTGGAAAACCATTTTTGAATTCTTTTTTACACATAAACCTTCATTAAATTAATAATAGAAGACAAGACAACATGCTTAGTTCATGGAGTTTTATTTCAATTATTGTTTCTCAAGAAAAGCCAGTGATGGTCATCTTTTGCCTGCAATAAGATATATTGTTATCCAAGGGCAGCAATAGTGCTCTTTGTGAAAAATAGTGTTTTATCACTTACTCTGAAGTTCCTTTTGAAGCAGCTCAATCTCTAGTGCCAGTTTTTTCTTCTTTAAGGTGCCAAGTTCAATTTCTCCCCTTAATTTTTGTTTTTAAGAGCAAAATACTAAATCCTGTAAATCTTCAACAGAAAGATTTACAACGGAATCTTTCTGTTGAAGATTCCGTTTATATAGGGTACGGATATCCCCCTGTGCCATTAAAAAAAAATAAACTCAACACAAGCCTCATGTTAGAGAAAAAGTAGACTGCCCACCTCTGTATATCTTTGTGCTGTAGGCATTTCCTCCTGCAACTCATATTGCAGTCAGAAATAATATGTACACACCTATAAATTAAATAAAGTTATTTGTGCACTTACAAGTACTTCCTCCAAAGGACAGTCATCTGAGAGGGTTTCTTCACTGTCCTGTGCAAAAGAAAAATGGGTATTACAAAGTGTTGCACTTTCTTTCCTTTTGATGTAAAGTTATAAATGTCTCACTTACTGCACATATTTCAGACACCACTTTCTTGGGAACAGGTAAAAGTGTTGGTGTATTATGTAAAACTACACAATAGGAGAACTCAATGCCATTACAATACACTAGGAAAAAACATGATCAATAACATATTGCAAAATATTTTTACATTTGTTATGCAATTTTCACCATCACAATTCAAAGCAATTGACTCAATATTTATCTGTTGAAATGACTGTACCAGCCATTTGGATTATAGACATAATTTAACGCAGCAACAAATTATTTTCAGTGTAGCAAGATGATTTATAACTCATTTACCTGTAATTAAGGTGTTGCTATTATTGGTCCCTGGCTTTAGGTCTAAGGAAGAGCCCTTTACAATGGGTCGGTTCTCATTTAGCCCAAGGGCCAGCTCTTCTGCAGGGGTATAATGTGGGGGTGCAGGACCACCACCTGTTTATTCTGCTCCGCCTTTTTTTTTTTGCTGATTATAAACAGACAAACACATCATTTAAAATGTTTTAGGTAACAGATACTAAACAGTAGAAGTAGAAAGGATTACCAGTTTGAAGAATATTCTTGTACTTCACTTTTACTTCTTCCCATGTTCTAGTGGGTCCTGAGCTGGCTCTGACATTAAGCAATTAGTAAATTATTAAAATAAGAATACTGTAATAATAAGTGATATAACCATAACATGGAACACTAACGTATTTAATTTGTGTGCTACTTTTTGCCAGCCCTCTCTCCTGGCTTTGCACACTTTGAAGTGTTCCCTGGCGTTTTAATTATTTTTTTAAGCTCAACATACCCTTCCAGTAATAATTCTTGCTCTGTTGCGTTGAAAATCTGAGCGCGCTCTTTTGCGATGATGAGCAGCCAATAGCAGCGTTGCTGATCATTGTTTCTACTATCGATACATATCGCCTTTTAAACAAGCGCAAGAACGCGCAATAATCTCAGATAACTCAATCCAGCGATACTAATCATATCCGGCAGGTGTGTTGGAAGAACCCAATTAGCCGGATCATGATTAGCACGATGATATCATCTCGGATGTGTCATTTGATCTCGGATGTAATAAGCGACGTACGAAGAACGGACCCCAGGTTTCACACACTGACAAACACAATGTTTTTGTCTTGTTTCCAGTCCAAAAAAAAAACCTCACTTAATTTGGATTAATAGATACACAAGACATAATATCTAATCTAATTTTACGTATCTAGTAAAAACATAATGATTTAAGATTTTTGAGAAATGTGGACTGGAAATCAAACAAAAAGAAAAGCATTTTTTGCAGTGCAGACAGGGCTTAGCTTAAGCAAGGCCAAGGCTTTAGTAAAATTAGGGTATTAAATGGGATGGTTTGGAGTAAAATCAACCTGGGGTCATTCACCATTACATTGAACCTAACACCCCCCCAGAAACCTTTTTCCCTTGATCGAACAATAGCTCAACAACTAATGGCTCAAGGTCATGGTGGAAAGGAACCTATGGGTTGAAATTTTGTAAAATTATTATACATTTTGGGCTGGATACGGCAATGTGTGCTCTACATAAACAGGGTTTATGGCTGTGTTTCAACTTATACTCTGGTGGGCCCTGATTCATACCTGATGAGGGGATTTTATTGTTAATAAGCTGGGTGAATAGTAGTTAAAACAGACCTCTCTCTCTTTCTCTCTCTCTCTCTAATATAAAATGTGATTTTTTTTTTCTGCCTTTTAGACGCTTTGTTGACATCAATCCTGAACGTGGATCGAAAGCAAAAAAAGGAAAAGTGACGTCAAAGAAAACCGGCCAAATTGTGCAAAGAAAGAACACCACTGTAAGCCCACCAGTTTCCTCACTTCTGCGAAAACTTGCAGACTTTGAATGGAACTTTGTTTAGATCCTGTCAGCAAGTATATTAAAAGTAAATACAATCGTTAACTCCATTCATAAAAATACAACTGGCATTTCAGCCAATTTGCTGTTTTACGTATTTTTCTTTTTTTACTCGTTCTAGCACTTTAAATTTCTGGATTTTTTTTACATTTGTTAAAGGTTAACAAGATTAATATATTATAAAGTGTTAAGTGTTCAACTAAATGTTTAAAAAAAACAGCTAGCGTTTCAGCCAAATGTGTTCACATAAGTGTCTGGTCGTTGCTTTTAAAATAAATGTTTTAAAACCCAGAGAATGTTGTTGGTTTCTATTTTCAAGTTCAAAGTATAATGTTTTCCCTGTAAAAATATATATTTTTACCTGGTTACTGTATTCTGTAAAAATGCCAGCTGCAACCCAGCTGCCAGCATTTTACTGTAATTTTACAGTACAACGGTTTACAGATCTAGTACAGTAAATTATAATTACAGTTCTAGATCTGTAAAAATACAGTATGTGGCTGGCAACCCAGCTGCCAGTATTTTACTGTAATTTTACAGTGAAAAGTTTTACAGTGCAGATGTCTTCACGTCTCTTAAAAGCATCTCTCTTCACAATTAAATCTTTGTAAACATCTTTCATTAAAAACAAAAGTTAAACAACAAAATTATAATATAAGAACATTTTAAACTGAGAAATAGATCACGTCCATGCACACACATCCAACAAGCGCAGATCGAGGCGAATCGACTGCGCCAGCATCCTGGTCTAAATACTTGTAATAAATAATTACTTTTCCCCTACAATGACTTTACTAATAAAATATTATATTATTGTAACAAGGCTTAAGCCCGATTAATAAGCATGCCTATTTTTCATGCAAAGAGTGGACAAAGTTTTATAGCAGTTATATCAAACAGAAAAAGTCCCTTTCTAGAGTAAGTAAAGAGACTGTTTAAACTCTGAATACACCAGACCAAATTTTAACTGAATTCATTTTTAACCAACAGAAAACGTCCATATCCTTTTGTATGAAAAGCATACCTATTATTGTTTATATTGTTCAAGCAGAACGAAGGGCTCATATTAAGACTTTCTTATGATGATTTTACTGTGTATTAAGGGCATTTACATTTTGTTCACAATGTTCTGGCAGTTTTCAGAAAGGTTCGGTTTCAGTGGACGGATTCTGTGTTAGCGTGTGGAGGAAATGTCAAACACTATAGAAAACACTGCGGTTTTGAAAATCGCGTCGCCATAAACTCCACAGCGCCACTTATTCTTAGTCCGGTTGTTAGATCATAGTTAACGTTCCACAGGACGTTATACATTCAAATATCCTGGGGGTATTAGCTTCTGTCGGTTGAAATAATAAATACAAGGTGATTCAAAGAGTACCAAGTTATACCCATTAAAAGAAATAGTCACTGGTAGCTTACAATACAAACGGCTGCGACAACATTGTGAAAACTAACGTAACACTGCTGTGTAACTTATTCACGAACATAAGGTCACAGTTTATTTATCTTTTGATAATAGTTTTACTAAAATATGCAGAATTAGCTGATTAACGTAACTGTGAGAATTTGGATATCGTCTGTGTCCCCACTTAGTAACTAATAATAATATTAATCTGATAACCCATACATATTGTGTGAAATGTATTACAATGATTATTGTTCATGCATTATGTCTAAGGTTACTTAAGGTCAAGTGCTGACCTAGTTAGAATATGCAGGCCCATATTGTTTTATATGTACTTAGTTAACGGAATATTCTGTTTTATATATACTTATAAATACAAGAAGTTAACAGTACTTGCAAAGTCATACAGAGGAGTTTTCTCCTTCGGAGTACAGCTCCAGAGACATGTCTGAGAGATTCAGAGACATGTCTTCACGATGACTTGACATGAATCTGGTCACATGACAACCAGAATGACATACTGTCTTTGAATGTTCTAGATGAAGGAGAACATTACACCAAATAAGGAGTTAATGAATTTATAAGGAGCTCTAAGAACAAAGATCTAACCCACATGAACAGTATTAATAGTTTCAATGACACATTTACTTCCTCTTTTCTGAATACAAATATGGGACCTATTTTCAATAAACTTTGGACTCTGATTGAACTGCACTTCTGTGTCTGTGTCATTCTTGGTCTCCTGGATCCAGAAACTCTGAAGGTTCAACCGACTAGACTCTTCAACTTAGAATAACTGAATTTAGATTTAGGGGACAAGTAAGAAATAATCTTACAGTAATTTACCAGGATTTTCAAGAGAAACCTTTCATCTTGCTCCCGTTTAGCCGCGAAGTGGAGGTTAGTCAATGTTCTTTTTTTAGCTTAAGTAAACTATTTGATAAAGTACTACAAACATACGTATAATTAACGTTAGCTGACTAATTGTTACTTACCAAGATTTCCGAGGCGCGGAGAACAGATGCGTAGACTTGTTGCTCAGGAAAGCACGCAGACGTGGTGCGCACGTGATCACTTTAGTTGCGAATGTGACTCAATTTTATTTGTTGATGTTAAATTTTAAAACTTTAAATTTTAAAAGATTTTAAAACTGATCAGTACAAGTAAATGATCTTCACCTAAATATTGATGGTATATTAAAAATATAATTTGTTAGTTAAATACTCATTTATTTTCATTAAAAAACTTAAATAATATACGTACATTTTAGAAAAAATAACTGTTGGATTTTTAATGGATTTTTTTTAATATGTCCTACTAAAAAAACAATAAAATTATTTTTAAAGATTTTATTAAATTAATATAGCTGTTTATTTTTGTGAAATTGACTTAGCAGTGTCATAAATGTCATTTTCCCTAAATGCATTGACATTAACAGGTTGAACATTTGGGATTGCGTTTTCATTTACACACAGCGCGTTGAGTGGCATAAAATTCAATGTGGACTTGACAATGCATTTCGAGCTGACCACGCCCCCTCCCTGGTACAGCGTCATTGCGTGAAGGCGGAGCCAGCATCGCTAGTTACTAGGGCTGGGTAAAACATCCAGAATCGATTCTTAATGCGTGTGCTTTAGTTCAAGGATATCTGTATTTTGCATATCTTCCTGTAGATGTCGCAATCACTTGTGCTGATACAAATGAAACAAAATAAATTCAAATAAAAAGTGCGAGAGAGAGAAAGGATTATGGCGGAAGCTCACGGTAGCCAATGGACCCCAGCGCCGGCTAAATTAAAGTCTGATGTTTGGAAGCACTTTATGTTTAAAGGCAATGACGGCAAAGGTAAGGTCAACAAAAAAACTGTTGTTTGCAAGTTCTGCCCGCAAGACCTAAGATTTTGCAACAATACCACAAACCTGCGAAACCACCATCGAGACGTCACCCTGATGCGATATCTGGTTCATGCGATTCTGGACAGTGATTGCAAATTACAATTGCAAGAATTCATGCCCATATGCGATAGTTGAGAACGAGGGATTTCACAATCTAATCGATGTTTTGGAGCCTAGAAACACAAGTACCTCAGTGAAAAGGCAATACTGAAAAAGTATGCCGAGGTTAAGATCAATGTCTATTACTATGGCCAAGATGGCGGCGCGTTAACATCGCGAGGCTCAGCGTCTCTCCAGTTTTAGCAATTACATAGTGTTTTTCTTGCTCATCTCGGGCCTGTTCGTTAAGAACAGTTGTGCATTCACAACGTACACCTGGCATGAGCTTTTGGATATCGGTTTGCGCATTCCCGGAAGTTATATCAGCAACATTCAACTCGTCCCTGAGATCGCCAAAACACCCGATGCTACGCACCCCACACGGCCGGGCGGAAGTGCTCGCCGGCGGCGCCGAGATCGTAAACAGAGGCGGGGAAAACGCGGAGGGCTAAGAGCTAAGCTACAGCTAACACCACACCGGCTCTCTTTACCCAGCATTTTCCTTGCTAATGTACGATCATTAGTGAACAAAATGGATGAGATTCGACTCCGCATCATCAACAACAAAAAAACTTTTGAACTGCAATGTCATAATCTTCACGGAAACATGGCTACACAGCGGCATACCGGACAACGCTATTGAGTTAGCGGGCTACAACACACACCGCGCGGATAGAACGGCAGAGGAATCCGGTAAGACAAGAGGAGGTGGACTGTGCATTTATGTCAATAAAGCTTGGTGCACGAACTCTGTTATTGTCGGGAGACACTGCTCGGCTAACCTTGAGTTTCTCGTGGTTAAATGTAGACCGTTTTATCTGCCACGGGAATTCACTTCCACCATTATAACGGCAGCTTATATTCCACCCGATGCTGATGCCAAGCTTGCTATGAAAGAACTTCATGCAGCCATCAGTAAACAACAGACTGCTCACCCGGAGGCTGCATTTATTGTTGCGGGAGATTTTAATCACTCTAACTTAAAGACAGTGCTCCCTAAATTTCATCAGCATGTTTCCTGCCACACAAGAGGAATCAAAACTTTAGATCATGTCTATACAAACATGGCTGAAGCTTACACCGCAACCCCCCTCCCCCACCTGGGTCAATCTGATCACCTTTCTTTGTTCCTCACCCCCAAGTATTCACCTCTCATTAATCGTGTGAAGCCATCAGTGAAGACCATCAAGGTGTGGCCTGCGGGGGCAGACTTCACACTCCAGGAAAGGTTTCTACACACAGACTGGAGTATGTTTGCTTCTCAGGCCACCAGTGGCTCTCACACGGACATAGACAGCTACACCTCCTCTGTATTGGACTACATCAATACCACCATTGATAGTGTCACAACTCAAAAGCAGATCACCATATACCCTAATCAGAAGCCATGGATGAACAAGGAAGTGCGCCTCCTGTTGAAAGCACGCAACACCGCCTTCAGATCAGGTGATGCACAGGCCTATAGTACCTCCAGGGCAAATCTGAAGAGGGGCATCAAAAAGGCCAAGCACTGCTACAAGTTGAAGCTAGAGGAGCATTTTACCAATTCTGACCCTCGACGCATGTGGCAGGGCATCCAGGCCATTAGTGACTATAAACCCAACCACTCCATCCCCATAACCACAGATGCTGCCTTTCTGAACGAGCTTAATGACTTTTATGCACGCTTTGAGAGAGACAATAAGGAACCCGCCACCAGGCTCACACCTTCCACCGACCACCCAATCATCACAGTAAATTCCACAGATGTTTTCACTGCACTAAGCCGGATAAACGCGCGCAAGGCTGCTGGCCCTGATGGCATCCCTGGTCGCGTACTCAGGGCATGTGCGGAGCAGCTCGCTGGGGTCTTCACGGACATCTTCAACCTGTCCCTCGCCCAAGCAGTGGTTCCAGCATGTTTCAAATCCACCTCCATTGTGCCCATTCCGAAACATTCCAGCCCGACATGCCTGAACGACTACCGCCCTGTAGCACTCACACCCATTGTTATGAAGTGCTTCGAGCGGCTGGTCCTGTCACACCTAAAAGACTCTTTACCATCCACACTGGACCCATACCAATTTGCCTACCGTAGCAATAGGAGCACAGATGATGCGGTGTCCATGGCGCTGCACTCCGTGCTCACACATCTGGACAATAAGGACACTTATGCACGCATGCTGTTTGTAGACTTCAGCTCTGCATTCAATACCGTAATCCCTTCCAAGCTAATCATCAAACTTGGAAACCTAGGCATAAACAATTCAACCTGCAACTGGATTATGGATTTCCTGACGAATAGGCCTCAGCTTGTTAGGTTAGGCAACATCTGCTCCACCATAACCACCCTCAACACTGGTGTACCACAGGGCTGCGTACTGAGGCCCTTTCTCTACTCCCTTTTCACACTCGACTGCAGGCCTGTGAATGGATCTAACTCCCTCATCAAGTTTGCAGACGATACAACAGTGATCGGTCTCATCAGAAACAACGATGAGACTGCTTACAGGGAGGAGGTACGGCACCTGGCCACATGGTGCTCAAACAACAACCTGCTCCTTAACACCTCCAAGACAAAGGAGATCATCGTGGACTTCAGGAAGGCGAAAGGAGGCACACACGACCCCATCCACATTAACGGGACGGCTGTTGAACGTGTTTCCAGTTTTAAGTTCCTGGGGACCCACATTTCGGAGGACCTGTCCTGGACCACCAACACCTCATGCCTGGTCAAGAAGGCTCACCAGCGTCTCTTCTTTCTGAGGACACTGAAGAAGAACCAACTGTCTTCAACTATCCTGGTGAACTTCTATCGCTGCACGATAGAGAGCATCCTGACCAACTGTGTCACAGTCTGGTACGGGAACTGTTCTGTTGCTGAGCGCAAGGCACTGCAGCGGGTGGTGAAAACAGCCCAGCGCATCACAGGAACTACACTCCCTTCCATTGAGGACATCCAGAAGAAACGCTGTCTGCGTCGAGCTCGCAGCATTCTCAAGGACTCCTCTCACCCCGCTCATAGACTGTTTACTCTCCTGCCTTCCGGTAGGCGCTTCAGGGGCCTCCGGACAAGAACCAGCAGACTAGGAAACAGCTTTTTTCCCAGAGCTGTTTCATTATTGAACTCTGCTCCCCACTGATTTCACTACCTCTCATAACTTTAACTTAATGCTGCTATTACAATGTTTACATTGCACTACAGGGCTGCCATGCATGACGGAACTGTACACACCAGTACTTCATGTATCTGCTCTACCGGACTGTTTACACACACACAGCATCATTTGCACTCTATACTGCTCACTTGCACACCAGGAATATTACACTGAATGCTCATTTGCACTAATGGACTACTTTCATAACTGCATTAACTCATCTTCTGCACTGTAACCTTAATAACTGAATTTACTCATCTACTGCACTGTAACTTCAATAACTGCACTAACTCACCTACTGCACTCTAACTCATCTATTGCATTGCATCTATCGCATAACTAACTGCATCTACTCATCTATTGCACTATAGCTTCAATAACTGCACTAACTCATCTACTGCACTGTAACTGTATATCTGCATCTACTCATGTATTGCACCGTACCTTTAATAACTGCATTAACTCATGTACTGCACTGCAACTTTAATAGCTAATGTCTGTAACTAATGCACACTCAAGTCACTTGAACTATTGTATAGTCTATATTGTTATCTGTTCATAACCACCTGTACACTAATGTTCACAGTATATAGCCTTCTGTATATATTGTTCATAGTACATACCGATTGTCATATTTTCATAGTACATGCCCATCGTAAATTATTTTCCTAATATTGTATTCTGTATTTATTCACACTGTATATCTGCACTTGCTAATTGCACTTCTGGTTAGACCTAAACTACATTTCGTTACACTGTACTTGTATATGTGTAATGACAATAAAGTTGAATCTAATCTAATCTAATCTAAAAATGTCGTAGCATCTCTCCAGTCAGCATAAAGAGTTGCCCTTACCTGTGACTGCTGGACCTCCAGAGCGACTAGCTCGCATGTCACCATAACATATCACTATATCGCAAGCGACTGGACACTCGCGTCGCATGTTTTGCAGACCCGGTCTGTCCACACCACCCAGCAAACAAAGACACGTTCAAAAGAAGTCCACCGAGGAGACAGAATGAAAGTTTTTACAACGTCTTTTTTAGACGTCTTTTTATATTCACTGTTGACGTCAAAGTGACATAAATACCGTACGTTCAGAAGACGTCCAATGAGGAGCCAGATTAAAGGTTTTTGCAACGTCTTTTTAACATTACATATTGACGTCCAAGTGACATTAATACTGAACATTCAGAAGACGTCCAATGAGGATCCAGATTAAAGTTTTTTGCAATGTCATTTTAACATTACATATTGACATCCAAGTGACATAACTTGAGGGACGAACTCGATGCCTGTTTCGCCAGAAGGTTGGTGACATCTACCCGAAGTACATAGGCGTTCCTGCCTCTGACAGAGGGAGAGAGCATGCCCCGAAACTTGGGAGGATTTCTGGCGAACTGGATCGAGTAGCCAAGACGGACCATCCTCATTATCCACTGAGACAGTGTGGGCAGCTTTCAAGCTCCCAGGGCCTGCCAGGGGACCCTGCTTCACAATTCCCACGGGGGTTGGTTCGTCGGCGGGGGGGCCCCGGAGGGCAGGTTGGCTCCGCCTACTTACCTGCCTGGCGTAACAGCTACCTGTCATGTGTGTTCGACCTCACGCCTCGCCAAGACATGAGATCGGATTGCCGAGCACAGTCCAGTGGAGTGTGGGATCGGCTGCAAAGTACACCCGGGGAGAATGGAAAAACTCTGTGAGTAAGTGGGCGCCAGGCCCTGAAAAGGGTCCAGTTTTGGTGACGAGGCAGGAACCGTCCTTTACCGACCGATCAGAGACATGGCTGTGAAGGTCGGGCCCGATTTTGTTCTCCCTGGGGTCTTTCCGTCAGCATAGTTTCTTGCGAGAAGGTTGGTGGAGGTTTTCCCCCTCGAACTCCGCTTCCGGGGTGCTACCTGCGCTGGGGGAACAAGAACCGGAGCCGATGTCGAAGGGGTCCTGGGCTGCCGGGAAGCAGACATCGCACGAGATCTCGGAGGCCTCTAGGTGGCCGAGTCACGGCGCGAAAAAATGTGGCTAATCGCCACTGTCTGCTTTTTCACCGTCAAAAACTGCTGAGCACAGTCCTCGACGGTGTCACCAAACATTCCCCCCTGCGAGATGGGTAGATCAAGAAAGCGGACTTTTCTCGGTGTCACTCATCTGCGCAAGTTCAGCCAAAGGTGTCTCTCTCTCCTGGACCACTTCCATGGACATCGTCCGACCCTGGACCCGTGCCGCCACCTTGGTCGCCCGTAGAGCGCGGTCAGTGGCGGCATGGAGATCCTGCATTATACCCGGGTAGGCCTTACCCTCGTGGAGCTCTCTCAACGCCTTGGCCAGATGGACCTGCAGGATGGCCATGGCGTGGAGAGAGGAGGCAGCCGGGCCCGCGGCAAGCTATGACAAGCGGAAGTATGCCTTCCCCCAATGAGCCTCATTGCACAGACACTGTTTATGGTCAGGGAATAGGCGCACCAAGTGTTATTGGTTGCGCCGCTTGGCCCAACCGCACTTGGTTCTCAGAGCTGATGCTCTGGGCAACGACTCCCCCCTGGCCCATTCCCATGACGGAGGACCTGCTCTCTCAGAGGAAGGACACGTTCTGGCATCCCAGACCAGACCTCTGGAACCTCCATGTCTGGTCTCTAGACGGGACGAGGAGATCCTGAGTAGGCTACCTCCCTCTGTGGCAGAGACCATCACCCAGGCTAGGGCCCCATCTACTAGGCAGTTATAGGCTTATTAATGGCGCTTCTCGTCCTGGTGTCTCTCTCAACGAGAAGAAAGAGACTGGAAGAGACTGGAGACTAACATCTCCCCTCCACACTGAAGGATTATGTAGTCGCTGTCGCCACTTGTCAGGACTCAATTGATGGACACTCTATAGGGCAGCACGACCTGGTCACCAGGTTTCCTAAGGGGCGCGAGAAGGCGGAATCCGCCTCATCTCCGCTCCATACCCTCTTGGGGACCTTAATGTGTTCCTGGCGGGCTTCTCTGGGCCCCCCTTCGAGCCCCTGGGAGGTTCCGATCTTCCTCACCTTTCGAGTAAGACGGCCCTCCTTATGGCGCTCGCTCCCTTCAAGAGGGTAGGGGACCTTCAGGCATTCTCCGTGTCCCCGGATGGCCTTAAATTCGGCGCTGGCATCTCTCACGTTATCCTGAGACCCAGGCCCGGATACGAGCCCGAAGTTCCCACGACTCCCTTTCGGGACCAAGTGGTGAACTTGCAGGTGCACCCCATTGGGGAGGAAGACCCAACCCCATCCGTGTTGTAGAGGCACACTGCGCCTCTACTTGGACCACTTGGAGCACACGCAGAGCTTCAGCTCTGACCAGCTCTTTGTCTGTTTTGGAGGACAGCAGAAGGGGAAAGCTGTCCTCAAACAGAGACTGGCGCACTGGAGCGTGGATGCCGCCGCGGCGGCATACCGATCACAGGCATACCCATTGGCAGTGTGGGCTCACTCCATACGGAGTATAGCCATCTCCTGGGCTGTGGCCAGAGGCGCCTCTATGGCAGACATTTGTCGAGCTGCGGGTTGGGCTATGCCCAATGCCTTCGCAAGGTTTTACGACCTTTGCGTAAACCCGGTGTCAGCCCAAGTCCTGTGTGGCGACATGTAGGACTGGCATCCGGCGGGGCCTATGCCTGCAAAAGCACCTCCCCACCCTCCAGCAGGTTTGGTCAGTGTGCCTCTCTTCTTACCCAACCACTTGGTTAAGAACAGGCATTCCATCACTAAGCAAGCACCCCCTGGGGGTCGGCTGGTTAGAGCAGCCTTCCCCGTTAGGCCGGGAGAACATATGAACTATCACAGATAGCTCTAACCGGACCTAGTGCTACCGCATGTCTGTAACACTCCCTCCATGAAAACCCATGAATTCCCCCAGGTGGACCTCCACCTCGCGGTTAACTACTCAGTCCGCACGTTCCATGCGATCTCCCCCAAGGGCGAGACCATATCTATATCCACTGTATTCCTCTCCCCGGGTAGGAAGTGGCCTCTGCAGTGCATCCCTAATTACGGAAGTCGCGCTCACCCGGTGTATACCCGCCACTACTCTCGCCAGTAGAGAGCTAAGGCCTCCGTCCGTGAAAGGTTACCGGTCAGGGCTGTTTCCATCTCTCTCCAAGAAAGCACTGGGACACGCCCGGTCCTGTTACCATCGCTTCCTCAGAGATTGTGACATGATACAGCGTTGTGGCGTTTTCCATAGGAACCCCATCTGTCGGCTCGACACAATGTCGAGAGACCGACAGAAAGGGAACGTCTTGGTTACGTCTGTAACCTCAGTTCCTTGATGTAGGGAACGAGACGTTGTGTCCCTTATGCCACAACACGTATCGTCCTGTGCTGTAGTCGTGAGAGGCTCTCAGGCTCTTCATAACAAAAGGTAAATGAATGCTGCACGCCGTGTTCCTTGTATACCGGATATCCGGGGGCGGAGACCGGCATGCAAATTTCATTCGCCAAATTTACTTGGCCTCGTCTATAGTAGTCAGAGTTGATTGGTTCTCAAGGGCGAACCCCATCTGTCGTACCGACACAACATCTCGTTCACTTCATCAGGGAACTGAGGTTACAGACGTAACCAAGACGATACGAGTATACAGTGAAGTCACCTGAGATTAGAATTTGCAGAAATGTTTTCTTGTCACTTTATCAAGTAGCTTCTTGAGGTCTCACCCTGTGATGCTTTTTAAACAATATTAAAGGAGTTCACATCTATTCTGAGCTCTTATTGTACATGACATATATATGAAATAAAATGTTTGCTTTGTCCTTAAAAAACATCTTTGTTTGCAAAAGTTATACTTTTGTCTACTAAACTCATTTCAGACATTTAAGCATACATACTTTCAGATCAAAGTTTTTTTTTTAAATAATGAGAAATATTTCACTCAAGTGTCCCAAAACTATTGACCGGTCGTGTAATTCATGTGACTGTATCCAAGAAAAGATGGATGTTATGAGTCTGGATTACAAGAACTGATCATAGCTTTGTTCACTAGAGGTTTCAATGTGATTGAAGTGAGGGATTAGAACAGCCTTCGAGATACCACCAGAGTAAAGACACAAACCATTTTGATTTAAAGCTTTTGATTTCTGTTTGTTGAATCACTCCACTGATATCAAGCAAGCATCTGGGAGACGTGTGCATTTACATCTTTAACTTTAACTAATATCTAGAAGATGTTTTTAAGATGTTTATAACTTTGAATGTCTGTAAAACTGTCTTTTCTAAGACGTTTATCAGATGTTTTTACACAGCAGATGTTTTCGAGATCTTTAGCAGACAACTTACAGATGCACCTGTACAGGTACATGTCTTATGCCAAACTAAGGTATATGTTTCTTATTGCTGTGTTTCAGAAGTGAATGGCTAATATTAGATGTTTATAGATTATTAGGACCTATATGTTTTATCCATCGTGCATATTTTAGAGCAGATGAAATGTTTCTTGCACATCTGCTTTACCATTACTGTTCTGTAAATACATATGAATAATAATCACAAAGTTTGGTCATTATGAATATGAACCTTGCATTAGAGAACAAACAAAACTAATCAATACAATTTCTCAGCAAGTCAGGCATTTAGTTTTTTTAAGTGTGTCCTTCTGTTGGAATAGATGATAGTCAGTGTGTGAACAGCCTGAAAACCTCTGATCTGCCTGAAATGCAGAATAACTTTCATCAAGAAATGATAACATACATCCTTTGATAGAACCAACAACTTGTCCATTTTTATTATTCACTTTATGTTCAGTCTTTTAAGTGTTTTTGTATTGTATTCATTTTATTAATTTAATTCAGTAATTGAAGTAATTTAAACAAACAATAAAAACTAAAGAGAAAGAAAATATTAAAGATGAGTGTTTAAGTTCAGGTGGAATTCTCCAGTTGTCCTGCAGGTGTCCTCATAACTCTGTATTCTTGAGGATTTACGATTATTCCAGAGCACTCGCTGAATCTGCTCAAAAGTGTTTAAAACAGTTATCATTTATTTTGTAGTATTGATTTCTGCATTATCTCTGTGAATATTAAAATCCACTGCAATAAGAAAACAGTCAAACTCTGACGAAATTGATACTCTTGATCACTGATAGCAGTTCTGTGAACCTTTCGACAAAGGATGTAGAATATTTTGGAAGCCTGTACATAATGATCAATGTGGTGCACCTTTCAGCACAATAAACTAGATATTCAAAAGACAAGTACTGACCAAATGACATTTGCGTGCATTGAACTTGATGACTTTGAAGTGTGTCGATGAGTTCACGTCAGGAGTTCTGACTGCAGTTTGTGCAGCAAGTAGATTCCACCACAAGAGGCATTTTCTTTATCGTCCATATCCAGAATGTACTGGTTGTGGAAGGCAAAAGTTCTCTTCTTCGTAGTATTATTCCAGTCCTGAAGATTAAAGATCAGACCCTATCTCACGGAGCATGCGGCACAACTCCTTGTCCAGGCCCTGGTAGTCTCAAGGTTGGACTACTGCAATGCTCTCCTTGCTGGTCTTCCTGCAAAGGCTATCAAACCACTTCAGCTGGTTCAGAACGCAGCAGCACGCCTTGTCTTCCAACAGCCCAAAAGGGCTCACGTGACTCCCCTTTTCATCTCTCTTCCCTGGCTACCGGTTGCAGCCCGTATCAGATTCAAGTCACTAATGCTTGCCTACAGGACTATCACTGGATCTGCATCGGCTTACTTCCACACTCTCCTGCACTCCTACACCCCATCAAGATCCCTGCGTTCAGCAAACCAGCGGCGTCTTGTATTGCCTTCCCATAAGGGCAGTAAATCGCTCTCGCTCTCCCACTCATTCCGCTTCATAACTCCTTCCTGGTGGAACATTCTTCCTAACTCTGTCCGTTCAACCACATCTCTCACAACATTTAAAAAACTACTTATAACCCATCTCTTCTGTGAATACTTGACAAAAAAAAACACCAACCCTTTCTCTCAACAGGTAGTGGTCTAGCTTTTGTTGAAACCAGTAACTTTGTATTGGCACCTAATGTATTATGGCTCCTGTATGAACTATCGCTTATTGCTCCTAAACTCTTTGTAAGTCGCTTTGGATAAAAGCGTCTGCTAAATGTCTAAATGTATGAAGAGTTTTGTGTTTTAGTGTTTGTGCCAAAAATGTGTTGTTTGAGCTCTGTCATGATCTGCTGAAATAAAAATCGTAGTAAAATCCAAGAAAAGCACAGAAACAGGGAGCAAAGCGCAGAGCAGTAAGCAAGAACGTCCAAACAGTTGTGAAGCCAGAAGCATGTTGTCTCAAACATTTAGATCACAACTTTCTTCATGAAAGAAGAGCTGAAGTAGACACTTTCCAAGTGGATTGTAGAATAAATCCGTTTTAATTCAATTCTGACGGGGAAGGAGCCTGAGATTGTGCGTGGGGTTCAGAGATTCCGACTAGAAATAGTCGGGATCACCTCTACGCACAGCTTGGGCTGTGGAACAACTCTCCTCGAGGGAGGATGGACTCTTCACCACTCTGGAGTTGCCCATGGTGAGAGGCGGCAGGCTGGTGTGGGTCTGCTTATAGCCCCCCAGCTCAGCCGCCATGTGTTGGAGTTTACCCCGGTGAACGAGAGGGTCGCTTCCCTGCGCCTTCGGGTCGGGGATAGGTCTCTCACTGTCGTGTGCGCCTATGGGCCAAATGGCAGTGTAGAGTACCCGGCCTTCTTGGAGACTCTGGGAGGGGTGCTGGAAAGCGCCCCGGCTGGGGACTCCGTCGTTCTGCTGGGGGATTTCAACGCCCACGTGGGCAACGACAGTGACACCTGGAGGGGCGTGATTGGGAGGAACGGCCCCCCTGATCTGAACCCGAGTGGTGTTCTGTTATTGGACTTCTGTGCTAGTTACAGTTTGGCCATAACGAACACCATGTTCAAGCATAAGGGTGTCCATCAGTGCACATGGCACCAGGACACCCTTGGCCGAAGGTCGATGATCGACTTTGTGGTCGTTTCATCTGACCTACGGCCGTATGTCTTGGACACTCGGGTGAAGAGAGGGGCGGAGCTGTGAACTGATCACCACCTGGTGGTGAGTTGGATCCGATGGCGGGGGAGGAAGCTGGATAGACTCGGCAGACCCAAACGTACTGTGAGGGTCTGTTGGGAACGTTTGGCCGAAATCGCCTGTCAGAGAGATCTTCAACTCCCACCTCCGGCAGAGCTTCGACCAGATCCCGAGGGAGTCTGGAGACATTGAGTCCGAGTGGACCATGTTCTCCACCTCCATTGTCAACGCGGCCACTCGGAGCTGTGGCCGTAAGGTCTCCGGTGCCTGTCGAGGCGGCAATCCCCGAACCCGGTGGTGGACACCGGAAGTAAGGGATGCCGTCAAGCTGAAGAAAGAGTCCTATCGGGCCTGGCTGGCTTGTGGGGCTCCCGAGGCAGCTGACAGGTACCGACAGGCCAAGCGGACTGCAGCCCGGGTGGTTGGGGAGGCAAAAACTCGGGCCTGGGAGGAGTTCGGTGAGGCCATGGAGAATGACTATCGGTTGGCTTCGAAGAGATTCTGGCAAACCGTCCGGCGCCTCAGGAGGGGTAAGCAGTGCCATACCAATGCTGTTTACAGTGGAGGGGGGCAGCTGTTGACCTCGACCGGGGATATCCTCGGGCGGTGGAAGGAATACTTCGAGGATCTCCTCAATCCCGCCGTCACGTCTTCCATTGAGGAAGCAGAGGCTGAGGGCTCGGAGGCGGACTCGCCCATCACCCGGGCTGAAGTCACCGAGGTAGTCAAGAAACTCCTCGGTGGCAGGGCACCGGGGGTGGACGAGATCCGCCCTGAGTACCTCAAGTCTCTGGATGTTGTTGGGCTGTCTTGGCTGACACGCCTCTGCAGCATCGCGTGGCGGTCGGGGACAGTGCCCCTGGACTGGCAGACCGGGGTGGTGGTCCCTCTTTTTAAGAAGGGGGACCGGAGGGTGTGCTCCAACTATCGGGGATCACACTTCTCAGCCTCCCCGGGAAAGTCTATGCCAGGGTACTGGAGAGGAGAATCCGGCCGATGGTAGAACCTCGGATTCAGGAGGAACAGTGTGGTTTTCGTCTGTAATCTTCATAATCTTTATGGACAGAATTTCTAGGCACAGCCAGGGCCCGGAGGGTGTCGGGTTTGGGGACCACATGATTTCATCTCTGCTCTTTGCGGATGATGTCGTCATGCTGGCACCATCAGACCAGGACCTCCAGCATGCACTGGGACGGTTTGCAGCCGAGTGTGAAGCGGCTGGGATGAGAATCAGCACCTCCAAATCTGAGGCCATGGTCCTAAGTCGGAAAAGGGTGGCATGCACACTTCAGGTAGGTGGAGAGTTCCTGCCTCAAGTGGAGGAGTTCAAGTATCTGGGGGTCTTGTTCACGAGTGAGGGAAGGATGGAACGGGAGATTGACAGACGGATCGGTGCAGCTTCTGCATTAATGCAGTCGCTGTACCGGTCCGTCGTGGTGAAGAAGGAGCTGAGCCGCAAGGCGAAGCTCTCGATTTACTGGTCAATCTACGTTCCTACTCTCACCTATGGTCATGAGCTGTGGGTCATGACCGAAAGGACAAGATCGCGGATACAGGCGGCCGAAATGAGCTTTCTCCGCAGGGTGGCTGGGCGATCCCTTAGAGATAGGGTGAGAAGCTCGGTCACTCGGGAGGAGCTCAGAGTAGATCCGCTGCTCCTCCACATCGAGAGGGGCCAGCTGAGGTGGCTCGGGCATCTTTTCCGGATGCCCCCTGGACGCCTTCCCGGGAAGACCTAGGACACGCTGGAGGGACTATGTCTCCCGGCTGGCCTGGGAACGCCTCGGTGTCCCCCCTGGAAGAGCTGGAGGAAGTGTCTAGGGAGAGGGAAGTCTGGGCATCCCTGCTTAGACTGCTGCCCCCGCGACCCGGCCCCGGATAAGCGGAAGAAGATGGATGGATGGAATTCAATTCATCACAATAGTACAGAAGAGAACTGTCTGCGATCACAGATTTGTTTTGTTTTAGCAGGTCAACACACATGTGAGATTTTACTTCTTTAGGGAGACGCAAAGAGATGAATCTCCACTTTAATTGATGTCTTAAGTCAAGAAGATAACTTTTCGCTTCTTCTCTGCATTTCAGATATACAAACATTAGTATGTACACAAATTTGACAAACTCTAAATAGGCATATGTACTCTGTTGTATTATTATGCCGGGAAAAAAAAACATTGACAAACTCCGAACAGGCATAGTTTACATAAAATGAAAACGTACAAGACTTACAAGGCAAGCTGATTTAACAGTGCTTAAACTTTGCCTTTCAGCTCCTTCTTACACAAACAAAACATCAATAAAATGAAATATCTTGGTCATTCACTTGGTTCTCCAAATGAAGTTCTCCAAATTGCCGATCACAACATTCCCCTCCAAGATAATTCCCACAGAGGATGGATGTAGGCGAAATGACTGGGAAAGCTGCATCACAGCTTCAGTTTCTTTGGTAAGGATTCACAGTGGTACGTGTTGAAATGATTTCTTGTCACCAGAAGACTGCACATGAAGGTGAACATTATGAAAACACAATCATCACAATATATTAATGAGATCATTCTACAGTACATTTAAAGGCCACATTCATGCAATTTTTTTCAACCTTTAGTTAGTGTGTAATGTTGCTTTTAGAGCATTAATCATACCTGCAAAATGATAAAGCTCAAAGTTCAGTGCCAAGCGAGATAATGTCTTTAACAGAAATCGCATTTCGAGGACTACAGCCCTCTACTTCACAGGTACATGATGTCACTATTTTGAGTGCTTTTAATAACCTCCGCCCAAAGGAATCGATCCTGTGTTATTTCGCTCGCCACAGAAGAAAAACAATTGCAATCTCTAACATAAATTGACGTTTGCACATGCACTAGCAGACCTCCGTCACACTTCAACCGATCCGAATGTTTTTAACTGAAAAAGTGAAGTTGACCCAATTGTTACTGTTTAATGCTAAAAGCCTAAGTTTATGAATACACGTGCACTGAGAGGGGCACCGACCTATCACATCAGCCTGAGAAGCGGAAGCTAGCTGGAATGGTATGGATGGGACATCTTTACACACAGAAGAAATCCAGTGTGAGAAGAGGGACAGAGCTGAACAATAGACTTGTTAAACACCCAAAAAATACAATCAAAGCTTCGAAAACAGGGAAAAAGTCTAATCTAAAATCGACAGCTGAATACAGTAAAATTAATAGTGTCATCAAAATCAACACATGCATATCGTGCAAACCAGGGGTAAGTATTAAAATGAGCAAATTTTCATACTTTTGATGCAAGGCATTGCAGATGAATAGGATAGATAAAATAACTCAAGCATATCACCACAGAACTTCCCTAGTTATTAGTTAATGACTTGTATCAAGAGTTTTTTCCCTTTGATGTTGTTTAAATATGCATATAGCTGGCTTCGGTTAATTTAAAAGAGATCTACGGAAGCGAACAGATCGTAGGTTTTTAAACAAACGCCTTAATTTTGCAAAAGAAGAATTGGAAAGTACATCAATGTATATAGCCTACCAAAATCTCAAAACTGAACATGCATGTAGTGTACTGCCTTAAAGGGGTCACATGAATAAAAACATGATTAACTTGTGTTTATGGTCTAATAAAATGTGTTTTACGGGTGAAAAAACTATTTTACATACTGTACAAGCGCGTTGTCCCCTGATTAGCCAGTCGCCCAGTGCGTTGTTATTGGCTGAATATCTCAAGCGTGTGGCGGAAATGTTACGCCCCCGGACAAGACCGATTGTCAAAGCATCTTTCACTCGGAGACGTTGAACTGATAATTTTGTTTAAAAATGAAACGACAAGAAACAATAGGGTGAGTGTGAGGGAATTCAAATAAATTGGTAAGTTTGAGTTCAGTTATTACTGTATATATAAAATTTTGCTTAGAAAAATAAATAAACATGAGAAGTGCTCTTCTTTCCACTTGAGCCACTGCCCCTAAAATGTTTGTGCACATCCCCGTGTGGGCGGGACCTAAGGGCACTTCACTATCATTTGGATTGACAGCTTGTGAAGTCAGTGAAGTGGATTTTACCGACCGATCTGGATAAAGTTACAGTATCTCTACACTTTTAGGGTTTGTACAACACATCTGCCTGAGCTGTCGAGCCTCCTTCCCATGACTGCCTCTTTTTGTGAGTCTGTTTCACTAACCTTCAAAAAACCTTCTCACAACATTCAAAAAACTACTTAAAACCCAACTCTCCTGTGAATACCTGACAGACAAAAAAAACCCCTCAACCCTTTAGTTGAAACCAGTAACTTTGTATTGGCACCTAATGTATTATGGCTCCTGTATGACATATCGCTTGTTGCTCCCTAACTCTTTGTAAATCGCTTTGGAATAAAAGCGTCTGCTAAATGACTAAATGTAAATGTAAATGTAACCTGCTTATTCTGTTGTCATTGAATAAAGTCTTTAATTGAACAGACTCCTATCAAGTCCACAGCGCTCTTTGTCAGGTCTTTTGGTGATCAGTCATTATAACTGTATAACGGTCTGTGTTGTCCATGAAGCACACTCTTACCGACACATTATCAATGTCCTTTCTCTTGCCTTCTAAACTAAACCCTTCAGACTGGAATCTCACTTTAACTGCCCTTGAAGTTCACTTGACAGGGCGTGTAAGGTCAACTGGACAAGGGAAATTTACACTGAGTCACAACAGCAGCATGTGGTTTGCATGTCCTGATTTGAATCTCTTACACCACATTCACCAGAGAGGACCAGAGCATAATTTTTACAGTTTTATGAAAAATTGCGTTCAATTTGTATGCGGCTTGTTTCTTTTTTGTATTTTCATACACAAACCCAACGGAACATGTTTGTCGTGTTCTTTTAGCCTGTTATGAGAAGTGTTTTCCATCCAACTGGTGAGCTGTTAATGGTGTTAACTTCATTAATTATATCAGCTGTTTTTTATTTTCTTATTTTCATGTAAATATGTAGAATGAATCCTTCATTTGAATCGATCGTGTTAACAAATGAATCCCACAGATGTAAACAAAACATTTTCACAGGACACTAGAAGGTCAGGTCGTTTTAATTTGTATCTTTGAGGTACGTAAACACGTCTAGAGCCTGGGTTGGTTTTTCTTCGTTATTGAGCTGGTTTTGTTATGCAGATCTGGCAACCCTGTCACCAGGCGACCTGTTGGCACGGGGGTCGACACCTCCGCAGTTTTTGGGAGAAAAAGAATCTATAGACCCCCACACTTTTGCTATGGGAAAAATACCCTGTGCTATTCGCTGAATGAAAACTTTTCATTGTAACTCAACTTAATATTCAAAGAAAGAATAAATAAGTCTTACACCAATGTTAAGTGCTAAATTGTTTATTTCATACATATTTTAGCGACAATGAGATAATTTCTTACATTTACAATTGGTTAGTTCGTGAAGCCTATTTCTCTTAGACAGTGAACGGCAGCTCAGTGCTTCTAATCCTAAACAAGCAGGGGATTTTGCAGTCTTACGTGTGCCTGTCTTAGCTGCATGCTGATAACAAGAAGGATGAAGCCAACAAAATAGAAATCTATGACCTCTTTATTCCATAAGGCAAACAATGTACATTGTTATTTAAACATGCCCAGCTTGTTTGAAGTACCAATTGTCATTATTTCCACCAGATGCCATTTAGCCATGTTTATATGATTAAATCAAAGACATAAAACGTAATAAGTATAGCCTGTAAAATATGAGTTTTTCAGTAATTACTAAATGTTGTTAAGCATTAACAAATTTTGCATAATAATCAATAAATGATAACTGCAAACATATAGTGGAGAATGCATGTTGATTTATTTGATCAAAAATGATAAAGGTACAATTTTGCAAGTTTAAAAGCTGAGAGTTGATCATTCATATATAGTTTGATGTTGTTTTATAGGACTCGTTTGATATATTAGCAAAGTGCTGTTAAATAATGTTCTACACCAGAAACTGTATTTAAATGAAACATAAAGGCATGTTTATGTTGTTTTCTCAATTTAAAACTAGAAAATGAATAAACACAACTAAACAGTCACCTGATGACGTTTTTTTTCTTGTCCTAACATAGGGAAGGTCTTTATTTTCATTCTGAGTTTTGCATTTCTACCTGATTTGAGTTGGTAATTTGTTTCACAATGAGAACGCGAGTGTTCTGAGAGGAGCTTCTGCAAAGATTGAAGAGAAGAGTGAAGAAGAGAGGAGGACTCTCACACTGAGTGACATCTTCATCTGTAACCCCAGAGGTAAGTTCTGCTCATAACACATAAGAAACTCAATTCTCTTCTATATTCTCATATTCATTTTCTTCCGCAGTGACATGGAAAAAATCATTCATATAATTTTACTTTCTGGTGAGTATATATCACAAAATTATCTCATAGAACACACACATCATGTTAACAAACATCTTCATTTTGGAACAGTATGTTTTTTTAAGACTGTGTTACTTTGTATTATTTGTCAACAGGTCTTGTTTTCTTTCCTGGTAGTTTAGAAGGTAATACATTCTTTTGATTCTTCACATGCAAAATTATGTTAAATTGTAAATGTTGATTTTGAAATAACATTGTTTAAGTCATTAGTTAGATAAGGACACTTATTCAACTTTCACTTGGTATATTATGAACACATTCTGGATGTTTTATGAATCTTGACGTCATTATTATTTGCTTCGTGTTTCAATGTTGATTTCTTAAAACTACGATTAGGATTATTTAAGGAACTGTTTGTAAACTTTGAACAAATTTTAATCGTAATCATATTCAACTTAGATCGGTTTTCAAACAGGTTTGAAATGTAACGTGCAAAGATTAGCTGTTCAGAGGGTTTGTGAGTATCAGTCTCCAAACAAATCATGAAGGTTAAAGAGATTCAAATGGTTATTAACAGATTATCACAGATGTTTTTATATTTACATTTTTTTCCAGACAATATAGCGATTAAAGGAAAGGCAGTACAGTCATCCACATTTCTCACCTGGGCAGCTCAAAGTGCCATCGATGGTAGAAGATATGGAGCATTTGAAGTATTCTGCTGTTACAGCAAATGAATTGAATCCATGGTGGAGGATGGATCTCCTGCAAAATTATCAGATTAGTACAGTGCTCCTCACTTCTAGATCAGATGGAAATTTGGAGCAAATCAACGGAGCAGAGATTCGTATTGGAAACTCACTGGACAACAATGGAAACAACAATCCCATGTAAAGTTATTCATGAAATCAAGCTGCTTTCGCACCAAACAGTTGTAATACATCATAGGAATCAAAAATATAGTCTGTCCTCCCTCTAACACAATTTATAACGTTCTATTGGTTGCATTTGTTGCATTAGGACCTCTGAAGTGACGTTAGCGAGCCGACAGCACAGCATCCAAAAATGTTAAACAACATGTGCTTTGGGGTGTGTTTTTGTCTAATGTGGGTTTTGTGATAACGGAGACAGATAGACATATCAGTTGTAACTGAAAAACAATAACAACATAAATTGCTTTATGTCAAAAAGCGGGTACTTCTGCCAGTAGTTACAGGAGCTATAAATGATCCTCCTGTGGTGCAAAAGCCTCTTAAACCTTTCCTTAGAGATTGAGGGATTGAAACACCTCTATAGAGATTCATTGATCTCTCTCTCTCTCTCTCTCTCTCTCTCTCTCTCTCTGTCGGTCTCTCTCTCATTCACACTCTCTCTCTCTCTCTCTCTCTCTCTCTCTCTGTCGGTCTCTCTCTCATTCACTCTCTCTCTCTCTCTCTCTCTGTCGGTCTCTCTCTCATTCACTCTCTCTCTCTCTCTCTCCCTCTCTCTCTCTCTCTCTCTCTCTCTCTCTCTCTCTCTCTCTCTCTCTCTCTAGATGTGCTGTGACTTCTGGTTTTCTAGCCAGTCAAACCCTCACTTACTCATGTCATGGGATGGAGGGACGTTATGTGAATGTGGTCATACCTGGACGTGCATCTTATCTCACTCTGTGTGAAGTGGAGGTCTATGGAACAGGTAACTGACACTGTACCATTAGATAGCTCTGGGGAATTTGATTCACTGTACAAAATTGACTTCTGGAACTGTTGACATCATATAGAATTGTATGATTTATTAATCAAATCTATCTGGTTGTAACTTGATCAGTCACAAAATATCCCACATACAGTATATTTACGTTTTAAAATGTCAAAGGCTGTCAGACTCCAAACAGAACCTGAAGTTTAAAGGTTTATCATAGATGTGCTTTATATAACTCCAGATTGACTGACTTTTCTCAATTATGTTCTTTTAGATAATTTAGCATTTAATGGAACGGTAACACAATCCTCCTCATTTCTCAACCGTGGAGCTGAATTGGCCGTAGATGGAACAAGATATGACTCAAATCCAAAACCACAATGCTCCACCACATCTTCTGAAAGTAACCCATGGTGGAGGCTGGACCTTGTGAATAATTATGACATCAGTACAGTGATCATCACTGCTAGATCAGACGAATATGCAGGTCAAACAAACGGAGCAGAGATTCGTATTGGAAACTCACTAGCAAACAATGGAAACAACAATCCCATGTAAAGTTATTCATCAAATCTCTTGAACACATTTCATTGATTGATATTTAAACCTACAAAAAAGATTCCTTTTAATCTCTCTCTCTCTAGATGTGCTGTGACTTCTGGTTTTCTAACTGGTTACACCCTCACTTACTCATGTCATGGGAAGGATGGACGTTATGTGAATGTGGTCATGACTGGACGTACATCTTATCTCACTCTGTGTGAAGTGGAGGTCTATGGAAAACGTAATTTCTAAAACCTTAATTCTGTACAGTACAGCTGAAATTAGATTTGCTATGGGCAGTTTCCCGGACAGGCCATTGGGGGTCCCCAAACCAGCCCTTTAAAATGTAATGATAAAAGTAATTGACGGAGCTGGCAGTGAAATACATCAGTGCTGTGTTCTCTTAAAATGCACACGAGTGATCTTCTTTGTATAAGGCACGTTTGTAATCACACTTAAATGTTTTAAAATAATCCCTGTTCAGGGAAACATTTTTATTTTAATGAGTCATATTCATGTAGGTCACTAGTGGATCATTGTATTGGCAGTGCAAAAGGTTGTGGAGTCAATCCCCAGGAAAAACACATAACATAAAATGCGTGGCTTGAATGCACTGGATAAAAGCATTTGCCGAATGCATAAACATTATATAATATTTAAAAATGTGCATTTCGAGCCATGAAAATATAGATTTGTGTGGTACTCTTCAACACATATTGCATCTGTGTGTGTCTTCCACAGCATTTAAATTATATTATATCAATGTGTATTTACAAACCACAAGCTGAAAGTGTGGTGATATCAGTGAAATCTGAGCCAAACACAACTGACCTGTTTAAAGGAATAATTTGTCGAAAAACAAAACAAACTTTATGATTTATCTTCTTGCCCACCCAGCTTTATAGGATTTTAACACAATGGTTAAATAACATTCTTGTTTTATTTGGCTTTTTAATGTATGCAGCTTTAAAAGGCACATCCATCCTCCATGTATCCATCATTAAAGTAATCTGTAAAGGTTATTTGGGTTAATAAATGTCTTCTATATTTAAACTATATTTTCAAACTATCAGCATTGGGTTTATTGTGGTAGAGATGTGCGCAAGAATTCACATGGATGAATGATGTGCAGTAGCTTTTTGCAGTCTTGTGTATAAAATTATTCAATAACGAGATTCTACTGGTTTGATTTTGGTTCAGATTCTTGAGTGTTTGTTGGATTAAACTAACGTTTTACTTAAAACTGTGTTTTCTTTGTTTCAGCTCATAGAAAAAAAAAACTTCTGAGGCTGAAATTTTCCTCCAGTGGTGATGTAGCTGCTGAGAGCGACAAAATCCTCCAACAGGTGAGAAAAAGAGTCTTAAAATACAAAAGTAAATGTGATGATTTAAGAGAGAAGTGATATATGAGAGTGTTTGATGTGTGTAAATATATGAGATGAGTGATGATGAGAGAATGAGAAATGACAGTATGTTTCATGTGTGGATTGAAATATTTGATGGATTTTAGCTCCAGTCTGCTCTGGGATTGAACATCTCTGATTTTAAACTGTTCTGGACACAACTACCCAAGAAAGAAGAAGAACAGGAGGAGGAACAGGAGGAGGACGGAGGCAGGTACAGTCTCTTTAAAATGTTTTGAAATACAGTGATTGATCAACAGAGAAAAAATATTTACATAGAGCGATCTAAATTAATATAAAATCCACATTACGTCCTATTTTAAATAAAAAATACATCATTACAAATGCAGCGAGTTGAGATCACAGTTACTGGTTAAATAGTAATTGTCTTTGTTGGGGTTTGACTGGGATTAATTTTAATGTTTATTGTCAGGGAACAGAATTCAGTGTGGGTTATAACACGGCTTTATTCAAAACAAAACAGAATAAGCAGGTATTAGATCAGTGACAAAAACAGAGGCAGTCCGTGGGGCAGCAGACCCAAGAACTCGACCAGAAGGATGGGGAGAGATGGGCACGCTGGTGGGAGGGGGAAAAAGTAAAAAGGTATCAAAGAGAACAAAAGCACAAGAGCCTGGGCAAAACGAGACAAGGCAGAAGTGTTAGTATTCCTAATCCATCACGGGAAAGTTAGTTATCCAACAAAACAGAAGAGTAAATCATCCACACAACCAGAGAGGCAGTAATCTAATATTACAACACAAGGTAGCTGCATACTGTGGAAAATGCCTTTTTTTACGTTCTCGCGAGCATTCACTTACAGATGAACACACAGCCTTCCAAAGGATACTGCTTTCGGCTCATACGCGTACACACGGGTTATGACGCATTTCCATCACAACATATTACAACACCTCTCCAGGCCTACAGGGGTCAGGTTTTCGCCTTCAACATTGTATCCATGATCCCAGGACACGGTTGCTAACTGGTGGTTGAATTATTTACTGCCAGAAATGGAATTCGAGTACGTGACCTGGGAGTACTTTACATGTGGGGTTGCCAACTTTGTGACTTTGAAATAAGGGACAACATTTGATCTGTGCAGCAGTGCTAATTAGCATACGCATGACCAAATCGCATCGTATTTGCGTTTAATCTCTAAATGACAAGGCCTTTAAACAGAACTACAGTATTTTAATATTTTAACACAACTAAATGTGCAATAAAGCCGTTCTCATTTACATATTTTCTGTTTTCAGAAATAAATAAAATAGTAGGCTATGCGTCAGTCTGGGTTACAAACCATTCAGAAACAAAGCCTCATTTACTTGATCATTTGATTATTCCATTCAATAGAACAAACGGGAAAAGAAAAGTGTCGATATTTCGTTTTTCTTTATGCACATTTTTTTCGGGAAAACAACGTTTTTCTTATTTTAGCTTGAAACGTGAAATCCAATAAATATAAACCAAATCGAAATAACCACCCGAATAACTGTTTTTTCATTTTTGATATCGCAAGTCTTCTGCGCGCGCACGCTTTGCGCAATGCACAGCCGCCTACCGGGATCGACTCTCGCTAAATCCTTGGTGATTCCAGTCTGACGTCATCACGCAACTGTTTTTTAGCAAGTTTAACAATCATATGTAGTTTATATGGTTAGAGTTAGTATGTGGGTTAGGGTGAAGTACCGGGATCAAGTGCATTTACATATGCTTCGTTTGTACTTTTCACTCCCGTTAAAAGAGTCACACTGAGAGAGGAGGACATGACGGTGGAAAATATCTTAAAAATGTAATATTGCACAATGCCTAACGTTCATGTCACAGGTCGGGATAGGCCAAACGTAACTGCACCCAACCCTACACCAGGGCCACCTCGAGGAGCGTGTCAGAGATAAAATGTAACAAGTTTATTTTTGAAGTTAAAACAATTGAAAAATCCTAATTTAAATCATCTTCCTTCGTCACTCTCAGTGGTCGGAAGCCCACGGGACAGTGGCCAGGGTCTCTCCCACCCTCTTCCCGAGTGCGGGATCCTGCGGTGAGTGCACGGGAGACCGGTAAGTGGCCAGGGGAACTCCAACAGGTGAGTCGGTGGTCGGGCTTTGTTTTTCCCACAGGGGCAGGGTTTACCGTAGATGAACGATGGACAGGTGAATAGGCAGCACGGGCACAGGGCCGCAAGAGGGGACGAGCCCTTCTCACAGTCCAGGTGGGCCAAAGGAATGTGGCTGACTCAATGTCGACTGGCTGCACGCAGCTTCTTTCACAGACAGGAGGGCTATTTCCAGCAGGTCACACAGCTTTCACATTCGTTCTCAGAGGGGATGGACACTTCCCACAGCACGAGTGGGCTAAAAGGCATACAGCAGGCTCCAATCGGCAGTCTGAACAGGCTCGCCCCAGGAACAGACAGGATAGACACTTCAGACAAGACGTACAGTTCTCCTGCTAATATAACAGAGGGGTTTAATTCGACACAGAGTTTATTCTTCCTGACATCCGGCCAGATGGCGCAGATCACCACCACTGAGCTCTCGTCCCAAGCAGTAGACTAGTATGACACATGGGGAGGACACGGCTATAAGGAATAAATCTTCCAAACACAGCAATTCCACCTCAAACATACAATATGGGAGACACGTCAATTTAGGCACTGCAGTTCCACTTCACAAGTGCAAGTAAGGCCAGCACTCACCCATGGGTCTCTGTCAGAAGTGCGGCGACCGTCGATGTTCGAGCAGGATGCTTTGAATTTCTCCACAGACACGGACAGAATTCACATCACCATTTTTGATTGGGGAAAGAGGAGGCAAGAGGTCGGTAATGAATCAATACACTCCACATGGTGATATTTGTAATCGCAATCCAGCACTCCAAACCACATCCAATTCAGTGTCAAACACACGCATTTAAGAGACTCAGTTCCCGCTTGCTTAACTCTCTCATTCAGCCCTTACAGTGTGCTTTCTTCTCCCTCCAATGCCATCAAGTCTCTCTCAAGTCAACACTTTCCTCTTCGCACAATGTTGCTTCCCTCTTCGCACAATGTTGCTTCCCTCTTCGCACAATGTTGCTTCCCTCTTCGCACAATGTTGCTTCCCTCTTCGCACAATGTTGCTTCCCTCTTCGCACAATGTTGCTTCCCTCTTCGCACAATGTTGCTTCCCTCTTCGCACAATGTTGCTTCCCTCTTCGCACAATGTTGCTTCCCTCTTCGCACAATGTTGCTTCCCTCTTCGCACAATGTTGCTTCCCTCTTCGCACAATGTTGCTTCCCTCTTCGCACAATGTTGCTTCCCTCTTCGCACAATGTTGCTTCCCTCTTCGCACAATGTTGCTTCCCTCTTCGCACAATGTTGCTTCCCTCTTCGCACAATGTTGCTTCCCTCTTCGCACAATGTTGCTTCCCTCTTCGCACAATGTTGCTTCCCTCTTCGCACAATGTTGCTTCCCTCTTCACACAATGTTGCTTTCCTCTTCACACAATCTTACTTTCCTCTTCACACAATCTTACTTTCCTCTTCGCACAATGTTGCTTCCCTCTTCACACAATGTTGCTTTCCTCTTCACACAATGTTGCTTTCCTCTTCACACAATCTTACTTCCCTCTTCGCACAATGTTGCTTCCCTCTTCGCACAATGTTGCTTCCCTCTTCACACAATGTTGCTTTCCTCTTCACACAATCTTACTTTCCTCTTCGCACAATGTTGCTTCCCTCTTCGCACAATGTTGCTTCCCTCTTCGCACAATGTTGCTTCCCTCTTCGCACAATGTTGCTTCCCTCTTCGCACAATGTTGCTTCCCTCTTCGCACAATGTTGCTTCCCTCTTCGCACAATGTTGCTTCCCTCTTCGCACAATGTTGCTTCCCTCTTCGCACAATGTTGCTTCCCTCTTCACACAATGTTGCTTTCCTCTTCACACAATCTTACTTTCCTCTTCACACAATGTTACTTTCCTCTTCACACAATGTTACTTAACTCTCTCTTCAGCCTTTACTGTGTGCTTTCCTCCTCCTCCAACGTCATCGAGGCTCTCTCAAGTCAAACTTTCCTCTTCACACAATGTTCCCTCAACAATTGCAACTTCCGAATAAAGGACTTCTCCACGAAGGCGAACCACCCCAACAGTCTCTTTCTCTTGCCTTTTATGTCTTTCCAAATGCCTACGTGGCCTCATCACGGGTCTCTGAGTTAATTCTCCACACCTGATGTCAAGTAATCATTACTGTCGTCAAGGCAACGGGTACACAGTGGCACGGGGAGCGGTGTTACATTGTTATCGTCCCGGAGGGAACACCAATCCAACAAAACTGGTTCCGCTCTCCATTTGTCACACCGTGACATTCACATACAATACTTTCCAGAGTTTATACAGTCGAAGTTTGTTAGCATTATTGCTTTTTATATGTGACATTTAAGTGAACAGTTAGCCACAGCAATTGCTAGCCGCAGCAAAGGTGTAAATCCATACATTACGGTTGTAATTTAGAAGTTATGTGATGCAAACAGCCCCTCACCCCGTAACGTCACTCAACCGAATTCATTAGGTTCCCCCAGCAAAAACTACAGTTCCGCTATAGAGTAATTCACAAAATTGTTCAGTTTGTGTTGAAACTGTGAGGTTTTTATGTAGTCATTTGCACTATTACATTACATCAGTTTTACCTAAATTAACCTAGTAAACTGCCAAATGATTGCAGTCATATGCCTATCTAGGGAATAATTTCCTTTATGCAGATTTTGCTTGCATTAGGCTACTGTTTTTAGGTAACATGCCAGTATCGGCCCATAATAATGTTGCAGTGTTCCCCAGAGAGCATATGGACTCTTTTTCCGACATCTCGTGACTTGTCACATTATTTATAAACATTTCATGAATATGAAACATGTACAGCTAAAGACATTGTAAATTATAACTGATGGATCGCATTTGTGAAGAGCGTGATGTCGCGCTCACATAACGCGCATGCGCAAAGCGTGCGCGCGCAGAAGTCCGTGCGAAATTACCCCAAAATGAAAAAACAGTAATTCGGGTCGTTATTTAGTTTTGTTTTGTGTATTTATTGGATTTCCCGATTTAAGATGAAATTAGAAGAAAACCATCGTTTCTTTTAAAAAATTGTACATACAGGAAAACGGAAAAACAAAATAACGACTCTTATTTTCTTTTCCCGTTTGTTGTATTGAATGGAATAATCAAAAAATCAGATAATACACGGACCCTAAACTGATGTGTGTCAGGGGGCTGTGATCAGATGACAGATGTCGGTAATATCATTCTCAAGTGTCCTGATCGCTGATGCTGCTTCAATCACTGGTTAGACAGCGGAGCATTCAATAAACGGGACATGCAAAGTCACGTATGGGAAGAATCAGGCAGACTCAAAATATGGGATGTCCCGACTAATACGGGATGGTTGGCAACCCTCTTTATAGACGAGGAATTGAATTCCAGCGGTACGCTTACAGTACACGCGTACTATTCTGATTACTCTGTCACTCCCATACGCTTCAAAAGGGAAGTATACTTCAGCCTTTAGTTTAACCATCTGACAAAGTGCATACAAGGTGAGTAAACATGGGCAAAACAATGAGGGCACCAGGTGAGGGGCATACACCCTAAAAAGAATAATGATTGAGGAAACGAGGGGGCGGGGCACACACACACATAAAACCAGCACTTGACGAGCTGTCAAAACAGCCCCACGTGCTCGACAACACAAACACACAGAGACAGAGAAAAGCAAACCCGAGACCTGACAGTTAATACACTGACATCTGGATGATTCAGTTTCTGTTGTGCTAAAATGATTGTTGAATTGTATTTTTTGCAGGTCCTTGTGTTAAAAGAGCTGTCGTTTAAAGTCACTGTTCCAGACCATATCACTCCTCTATATGTATGTTTCAGTAATGGTGTCTATAGCTAAATGTATCAAATTGTTAAATCTACATTATACACTTAGGGATTCTCTAAATACTGGCAATAAATGACTCACCCGCAAGTCATTGACAACACTAGGACCTCACAATATCTTCAGAAAACACAGATTAAGCTTTCTGACTCCCACACAGACTGCAACTCAACCAACTTTAAAAGGGCTGAAAGTCAGTAAAGACATCGGTGAAGTAGTTCATGTGACTCCAGTGATTTAGCAGTTTATAACATAAAGCAACGATTATCCTTTTAGTGTGTTAAACAAACATAACACGGAGGCTCTCATGAACGCGTCATTCTGTTCACTGTCATTGTGTCTTGGTGTTATCTTGAAAGGGCGTTTTTTAATATTGAAATTATTAAATATAGTTTTTTTTGTTTGCGCACAAAAGATTACACTCGTCGCTTTAACTTATTTAATGCCAAATCACTCGAGTCACATCGACTATTTTAACAATGTCATTACTCACTTTCTGTGCTTTGAAAGTTGGTGGCGTTGAGGTCAACAAAACGTCTTTTCTCAATGTGTGTTCTGAAGATAAACGGAGGTTCTAGGGTTCTCCAACGACTTCAGGGTGAGTAACACGTGGAAGAATTTTCATTTTTGCCGGAGAAACGCTTTAATTTAAATACACATGTAATCTAAAGGAGTTTATTGATGGCCTCTTTAATTCATAATTACATTTTCATTCTAACTGTTATCGAGATTATGATATTGAGTTTGTATAATGTTTAAGATCATATTTGTAACACAGATAAACAAATTTATTGCACAGTGAGACCATTACACTTTATTTACAAGACAATTTAAATATCTTAAATGTGAACTAAATAAAAATTGTGTCAATGTTTAAGTAATAAGACAACCATGTGAGGAATATTGTGTGTAAAATTATAATTTGTTGTGTCATGTTGAATTGTGCCCAACTGAATAAACGCACAACGTGTATTTTTAAAAAGGAAAAGTGTGTGACTTGTTAAACTAAGAAGATTCTTGATTTTATTCAGGATGGAAATGTACCAAGTAATCATATTTAACATTTCATCAGATTTTATTTGAACGTGCCAATGCCAGTGTAGCGGTACAAGATTTCTATATAATCCTCATCTGTTATGGTAGAACTATTTTAATAGCGTTTTAACTTTCAATAACCACATAGCTACAGTAGGCCTATGTGTGTATATGTTTGTTTTATTTGTGCACTGGACGGAACTGCAGTAATATTATGGACATGTGGTTGTATCAGGTCAGGTGCCTTGAAGTAATGGATGTCTGGAAGTTAAAACCTCTTGTTGCATTAATGTGAAGAAAAACACTTGTAATGTTTTTAAAAATTAAAAACGATTTGTGTTTATGTTGTACTTATTAATTCAAAATGCAGGGTAAGTAAATTAAAGTGTGCCATTTTCTGCCAATGAAACATTTATGTATTTTAATTAATAGAGAAAAACAAAAAATTAAAAACCATGTCATTCAAAAATAAATGAATTTAAAAACTTCTACCTAAAAGAGTTACATATTGGTGTGTAATGATAGATCGACTGTAAAAGAAATGTGCTCAAGTCATTGCATTATATATTTTTTACATTAACTCCAAAAAGTTAAGCAATATAGTGATATAGTGACAATAATACCTGATCAGAATCTTCTGCCATCTGCATGGTGTTTCATACACAAATATGTGTGTTAAACCCCAAGGTTTGTGTGGACAATGATCATTCTTAATGTCGGCATGAAGATTTTTACACAGTGGTGAAGTATTTTTGTAAATGATTTATCCGTACACAACACAATCAAACACGTTAAGGGCTCGGCTTAGTCCAGGCGAATTGCGGTTTCGTGCTGCGTTTTGGTGTAAATCGAAGCTTGAAAATGTTGAGAGATGGTGTTGTGATTTCGAACAATCCAACACCCCTTTGTTTCTGGAGGCGGTGTTTACATGACGTATGCAAATAGCGCACGTGGCGAGAGATCACAGAGGTACATCTGTACCATCTGCAACACGATATTCTAAAGCATTCATGCTGCTCAAATGTTATCGTCTTTTTTTTATGTAGACCTTATCTAACCTCACCTCAGATAAATAAAACGATGCGTTATTTCCTAAAGACCGGGTGGTGCTACATTAGATACCCAACTATTACGTAATGGCCATGGACCAATGGTGACTCGAAGGGGTTTAACGGCAAACACAAACTTTCCCAGAGAGTTCCGTTTAGTTTGCTGCGGCCAAGTGGTGGAAAGAGTACTGAAAATTTCTACTTCACTAAAAGTATTGTTACTTTAAAAATGTAACCCGGACATCTTATTAGAGATGAAGGAGACTCAACACAAAGCACAAACCACAGTCTGTTTCTCTGCACAAATGTATTTATTCGAGAATAATAAAAAGTAGCTCAAGGATAAATGGAATTGGCAAAGAAACTGAGTAAAACAAAAACGACAAGACACTTTAGAACAACTACAGACCACAGGGCCCACCGGTTATATCACATAGCGAATACTCCACCAATAAGGACACACTCACACTACATCACAAGAGAAAGCAAAAGTTCACTTCAAATTCCAGACAATAATAATCACCCAAAAACAAATCACTACACCTTCATTCCTTCACCTTGGCGGAGTAATTCACATGGCATTTACAAGTGAGAACCCCACAGTTCGTGGGTCAACAATGGATAACAAACAAACAAACAAACAAAGTAAGAAAAAAATATACAACAACTCAAATCCCCTTACCATAAAGGACCCGGTTTAACATTTGGATCATATCAAAATACCCATTAAGCCACCATCCTTTCTGATAAAGAAAACAAAGTAAACGGCAATCATACATTCTCTGTGTTTACATGCTTAATTCTCTGATCCAAACAGGCACTAAAACACAAGGCAGATATAAATATTAAAATCAAGCAAACTCGCAATAGCAAAAAGGATTTGTCTTAAATTACCATGTATGCTCTAAAATAGGTCTGCTTAATTCTTAGAAGCAACAAACAACATTTTCTGACCGGGCATCACCAATTTTGTTCTGTTAATCGATGGTCTTATCATCAAGTCTTACACAGCCTTAAGTTCCCAAACCACATGGTGCTTCAAAGACGAAGTCCCTAAAATTGGACTTCCTTTTATAGCAATCTGACCTGCGGGATTTGTAGTCCATTTCATATGTAGTCCCTATATCTTCTAACCCATTACACAAATATTTTACTAAGGTACAAGTACCGAAAATAATATGACTCAAGTAGGAGAAGATAATTAGTTTGCTGAAAAACGACTCAAAGTACAGCGTTACAAAGTACTTGACTATTGTTTTTCTAATTTTGATCATTATGGAGATGTAAACATGCTCATCTAATAATTCATTTAATGGAGGGCACTTACATAAAGCAGAAAAGTGAGACTTGCAGAGTCAAAAAAACTTGCGATGTTGACTGATGCAATATCGAGACCATAAACACATAAATGTGTGTTCTTCAAACCATCTCTGGTATTTGCAGAGACCAGCAGTATAGAATTTTATAAAATAATACATCTTCTGTCTCAGTCTATGATAAGAAGCAACACAACCACAAAAGTAAGTATTTCAAAAGTAACATCATTTGAATAGTTATGTAACCTTAATTTTGTTAATTCATAATTTCATTTATTTCTTTATTTTATATTGTATTTTAAAACAGAAATGTATGTTGAACTCTAGTTTAATATGTTTTAGTTAAAAAGCGATTTTGTGAATCTGTCCCTTTAAGGCAGAGAGGGCTCTTGGGAAAGAGAGAGGGAGAAGCAGCGAGTTTTGAGTTGTGTTAAGTGGCTGTTGTGTCTGATGCCGATGCTTCTCAAAAAATATACTAAAGAACGTAGATCTACGGGTGTAACCCGTGTTGTATTTGTATTATCCACGCTGGAGAGACTGGAGTGTGTACGGCAGAAAATAAGGGTTACAGTTTTATGGAGAGAGAAATGAGGGATTAAAGGGATTTCGTAAACAGCATAACAAAAACGTGTGGTTAAAACTGCAGCTCTTGAGCTCTAAAATCATATTATATTAAGTCCAGGAAGTCCTGGAAGTAATGTATGCCCTGTAACATTTTGCACTATAGCCACTAAGTGGAGCTACACATTACAGTAAGCGTGGTGAACATCATCATGCAAAGTTTTTAATCAATTACTTATAGAAATGGCATGTTGGATTTTCTAATGTCATGTTTTACTGCAGGACAACCCTGACAAAGAGTGTTCATAAGCAATTAACAAATAAATCAGGCTTTGATCTACTGATTTACAAATTTACTGTTGACAAAATGAATTAGGTCTGTTACTGATCGACATACAGTATTTAACTTCAGCTTGCCATTGTGTTAGTGACTGACCTCGATGTGTTTGAGCAAGTTCGAAGAGGAGTTGTGAGGCTACTATTTCAATTCATGAGAATACATTTACCTTTACTAGGCAAGGCAAGTTTATTTATATAGCACATTTCATACACAAGGGCAATTCAAAGTGCTTTACATAAAATGATTGATAGAAAGAAATAAGACGTATCATCAAAATGCAAATGATTTAAGGTCATAAATACTTTAGATTTTAAGAAACAATAAAACAGCAATAAAATGTATTAAAAATGTGAGTGTATATATAAAAAGAAAATTTTAATAATAAATTTAATAAATTTGAAATAGAAGTGCAGTTGATGTAAACCAGCACAGT
The DNA here is from genome assembly GCA_029783895.1 of Triplophysa bombifrons. Taxonomy (NCBI): domain Eukaryota; kingdom Metazoa; phylum Chordata; class Actinopteri; order Cypriniformes; family Nemacheilidae; genus Triplophysa; species Triplophysa bombifrons. Next base: position 4,494,897 of record CM056448.1, read on the forward strand.
GCTCAGGTTGTGAATGCACAGCTAAACCACAGTTTAATTATACTTGAAAAAGTAGAAAAAATGAAGTACTGTAAAGCTCAAGTACTATAACAAAAGTATTTATAATTGGATACTTTCCACCACTGGATATATCTACACCATTTTTTTTAAGTGCCATTTAATTACAGTCCCAGTAGTACATGTGACGTTTCAAGACGGTGCCACCAAGCGTACATGAGATATAACACTTTTTAAACAGTTGCTTATAACTCTTGAACGCTTTATCTAAAATTTGTTTTCTGACATAATTTCTCCTCCGTGCCGATTCCACTGATGCCTCGTTTGTCATTTTCTAACATTCTACATCATACATGGATGTTGTGCAACTTAAAGAGGTTTAGAGTATATATACTGTATCCTCTACACCAGTGGTCACCAACCCTGCTCCTTGAGATCTACCGTCCGGAAGATTTTAGCTCCAACCTCAATCAAACACACCTGAAAAATTTTATCAAGGCGTTCAGGTTTGGTTAATAATTACAGACAGGTGTGCTGAAGCAGGGTTGGAGCTACAGTCTGCAGGACGGTAGATCTCCAAGAGCAGGGTTGGTGACCACTGCTCTACACTGTATTTTTGCTCGACTGTCTCATTTCAGCCATTCCGGGGATTGGGCCTGTCGATGCTTGCCTTTAAGCTCTGAAAATGCACGTGTGTTTCTTGTATCTTTGAAGTGTATGTTGTGATTTCATTCTTAGCTGTTTTTTAAACACATACGTTTTTCACTTACATTTTGTTCTTGGGACTGTGAGCTGTAATTGCTCCAACTTTGGTTATTGTGAAATATCGCTACTTACACCTCTACCAGCTTTTCCCAGGAGCCCATTTGTGGGACGTCGGCTGTCCCCTTTGCATCAGAGATTTAACTTTTTTTCTCTCGTTGGTCTGCTCCAGTGCGTCGCTTGCGCCACCTTCGGGGCTTGACTCCTTGTCGCTGCTTGCAGCTATATTTGTTAATCGCTTTAATGCGAACGGCCCTTAAAGAGTAGCTAACATGAAATCATGAAAATTACATATAATGCAGTCTGTTCTGTTGCCGTATTTGAAAGTAAGCTGTCTGCCAAGTTGTAAGTCCGAAGGTGAATAAATAAAAAAGTTATTTGCTTGTAAAAATGGGAGTCGACTCTGAATCACACAAACGAGTGGTGGATGCATATCTACGTCACTATACATAGTCCCCGTCTACGTTTGGCTGAGACTGACGCGAAATCTTATGTCTCCTCCCCCAACCACTGTCGCTCGTTCGTGATGCTTGTGTATCATGTATAGAGACTGTGTTCTACGGTGTGACACTACGTGCGTCTTATTTCAACTACCAAACGAAGAACGTCTGAGGGAACAATTCATTTTTCAAACGATACCAAAGGAGTATAACCCCAGGGTTTAACTGTGCGCGCGTCATTTCATTTAATAATCTTGGGGCGTTCACTGCAGGGTATGTGAAACGATTATCCTTGAAAGAGGGGGAATACCAACTCTATTTGGACCTGTTAGCTCCACCGAATCACAATCTGTAAGTGTGACTATTGATTTTGTCTGAACTTCAAGAAATATTTTTGTACCTTATGTCTGTGTTTAGCAAATGCATATAATGCTAACATTAGCATATAACGCTAACATTAGCCTCGGCCGTTATTTCTGGGGTGTTACAGATTGTTTATCTGACTATTAACTTTGAATTTTGACACATTTGCCGCACGTGCACCTATATAGATATGCCACTGACACTGGATTAGCGTTTTATGATGCTTCCTCGTCAGACTCGGGCTCATATTGGTTCGGTAAAATCGCCGCCATCTCTATCTACACATATAACATACATGACATCCAACCACATGTAAACCGTAATCCTGTAATGATGGTAGTGGGGTTCAAGCTGCGACAAATGATGAACGCGTTTGACCAATAACAACAGACTACACCATCTGACCAATCACATGACACAAGGTTAGAGGGTAGGCGGGGCCTAGACGGATGAACTGTGGAACGAATCATTTGAGAGTCAGTCAAAAAGTAAGGCACGAATAACTGCATATAATTACGAGATTATAGTGTTTTTACACATTGTATGTACATAAACTTAATTTTGGACACTCCATTAACCAAAGTAGGGCCTAAAAAAACATACGTTAGGTACACTTTAAGTCAGGCATATGTGGGTAACCATAATGAACAATTGTCATTAATCTTATTGTTGACATATGAAATCATGAAAACTGCTTCCCATTTCATTTCAAATCAAAATTGTAACGCTAAAGTGATGCTAAACAGAGCGAGGATGTGCTACTATATTCAATTCCTCTGTCCTTACGTCTTTTCATGGCACATGTGAAGCATACGCTACTATCACATGAAGGCAGAGCCGGCCCTCCCTATAAGCTACCTAAGCGGCTGCTTTGGGCCCAGCCGCCACTAGGGGGCCCCCAAGAGCACATAAAATTAAATGTGAAGGGTCTGAATCAGGCAATTAAGAGAAAAGAGGTTCTCTCCCACTTACAACATCTTGGGGTTGGCATTGCTTTCCTACAGGAAACCCACCTTCAAAATCGAAACCAGTCTAAAATTCACAAAGAATGGGTTGGGCAAATGTTTCATTCACAATTCAACTATAAAGGCAGAGGAGTAGCTATACTCATTCATAAAAAGATTCCCCTCATTGTATTAGACACTATCTTGGACCCAAATGGCAGATATGTGACGGTTGTGGGAGAGCTGTTTCAGTTTATCTTAGTATTGGTCAATATTTACTGCCCAAACTTTGATGATGAAATTTTAAGAAAATGCTAAACTCTATCCCTAATCTGGATAGTTGTCACTTGATTATGTTGGGGGATTACAACCCGGTGATGGATTCTGTCTTGGATCGCTCTTCTCAGTCTGTACCAAGACCGTCTAAATCTGAACAAACAAGCCAGTCGTTCATAGATAAACATAAACTTATAGACCCATGGGGACTTAAACATCCCACCAAAAGGGAGTATTCATATTTCTCCAGCGTACACAAGTCATTCTCCGGGATAGATTTTTTTTGGTTGACCCCTATTTGCTTAATGTTATTACAGATTGTAAATATGATCCAATCATTATTTCCGATCACGCCCCGGTTAGTATTAAGGTAACTCTTCCAACTCAGAGGACCAAACGGACATGGCAGCTTGATACACTCCTGCTGGCTGATTCAGAATTTGTGAAGTTCATTGCGGAACAAATAGATTTCTTTCTGCAGGTAAATAGGACGGATGGCATCTCACCCTCAACCCTCTGGGAGACACTTAAAGCGTATCTCAGGGGACAGATAATTTCTCGCTCTGTTTATATAAGGAGTACGAAATGTAAGAATATTGAGGAGCTATCTTCAGAAATTAAGGCTCTGGGCGGACTCATATCTGGTTCTCTGCCCCCTGATTTGATTAGGAGGAGAGTTGGTTTACAAACTGAAATTGATCTCCTAACTACCACTCAAGCGGAGAGGTTCATTTTTAAGTCGCGTAGCAGATTCTACGAAGAAGGGGATAAACCTTCCAAACTATTAGCAAGTCAACTCCGCCAAAAAGCAGCGCCCCGTGTTATCTCGCAAATTATGCTACCAGATGGCTCCTGAACGGAGGACCATCAGACCATTAATTACTGCTTTAAAGAGTTCAATTCTAAGTTATATTCTTCGGATTCAATACTAGATCACAACCAATTCGATGTCTTTTTTTCTAATCTGAACGTTCCTTGAATTGACCCTGACTCTAAAGAACGATTGGAACAAAATCTGACGCTTGAGGAAATCAAAAATGCAATAATGTCCCTTCAGAGTGGAAAAGCCCCTGGCACAGACGGATTTTCAACTGATTTTTAAAAAAAATGTATAGATAAACTTGCCCCTCTTCTTCTCTCAGTCTATGAAGAAGCACTGGAGAATAATTTTATTCTGCCTACACTCCCCCAGGCATCTATTACACGTTTGCTGAAGAAGAATAAGGACGCTCGAGATTGCTCATTTTATAGGCCAATCAGCTTGACCAACTGTGATGGTAAAGTGTTCTCAAAGGCCATTGCACTCCGGCTTGAGACAATTCTTCCTCATGTCATTTCGGAGGACCAGACTGGGTTTATCCAGGGCAGAAATTCCTATTTCAACCTAAGACGATTATTTAATATCATCTACTCAAAATCTAGCACTCCATCCCCAGATGCAGTAATATCGCTTGATGCCGAAAAGGCTTTTGATCGGGTTGAGTGGGATTATCTTTTTCATACACTTGGAAGGTTTGGGTTTGGCCCTTACTTTACAAACCTTATCAAGCTCATTTATGCTGATCCTACTGCTTCAGTGTACACCAACGGTATGTCATCTAAGTATTCTCCTCTTCACACAGGGACAAAGCAAGGGGATCCAGTGAGTCTGTTGCTTTTCGTTTTAGCTTTAGAGCCACTTGCCATAGCTCTCAGATGCATTAGAAGTAATCAAGGTATCTCATGTGGGGGCCTAACTCACACTGTCTCTCTCTCTATGCAGACGACTTGCTACTATATGTCACCAACCCCAGCACAACTACCCCTATAATCCTTAAAATCTTGCAGGAATTTGGAAACATATCTACTGAATTTTAATAAGAGCGAATACTTCCCCATTAGTAATAATGCCAGAGAATATCCCAATCTGCCATTTAAGATGTCTGCCGAGTCCTTTACATATTTGGGTATAAAAGTCACCAAGTCCTATTACAGTCTATTTAAAAGTAACATAACCCCTCTGTTGCAACAGTGCATACAAGATATTAAAAGATGGTAAATTTTGCCCCTATCGGGAGAGCGAATTCTGTAAAGATGAATATTGTACCAAAGTTTCTATATTTATTTCAGGCAATGCCCGTCTATATACCACAATCTTTTTTCAAGGCTTTTAATCAAATGATTTCTTCCTTTATATGGAATAATAAATCAGCTCGTATAGGAAATTAATTTATGGAAAGGCCAAAAGGTATAGGTGGGCTTTCACATCCAAATTTAAATGCTATCTCTCTGTGGTTAAAAGATTGGAATGTCAGGACCCCTGCATGGCTCCAGATTGAAAAGGTTACAAGCAGCCCACACTCACTCCCTGCTTTGCTCTGAGCACCCCTTCCATCACTAGTTAATAATATTAAGAATAATATAATTGTAACTCAATCACTATGTATCATAATTCAGTTCAAAAGATGTCTGGGTATTCAGAGTATGTCTTCTCATTCACCAATAACACATAACCATCTTTTTCAACCATCCCTAATGGACAATTTACACCTACCCTTGGTCAGTCCTGTGATAACGAATGTTAGGTGCACTTGATTTTTTTTTTTTATTCTGTTGTCTGTGACAAGTTTGTCAGGTCGATTTTGGGTTTCGTCTGTCTTTGTCTTTCTCTTGTTGGTTTTTATGTTTACTCATTTTGTCTATTGTTGTTTGCACAACTGTTGTATACAATAAGTGGAAAATGATAAATAAAGTGTTTAAAAAAAAAAAAGTTTAACATCCGGCAGTATTCACTGACGCATACGACAAAATGCTGATTAATTTGATATAATTACAGTATCTGTCAATTCAGTTTTTTAGTTGGTATAAGGTTAAGAATAATTTTTTGTGCATATTTTAAATTAATTTAATGGTTATCAGGTAAATACACTAAATTAAAATAAAAGAGAAAAGATTCAATAATCCTCAAGGGCTGTGTGGCTTTAAAAGGGTGTTTACATGTTGTGGTTTAATTAAATATATTTTTTTTTTAAATAACAGTTTTGCAAATAGTTAAATGCATTAAACAAAAAGTTCCACAACCTTTGTATCGTCTGAGCTTAAATTTTGAAGGGAAAGTTCACCTAAAATTGGAAGAACATTAAATTATCAAATGTTTTGACAATCACAAAGCACTTGTGATGAAAGGTTTATGAGATTCCTACATCCCAAACACAGCTACAACCAACAGAATTGGTGTGTGTTTGGAAATAATCAAACATTAATAATAGTCGTTTGTATTTGGGGTACAGGGGTTCTCGTAAAGCCTTTGCCCGACCCTTTACGTAAACAATTGGTTTCATGTCACATGACTACAAATTACAAGTTTATATTGTAACGTTACACACAAATTCCATTTCACGTACTTGGATCCTTCATCCTCAAACACATTCAGAAATGAACAGAAACAGCTGCTCTTTTCATCAAATGCCTAAAATTTACTGAGCTTTGTATTAGTTTAACATAGTATCTTATTTCTATCCAAAATATTTCCAGCTTGTTGTCATTGCTGAGCTTCATTAGCATGACTGTTAACATTATTATATTACCTACATATTTAAAGTACAGATGTCAGCAATATAGAAAATAAACATGTCTAAATAAAACTGGAAATCTATAATCAGAGTTTAAAAATATGATCTTAGATAAATAAATTGAAATGCTATAATAAATATGATATTGTTGATCCGTTGACACCTGACTACTGATGCTCTACACACTTTATCTCAAACTATATGACACACAATTACACAACTTACAACACAAAAATAGTGATGAGGACTATAATGAGATTGAAATGATGAGATTCAGCAGTGATGTGAACACCACGTCAATCACACCATCAATAATAGAGAAGAACAATAATAACATTTAGTGAATAAAATCAGTCAGCATTTTTCCTTAAATATTTAGTTCTTTTTCTTTTCAGATTAAAGATGTTTCACACAAGAACCTGCAAATAAAACAAAGATTCAGTCGATCACATAAATATTTTTTCATTATTATACTTAATAATAAAGACCAGGAAAGTATTGTCAGTACACTAGGGTTCCATATTTCCAGTATAGTTCAACAAATTATTATGAATAAATGTTTGCAGTCTATACTCACCTTTGTCTGCCCTCGGTTCTTCTTCTTTCTTGGGTAGTTGTGTCCAGGACAGTTTAAAATCAGAGATGTTCAATCCCAGAGCAGACTGGAGCTAAAATCCATCAAATATTTCAATCCACACATGAAACATACTGTCATTTCTCATTCTCTCATCATCACTCATCTCATATATTTACACACATCAAACACTCTCATATATCCCTTCTCTCTTAAATCATCACATTTACTTCTGTATTTTAAGACTCTTTTTCTCACCTGATGGAGGATTTTGGCGCTCTCAGCAGCTACATCACCACTGGAGGAAAACTTCAGCCTCAGAAAGGTTCTTCTTCTGTGAACTAAAACTGAAAATACAAATTCGATAATCATATAGATATACAAACACTGATATTTGAGGGAAACACTGGAAGAGGGCATCAATGAACCAAAGCAGTAAGAAAGATCAATTTAACAAACTGAACAATACAACGACTAAAAAATTATGATTTTTTTCTTTGCATATTTGAAAAACGTTTTGCAGAAAACAAAGAGATCTCCAGTTCACAGAGATCAATGAAACAACTAAAACGCTGTATTATGCTTCCTAGGCAAGTAGTTAATGTCGTCCCTTTGTAAAAGAACATAATATGAATGATATCACTGTTTTACTAATCCCTATTATTGAAGTTTATTATAGAGACAAGCACAGCATTGTATTGATAACATTGTCTCTTAGCATGCAACGAAACTCTAAAGCACTTGTGTGAGCTAAATGTAATACTTCAAGCTACGGAGTTGTTTGATCCCGGAACAATTTGGTTGACTAAAATAAATAATCGAAATGGCATTCATCAGGATCTTATAAAAATAATCAAAATTATAAATTGTCAGTTTGTCTTCACTGGCCTTTGGAAGGGTCATTTATATTCTAACAGCAATGGCATAGATGCCTTGATGCACCTCCATGACTTTGTTCCGGACAAAGGCATACGGTTTATTACCAAAATGCTGTTGTAATGTAAATGACAAACCAAAATACATGAAAAGTTTCCATTTTAAGTCGAAAACGGTGTCATGTAAACAGCCCAAAACACTGTGACGACTTCACCCTGCCTGTGAAAACCAGACTAAAATCTCAAAATCCAAATTTGAGATAACAAGCATGGAAGTTTGATTTTACAATGATTTTAAAACTCTGTCATTTTTAAGGATATAAAGATTTTGTTTTCAGAAAATGGTCTTAGCACTATGTTGGATTTTATTATTATCTTGATTTTCACAGACCGGGCCACAAATTTTTCCAAGTCAAAGTTTAAACGCTCTCAACTCTACCAAACATTATAGTTTTTTAGGAATTACGTTTTCCATAGACCTCCACCTCACACAGATTGAAAACAGATGTACGTCCAGTCAAGAATACATTCACATAACGTCCCTCCATCCCATGACATGAGTAACTGATGGTTTGAGCAACTAAAAGATCAGAAGTCACAGCACATCTAGAGAGAGAAGATAAATGAATATCTATAGATGTGTTTAAATCAATCAATGAAAAGTGTTCATGTGATTTCATGAATATCTTTACATGGGATTGTTGTTTCCATTATTCTCCAGTGAGTTTCCAATACGAATCTCTGCTCCATTAGTTTCTTCAGGGCAGCAGTCTGGTCTAGCACTGATGATGACTGTAGTAATGTTACAATAATCCAGAAGGTCCAACCTCCACCATGGGTTACTTTCAGATGTTGTACCAGAGCAGAATGGGGTAATAAATGGGTCTGGTCCATATCTGACACCATCTATGGCATGTTGAGTTTCCCAGTTGTCATATGTGGATGATTGTGTCACTGTTCCTTTAAATGCTAAATTCTCTAGAAAATATGTATTGAAAGAAAGTTGATCAAGTCAGTCTGTAGATATATAAACACATCTGTGAGGATCAAGTAATAACCATTTTAATATTTTCAACTCTTATGTTCATGACAGATGCACAGCCTCTTTAATCAACTGAAAACCTTTAACCTGACATTGAAATATAAATCTGATACTTCATGACAGCTCTAAAAAGAATGAAAACTCATTTTAAACGAGAATGTTACATTTCAAACATTAAAAGACAAAAACACAAGGAAATGTTTGATTGATGACACAAATATGTGACCCTGGACAACAAAACCAGTCTTATGGGTCAATCTTTCCAAATTGAGATTTTAACATAATCTGAAATCTGAATGAATACGATTTCTATCGTTGTATGACTCGTTAAAATAGGACAATATCTGGCTGAAATACAACCGTTTAAAACTCAGGAATCTGAGAATGCAAAAAATCTAAATATAGAGAAAATTGCCTTTGAAGCTGTTAATCAGAGGCACTGTGGCAGGCCATCCACTCACAAAAATCTAGTTTTTATATAATTAAGGTATGGAATTTACAAAACATCTTTATGGAACATGATCTTTACTTCATATCCTAATGATTTTTGACATAAAATAAAAATAGATAATTTTGATCTATACAATGTATTTTTGTCTTTTACTAAAAATGTTCCCGTGCTACTTAAGACTGGTTTTGTGATCACAAATGATAAATTATACATTTTGAGTGATTTTTGAATTAAATTATAAATAATGTTTTTTTTGTAAAATGAATCAAATTTCCCAGTGCTATCTATCACTATAGAATTAGTTGTCTCATAACCTGTCCCATAGACCTCCACTTCACACAGGAGGAGATTAGATGTACGTCCAGACATGACAACATTCACATAACGTCCCTCCATTACACCACATGATAAACTGACAGTATTACCAGGTAGAGGATTAGAAGTCACAGCACATCTAGAGAGAGAGAGAGAGAGAAGATCACTGAATCTCTATAGATGTGTTTCAATCAATCAATGAAAAGTGTTCAAGTGATTTCATGAATAACTTTACATGGGATTGTTGTTTCCATTGTTCTCCAGTGAGTTTCCAATACGAATCTCGGCTCCACTGGCTAGATCCAAACTGCTGCCATCAGTAGTGATGATCACTGTACTAATGCTATAAGTGTCCAAGAGATCCAACCTCCACCATGGGTCAATGTCATAGTCTGTGACAGAGCAAAATGGACTAGCAAAAGGATCTAGTCCATATTTTACTCCATCTATGGCATATTGAGCTGCCCAGTTTTCATATATGGATGATTGTGTCGCTGTTCCTCTGAATGCTAAATTCTCTAGAAAATACATATTCAAAGACAGTTGATCAGTCAGTCTGCAGATATATCAACACTCATAAATCTGTAAACATTAAAGATGGATTCTGTCATGTACTGTAAAATATGAAGTGATTTCATGGACACAGATTGAGCTTCGTGTAGATCAGAATATACACAGAATAAATCCTTGATTATACTGTAAACATAACAATTCAACGCAAAAGATAACTGTCAGAATAAGTTGATGATGCACCACATGCCGCAAATACTTCCATTGCTGAGATTTCTTTCATATTTCATCTCGCTCTCTTTTTATAAGGGGCTTAAGTTAGTAAAACAATTATTGATGATTAGCGAAGAAATACAATGGACCCTATCAGACACTCGACACAATGTGACGCCAGGCATAAGTGTTTTTTTGCTAGTTTAAGCATTTTCACGTCATGCGCCGCATTGTTTATTTAGCAAATGTCTATGGTGCAGTATTTTTAGTAGGACGTTTTAGCGGGTGCACAATGTGTGTACACTCTGTTTATTAAACACACAGTGAAGCGCAGCATCACACAAACATGCCCAATATAAAAATTAAAGGTTTAATGTGAAAAAGCATATTATTGTGAACATAAGGATAAGTCCAATCAAGTTCTGCTCTGTATACTATGTCATGCCTCCGTACTTCTTCACACTGTTAAACGTGCTGGCTTCTCATGCTTAACATGGTCAACTTGTTAAAAAATGAGTCAGACATATGACATAGTATTGCTGTGCTTGATACACTCACCCAGCACACCAACTTGTTTCAAAAGGTTTTTAATAAGTTTGGGGTCCTGTTTCGTAACATAAATTTCTGGAACTATCTGAAGTCTCCATGAATCACGTGACACGCAAAATTTTGACCTTTTGTTGGCACAACTCTCTCTCACAATGGCTATGGGCAAGGCGAAGGACAAAGCCTACCCACGCGCCAACCGACGAGCAAGGCCCGCTTACCGTAAAGATTGTCTGCGCTGGCTGTGCTGTGGGCCTGCAGCAGGTTACTCTTGCGATAGTGAAGTTTAGGTGTGTCTGTTTGTTCACGGCATTTCAATGAATGAAGTTATTTAAGCGGTGGATAAAGGTGGATTTACAGATCGTTTGAAACTGATAAATGGAGCGGTCACAGCGCTAAAAGATGTTGGAAACTGAAACTGAGTCATGTTTAGTTGGCAATCGGCATGTACGTTAGTGATGCATAGATGGCGGTTACATCCGTGGGCGCTGTGGATGATCCGCCAGTCGGGTGGGTAGGGTAATAGAAAAATACATTCTGATTAATTGTGGGTGGATGAGATCAGTCATTAATGATACAAATATTAACTACATTTCTCTAAAATATGAATGTATTTTAAATTCATTTTCCATCCGGCAGATCTTCATTTGCACTCATTTAAAAGAAGTACTGCGGCGGTAGAGGGGGTCCATTTTTTAAAGCAGAAATGGAGGCAAAACAGATTCGAGATAAAAAAAAATAAAAGAACTAAAAACAAAACAAAAGGAAGGGGAAAAAAAGTGCAGTGTGGGAGAATTTTATTGAAGTGGTTTTAACAAGGATGAATCAAGTGTTGGGTATGTAATATGCAACGGCTGGGAGGCATTGTATGTATATGAAAGCCACAAAAGTAAAGTTAAAGTATATGAACCCACTGTTTGGAAAGTTACAATTATTTGAACAGACAGGGCTAGTAAATTTACCGAAAGTCATTTGTGTGTGTTGAATGTTGCAGTGCAGGGGCGCAGATGGGACTTTTTTACTTGGAGGGACCAAGTTGTTAGCAAATGGTTTCATCTCAGTTAGTTATTTGCATAATTTGGGCTTTAAATAGTGCTCAAGTAGTTTCTTTGCGTCGTCTGGCTTAATGGTTTGCACTCAAATTGACTGTGTTAATTTGCTATCTGCCTCGGTCCAGTCACCTAATAGTAATACTCTCCACGTTTTGCAGTGTTTGCTAAGTATTATGCAGCCATATCATCCTATAGCCCAAGGCTAACACCAATAATCTGGTGTGTGGTTGGCATTGTGGCGCAATATGGCTGCCGTCGCATCATCCAGGTGAATGCTGCACATTGGTGGTGCTTGAGGAGATTCTCCCTTCCATGTAAAGCGCTGGAAGGGGGCCCAGGCATATACAAATAAATAACAAAACTGATCTCTCACATCTGGGAAAAGGCATAGGATACTTAAATTGCTTGGTTTTTGAAAAAACAAGGTGGTTGACTCTTCATTACCTTGTGTGGCATTTATGAAGCCTATTTATTTCAGTTCATCAAAATCACCAGCTCATTCATAGATGATGGCGTTTGATCACTATGGTTACCACTACAACAGACACAATTGAGGAAGCTAATAGCTAGTCATAGGACCCCGGGGGCGGGATCAGGAGTCTTAGCAGGCAAGCAGCAGGAAACAGTCCCAATTCTGGGGCAGCAGCCTTCTAAGGTCTCTGATCTAAAAACAAGGACTTTGTCTTCAAAGCACAAAGCCTCTAAAGTCCACGAGCCGAACTGAAATGAGACAGGGTAGCCTCGTGGAGGATGCTCCTGTTGCGTGGCGACAGCAGAAGGACACACACAGCACTTCTGACTTTTTTAAATAATACATAGGCAGAAATGTTTTTTTTTTAATATGATATATATATAGTTTGTGTTTATGTTAACAGCCCAACAGTGTATTTAATTAACCAACCTTACAAATTTAATAAGGTCGCATTTTGGGGCTGCTTTTGAAGCAACCTTTGAATCGGGACATTCTTCAGTCAGGCTGCTGTGACACAATTGGTCTTAAAATGCAGCCCCCGAATTGGGACACAGCTACAGAGAGCACAGATAAGGTAAACCTCGGTGGCAGCAGACAACAGAACCGCGTGTATTGAGAATGTGGGAAGAAAATTATGGTGACCAGTAGATTATTTTTGAGGGTCATCCACGACCCAATTCTGAAGCAGTGACGACAAAATAATAAAGAGGCCAATGTACATAGCGGAATCTCGGATTATTTCTCAGATTTACCAATTCTTGTCACTTTTATTAGGGAGAGTGAGGGGACGGATCGGAATCTGATGGGGTCTTGTCCCACCCGTCCAAAGTGCCATCTGCGCACTTGTTGCAGTGACAGAAACGGCGATATTCAAAGTCTAAAAGGAGTAAAGCCTGTTTTTTTATTAAGAAAATGTAGGCTAATCTGGCCAAAAACAAACTTTTATTTTATAAATAAATATTCATTTAAAGGCATCTTATGATCAGCGTATTATTTTACTATCATAAATTACTGCATCACTGAATCTGATAACATCATGTTAAAACAAATTATTAGAGTAATTAAAGTGACGATCGGGTGCGGATATCAATATCAGAGAAAATTATACATGTGGGTGGATAATTTATTTGTAGCAGCGTGTGCGGGTGAAATTTTAGCTCATCATAATGAAAACAACACAAACCTATAGTGAATCAACAGTTATGCAGTGATAATGTGATGATGTAGGCTATTGTGTTCTCGCAATTTAGTTCCGCCGCACCGCACGTCCTGTTTTTCTTTAAATAATCGTACAGCTGAATCTATCTTTTATAAATGTGATCAAACCAAATACTCTTTTAAGATACAAAGTATGCACTACGATGCTATTAGTCAAGATAAATAATAGATTGGCAGAAAACTGCTTGTGTGATGGCAGCTTTAACTCTTTCCCCGCCAGCCTTTTTATAAATAGTGCCACCTGCTGTACAACAGTACAAACACTGATTGCCGTTATAACAAGTCTTTGGCGGAGAAGGAGTTAACATGTTAATGTAATTTATTTAATTTAGGGATGCAAGGAAATTAAAATTCTTGGCCGAAACCGAATAAAAATGAAACCCGTGGCTGAATACCGAACATTACTTTTGTATTTCTTCTATTTATTTAGCCATTTTTTTCACTATTGCGTAAACTGAATGGTCAAAATGTTCTCTTTATATTTTTCTTACTTTTCAATATAATACAATGTACCTTAAAATAAAATTGAGCAAAACAAGTAGGCTAAATTAAACAAAAATGTAGCCTTCTCCCTTCACAAATAGCCTATATTAGGACTATAATTGAAAGAATGTACTGTTAATTGTGTACTTCATTAAAAAGTGTCATTCAACATTATATGCTAAACATATAAATAAACAAACTTTTTGATAATTATAGGCTACACTTCAAAATGACTCTCTCTCTCTCCCTCCCTCCCTCTCTCTCCCTCATGTTGCACAGAATGAATTGGAACTTATTATTGGACTTCAGAAATAAATCAGTGTCTCTACATGTCAAACAACCCAAATCATGCTGCAGGTGGAAATGAAACACTGTGCAAATATTTTAGATGTTATCCAACGATAAGGCGTTTCATTTTTGACATATATTAAGTAAACAGAGATGTTTCGGCGTTAAGTCAGAGAAATAAATGAATCTGTTAAATCATTTACATGTTATAAACTTGAATTATTTTGTGCCAGATTAGATGCATAAAATATCTGTTGAATATATTTAAATGATGAATGATTTAAAACAAAATGTAAAACATTGTGGAAGCTAAGATTAAAAAGGCTTACAATTCAAGTAAATAATGTGTTATTTTCTATATTAGCGTTTATAAAAGTGGTGAATGTTGCGTTAAATGTTTCTGCACTCATTAACATTTACATTTAGGCATTTGGCAGACGCTTTTATCCAAAGCGATTTACATTGCTTTATCTTATACGTTTTACATAGATATTTGCAATCTCCTGGGATCGAACCCACAATCTTGCGTTGTTAATGCAATGCTCTTACCACTGAGCTACAGGAAAGGTCTCACACTCACACGAATCATATCAAGCGGTTATTGGGTGAGTGAGTAAATCATTACATTGCTTTGTTTAGTGTCTTAAAAGCCTATTCATACTATTATAGAAACTTTGTACTCATCCGCAATCATTTTGGATGTGTTGTGTTGATGTTGTCATGTAAATACATGTGAACATATAGAATCAAATCTTTTAATGTTTTAAAGTTATTGTGCATGAGGACTGGTTTATAAAAAAAATCAGAAAAAAACATCATCTTATATTTAACCTTTGATTTGTTCATTCTTCAAGTATTTTACATAAGTCTTGCTTTTAGTGTTGTTTCAATAGTAATCATACAAGAGCATTCCAGCACAAATATCTTACAAATGTATTGAGATATAACATCTGTACTAAGTCTTGTGATGTGGTAACCATGGTATAAGCAGAAAAATGTACTCAATAAACAGTTTCAAAAATGAATATTGTAATATTAATTCAATATCTTTAGACAATCTGAATCTGTTTTTTTATATTTCGAGTAGAAGACTGAGCTTCTAGATGAGTGTTTATTAAAATCACAAACATACCAGAATGAAGCATTAGAGAACAGTCAGAAACACATTCTCATGAGAATTATACTGAATAAACAATAAAAACAATAAATTACATAATTTTACATTTCTATGTGAAGAATCAAAAGATTTCATTACCTGCTAAAGTACCTGGAATACAAACAAGACCTGTTGAACAAAAACAAGAATTTTTACACTGAATGACTGACAGCATGTATGTTGAGATGTTCGTGTTCTATGAGACGATGTGATATGTACGCACCAGAAAGTAAAATCAGTTGAATGAGTTTTTCCATTTCACTGCTGAATTAAAGGAATATGATAATCGAGAATAGAAGAGAATTGAGTTTCTTATGTGTTATGAGCAGAACTTACCTCTGGGGTTACAGATGAAGATTTCACTCAGTGTGAGAGTCCTTCTGTCTTCTTCAGTCTTCTAGCAATACATCAACACATCCCTCAGGACATTTGTTTGTGGTTGCAAATCTTGCAATACAATTAGAATAAATTACATTATCTAATGCCTACACATAACCCAACCCTAAATCTAACCTTAAAATGAAAACCTATTCGTCTTCCTTTGTAAAATGTAGTTTGTATTAATCTTGTCATTATATGAATAAAAACGTTTAATAGCCATAACAACAAATTTAAAGGTGATATCATAGATATAAAAACTAGATGCCACATTAGCATCTGTTTCTATGGGCCACTTTACATAGGTTGTCTGCTGTATTGAAACTTTGCGAGCCGGTCCGTTAACACTGAAGATCAAGCTGTCTGTATGTAAACATATTTATCATGAAGTGTTTCGAAAGGCTGATTCTTAATCATATCAAGGCTGGTCTTCCACCCACTCTGGACCCCACCAATATGTATATAGAACCAAAAGGTCAAACGACAATGCTGTCCCACCATTCTCCACACTGTACTACACCACATGGAACAGCTGTTGTTTGGCCCACAGCTCTGCTTTTAATACAATCTAACATAGCAGGCTGTTGTTCAAAATGTCCGACCTTAGCACACAACACAACATCTGCTGTAGTATAAAGGACTTTTTAACAAACCGGCCACAGTCAGTCAGAATGGACCTCCACCACTCTCCTACCCTGACACTGAGCATAGGAGCTCCACAAGGTTGTGTAATGAACCCCTTTCTTTACTCTCTGTAAACACAGGACTGCATCCCATAACACCAATGCAATTATTAACTTTGCTGATGAATAAAAATGAGTCTGCTTACAGAGAGTTAGTTCTATCAACTCTGGGTAGACTAACCTTGATTTACACGCTAACACCACGATTACCATAAGCCATGATCAATATAGCTCCGATATTGCGATTCACCATGACAACGGCACCAAAAAGAGCAACATGGCGGCAGAAAGAGCTTGAGTTGAGAGCGAGGCACACTTCTAGCTCTGCAGTGGATTTACTAATTTGTTGTAAATGAATTAAGTTTAAATTAATAAATTGATAAATTTATGTAAGATTATTTCTTACTTGTCCCCTAAGTCTAAGTTCAGTTATTCTAAGTTGAAGAGTCGAGTCGGTTGAACCTTCAGAGTTGCAGGCCTGGAGACCAAGAATGACACAGACACAGAAGTGTCCAAGAGTCCAAAGTTTATTGAAAATAGGTCCCATATTTGTATTCATTAAAGAGGAAGTAAATGTGTCATTGAAATTATTAATACTGTTCATGTGGGTTAGATCTTCGTTCTTAGAGCTCCTTATAAATTCATTAACTCCTTATTTGGTGTAATGTTCTCCTTCATCAAGAACATTCAAAGACAGTATGTCATTCTGGTTGTCATGTGACCAGATTCATGTCAAGTCATCGTGATCGTTCAGACATGTCTCTGGAGCTCTCATACATGTCTCTGGAGCTGTACTCAGAAGGAGAAAACTCCTCTGTATGACTTTGCAAGAACTGTTAACTTCTTGTATTTATAAGTATATATAAGACAGAATATTCCGTTAACTAAGTACTGTGATGTAAGGGAGTACGGGAGAGGTGTCTTGGAGTTAATGAGGAGTGTGGACTAAGGTAATTGAAGTGTACAGGTGGTGCGAATTAAAAGGCTGATAAAAAGACTCTTGGAGAGGCTGCTAGAAGGTCGGGAGCTCGAGAGTGGGTGAAACGCTGAACGGCCGCTCGAGATAACTAGTGTCTCCGGCGGTGAAGACAGGTAGCTAGATAGAGGGGGAGTTAATAGAGCTAGTCAGTGAGGGCCTTCTTTGTTGGTTAGGAGAGCTCCTGATTCGTAGCGAACGCTGACAACGTGCTAATGCTGCTGCATACCCTGTGCTGGCGCCATTGAAACCTGGATTATAGCCTGACAACGTGCTAATGCTGCTACATACCCTGTGCTGGCACCTCTGAACACTGGACTACTGCCTGATTACGTGCGAGATCTAAAGGACTGTTAGAGCGGCGGCATTTACTGTGCTGGTGCCTCTGAACCCTGGACTACTGCCTGACTCTGTGCGAGATCGAGCTCTGTGTCTCCTGTCTTCCGGGATCGGTTGATGGCTGAGAGATGGAAGCAAGCCTTTACTAAAGGGGGGTAATGTGCCGTGTTGAACTGTGTTTGTGGTTTTAACGCAATAAAGCTTTCATACTTGTCCCGGTGGTGTTCGGTCTCTGACTTACATTTGCCTGGTTGTAACAGTACATATAAGACAATATATAAAACAATATGGGCCTGCATATTCTCTTAACTAGGTCAGCACTTGACCTTAAGTAACCTTAGACATAATGCATGAACAATAATCATTGTAATACATTTCACACAATATGTATGGGTTATCAGATTAATATTATTATTAGTTACTAAGTGGGGACACAGACGATATCCAAATTCTCACAATGGCCACTTTCAGACCAACGGTCTTACATGCATTCCTGTGTCCCTCTAAACAAAATATAGTAGAAATACTGTAAGAATTGATATCTAAGAATTCCATAGGAGATCTGTTCTTAGGATAACAATTTTCCTTTTGACAATTTAATTTGGCCCTCGGTGCATTTCAGGGGAAACTACGGAGTCAGCACTGTTGGCTCAATGGGCCTTCTATCTTCTTGCTTTGGGTGGCCCCCACCTCACAAAAGGTAGTTCTTTCCTCAGCTTAGTCAGTGCTTTCTCCACCCTGAGGTGCAGTAAGGTGAATCCCCTTTGTGAGATTCTATTTTAAATTTGGAGCTTGCCTGCTCTCCTGAAGACACAACTTCAGTCTTGAAGCGTGTATCCACTGTGGCTGGTGGTCCGTCAGAACTCCTGTCCGTGTTACAGCAATCACAGTCGCTGGTCCGTGGTACTTTGGTTCTCCAACCTTTGTTGGCTTCAGACTTCTCACCAAGACGTTTTGTCCTGGAACAAAGTTATGAGTAGGCTGCTCTGAGGGAAGAGGAAGGCACAAAGAAACATCAGCACATATAGAATTTAACTTTTCGATTAGGGAAGTCACGTAGTCCTCCTGGATCACCTCCAAGTCACCTAAGGACGAAATACCAGACCGGCCTTTGACCCACGGGGTCGGGAAAGGTCTACCCATTAGCACCTCGAAAGGTGACAATTTTGTCGTGGAAGATGGAGTCATTCTCATTTCTGTCAAGACTGCGGGCAATAAATCAACCCACTTTCGTCCTGTTTCGAGTACCGCTTTCGTTATGCGTGTTTTAAGTGTGCGATTGCTTCTTTCCACGACTGCTGCACTTTGCGGATGGTACGGAATATTAAAATGCCAATCAATAGACAACGCTTTTGCTAAGAGCTGCGTTACCTTTGACGTGAAGCTTGTCCCGTTATCCGATTCCAAAATGGAAGGTATTCACCACCTGGGCACAATCTCCTTCGTTAAGATTTTTACCACTGTTTTAGCATCTTCTTTTGCACATGGAAATGCTTCAGGCCACTTTGAGAATCGGTCAACAATTACCAAAAGATATTTTAAATTACCTATTGGCGGCATGTGCGTAAAATCAATTTGTAGATGTTGAAAAGGAGCTTCCGGATGTGTCAATGCATCGTGCTTAGCTGATTTGTGCGGATTTACCTGAGCACATGTTAAGCATGCATCCAAAATGAGCTTTGCAGTCTTATGAACATCAGCCATGCAATATAATCGATTTATTGCTTGAACTACTTTTGCACAACTGGTGTGAGATAACCCATGGTAATGTCTAATTAGGATGATTAACCCTAATTTTGGTAGTGCTATTCTACCCTGTTCATCCCTTATGATCCCTTCCTTGTCAGGAGCACAAACATTTTTGCTCCAATGCTCTAAGTCTCCCTGTGTTGGTTGACTTTGCAGGATTTTGATGTCAATGTCAGGTACATTTGTTATGTGCACTGTCATTGCTACCTGTGTTTCATCTTTCCGATGAAATGGTGATTTAATCTGAGCTTGAGCTGCTGCCTTTGCGGCCTGATCAGCCCTCCTGTTGCCTATAGCCTGTTCATCCTCCCCTGAAGCATGACCCTTGACCTTCACTATGGCCACTTCGAGCGGGAGCTGAACTGCTTCAGTCAACTGTCCTATCAGATTTGCGTGTGCTATTGCCTTTCCATCAGCAGTTGTGAAACTTCGTGCTTCCCACATTTTTGCATAATGGTGAAGAACACTCCACGCATACCTAGAGTCTGTGTAAATTGTTACTCTCTTTCCTGCCATCAGCTCACAGGCCCGTATTAAAGCTATCAACTCTGCTGCTTGAGCCGAATTGTAGTCTAGAGCAAAAGCTTCTTTTACCTCTCCTGACTCGGAAACCACAGCGTAGCCACAGAGGTAGACACCGTCAGATGGCTTTGAACAAGACCCATCAACATAAATGTGTTCTCCCCCCTCTAGGGGCGTATCCAACAGATCAACCCTAGAAGAATAAGAGGTAGTCAGTTCAAAGATGCAATCATGTTCATCATTAAAATCTGCCATGTCTACCATACCCAAAAGACTCAGCAAAGCAGGATTAATGTTTGCTGTTGGTTGAATGCTCAGATTCTTCGTTGCCAACAGAGTAGCCTCATAACCTGAGCGTCTTTGCGCTGTCATGTGTTGTGTTTGCATGTTGTGTAAAATTGCACCAACCTGATGGGACGCATATAATGTTAAAGGGTGTGACAGCACAGTTTTCTCAGCCATCTGTACAATCAGAGCAGCTGCAGCCACAGCACGAAGACATGCTGGCATACCTGTGACTATGTTATCTAATTTCTTAGACAGATATGCAACTGGCCTATATGTTGAACCACGCTGTTGCAAGATGACCCCCAGAGCCGCACCCAAAGACTCCCTAACATGCAAGCGAAAGGCTTGGTGTAGTCCGGCAGACCCAATGCTAGTGCTGTCGTGATGGCTGTTTTCAAAGCATTGAAATGTTCATCGGCTTCCGCAGTCCACTCCTACGGTGTGTTTGGCGGAGCTTTGTGATCGATCAGACCCCTCAGGTGCCTATCGTGAATCGTACAGTCAGGTATCCACTGTCGACAATAGTTAATGAGTCCCAGAAAGCTTTGTAACTGCTGCACTGTTCGTGGGGACTAAACCTTTCTGATCAGCTGGACCCTGTCTGTAGAGATTGCTCTAAGACCCTGCATCAGCACATGTCCTAAATAGGTCACTTTAGTTTTAACCCATTGCAGTTTGTCCTTTGAGGCTTTGAACCCTGTTTCAGCAAGTACATTGCAAACAATAACAGACGCTTTTTCACAGTCCTCCTCCGTCTCCCCTGACACGAGGATGTCATCTGCAAACTGAAGCACACACACTGTTGAAGGCAAATCAGTCATTTTGGCCAAAGTTCTGTGCACTGCTGCAGAGAAGACAGCGGGTGAGTCTGCGTAGCCCTGTGCAAGGCGTTTCCATGAATACTGCTGCCCCTTATATGTAAATGCTAACAAAGGCTGAGTATCTGGGTGTACAGGCACAGAGAAAAAAGCTGCACACAAATCAATTACTGTGAAATACTTGTGCGAATGTGGCACTGAATTCATAAGAGTCAAAACATCAGGCACAATTGGTGCAAGTGGTATGATTAACTGATTGACTGCTCGTAAATCTTGAGTTAATCTCCAAGTTTTCCCATCAGCTTTCATTACAGGATTAATTGGTGTGTTATATGGTGAGTGTGTTGGTTCGAGGACACCCTGTTTGACAAAACTTTCAATCAATGGCGCAATACCTATTTCCTTATCTTTAGACAAAGGGTATTGTTTAATGTAGACAGGCTTGTTAGTTTTTAGTTTAGCCTTATAGGGTTCCATGTGAATGAAACCAGTGTCATCCCTGAACTGAGACTATAAATAAGGGTTAATCATGGACTCTACCCGTGTAGGCACGCTGCCACCGGAGGCAGGCGCTTGTGAACCGCTTGGCTGTCCACCTGTTGGCAAAGGATCAACGGATGCTTGTAGACTAGACAGAAAAGAAAAAACAACTTTGTGATCAGTAAACTTAATGTCCATGCCTAATTTATGCATAATATCGCGGCCTAGAAGATTTAATGGAGCATCAGGAATAATTGCGAATTTGTGTAAAAATGGTTTAAGACCATCAGCGTCAACCTGTAATGGAGGTGTGACCGCACAGGCAATGTCAGTTCCAGAAATTCCCACAGAGTGAATAATTTGATTAGTAATAGGACCCTCATAACAGTTAGAAGTCATAAAAGAACCATCTGCTCCTGTATCGAGCAGGAATGTTTGAGACTGCCCATTTATTTTAAGGGAAAAATAAGGCAAATCATCGCCATTATTTGAAAATGCTAAGGTCATCATACATAAATCAGAACTGACGTCACTCTGCGGGCAACTCTAGGCCTGGTTTGAGTGCCAATGAGTTGGATATGAATCTCCAGTTTTGTCATCTCTACTCTTTGGTGCGTGCTGCTGTGTGTTTGTGTCGCCAGAAATAGGCTTGGGTGACACATAGTTCCGCAATTGTCTGCACTCTCGTTTGTAGTGGCCTTTTTTGCCGCAAAGAAAACAGATTATTTCTGACTTCCTCTTTTGGCTAGAGTATGGGTGTTGATGATTCTGAAAATTATGTTCAATATTTCCTTGTTCTCGACTTTCAAAGTGCATTATTTCTATTTTCTTGAAAGCCTGAAAACATTGTATTCTCAGATTTAATCGAAAAGCCGCCCGAAGCGTCGAGTTCTCTGATACGCTTCCCTAGGGCCTCCAGAGTCATGTCATGCAGGTTTGAAGTTGTGATCCTAATCAATTGCGCTTGTTTTGCAGACATATTATTCAGTAAAGTATAAACAAACAAAGACTTCGGTTCATTATTTATTGGCAATTTGGAATCTTCAACCCATGCTTTCTTAAAACGCACAAAGAATAGAGCAGCGGATTCTTTTGATCCCTGCTTTGTGCCGGCAGCGAACGATAGATCCTGCAGACTGCCTAAGCGTGCGTCAAGAAAAACTCTCAATTCTTTGAAAAATGCTTCAACATTTGCGGACGTTTCCCAGAATAAATCATGTGGGGTTGCAGCCGTACCGCTACCTGTGATTCTGTCATGTTCGATTGACAATGTGGGACATTTTTCTATCAACATTTTGTCATGAATCTCCGAGGAGACAAGGCAGGAGAACCCAATTGCAGGCAGCACGGGACAAGATGGTAGGGGTAAACAAGGTATTTATTATATGTAACGAAACAGGACAAAAAGGCAAAACAAAACCCACAATGGGGAAAAACAGGACAGGGAAAATATAAGCAAATACAAAGACACTGACTTACTAAAACTGGATACAAAAACAAAGACTTGATAAGACACTGAACTGACACTTACAATGAACACAGGGGTAACAGGAACGGGAATAACAAGGCTCTCAAGAACAAGGCACAACGGGAACAGCATAAACATACAAGTATTCACACGCAGTGAACAAACACAATGAACCAGCACAAGACAATGAAACAAGAGGACTCTTATAGGGAGACAAAGACAGGATAATTAATAAGGGACAGGTGAAACAGATGAAACACTAAGGGGAAGCTAATGACACGGAAAGGGCGGGAAACACAGACGAGACTCGGGGAGAGTATGGAAGGCCAAAAGGTCCAAAATGTCTCTCCCCACATGAAACAGAGGATTCTGTATGATTCCACCTTTAAACCAAGAAATACCTGACAAGAAGAGGTGGAACCATGACACATTTCTTCAGTTACATCTTTCTCTAGTGTTCTCAACAACACCGCTCAGAAATCAGCACCTGTAAAATGCGAATATTTCGTATGAGTTTGCAAAATCGACTTCTTTCACCATTCCCTTTGCCAAAGCCATATTTTCATCAGAAAATGAACCGTCCCTCGGCTAGGGAATATCAATTTGCGGTTTCATGCCCTCTGACCATCCTGCGAGGTTGCTAACATATGGATCTGTATAAAACCCTTGAATATTTCTGTACATAAATGCGACTGGCGTTTCGCCCGGCAGTGGCCTTGAAACATATCTCCCCATCTTACACAGACCAAACTGGCAGTGATAAAAACAATACAGATAAAAATATCAATAGCAGCATAACTCTTCGTGTTCGATCGACTGACAGTTCCAACAGTATTGCATATATTGTATTGTGATCTGGGGTGATATAAAGTTCACCGTCTTGTTCCTGATAACAATATTCCAATATACACATGAATTGTGATAATAATAATAAATTTCCCCAATTTTTTATTCAACCTTTGAATAAATGAATCTTTTCAGAATAACAAAGCCTTTTCCCCTGAGTACCAAGGCTGACACCGCGATCCCAAATTACAGTGTGATCAGTACTGCATCACCATTCATATTCGTGTGTTAATACTGTTAATACTGTTGTCAGCTGCGCTGTCACAACAATGGGAAAGCGAATTCCCACTAACATGAATTGAGAAACCCCATTTTGTCTGTACGAAATATTAATTCACCAGAATCCTACAGGGTAAGCGTTAGATTTCTGTAATTCAATAAAAGAACTGTATAGAAAAACACTTACCCCTTTTAATGTAGGTCTGTGCCCGATCGCCCGGTGCGCTTGCCTCTCAGGTATGCTTTGGTCTCTTGGTTCTAAGAGAGAGATTCCCCCCTTTTCACAGACGAGCCCCCAAACTGTAAGATTATTTCTTACTTGTCCCCTAAATCTAAATTCAGTTATTCTAAGTTGAAGAGTCTAGTCGGTTGAACCTTCAGAGTTGCAGGCCTGGAGACCAAGAATGACACAGACACAGAAGTGCAGTTCAATCAGAGTCCAAAGCTTATTGAAAATAGGTCCCATATTTGTATTCAGAAAAGAGGAAGTAAATGTGTCATTGAAACTATTAATACTGTTCATGTGGGTTAGATCTTTGTTCTTAGAGCTCCTTATAAATTCATTAACTCCTTATTTGGTGTAATGTTCTCCTTCATCTAGAACATTCAAAGACAGTATGTCATTCTGGTTGTCATGTGACCAGATTCATGTCAAGTCATCGTGATCGTTCAGACATGTCTCTGGAGCTCTCAGACATGTCTCTGGAGCTGTACTCAGAAGGAGAAAACTCCTCTGTATGACTTTGCAAGAACTATTAACTTCTTGTATTTATAAGTATATATAAGACAGAATATTCCGTTAACTAAGTACATATAAAACAATATGGGCCTGCATATTCTCTTAACTAGGTCAGCACTTGACCTCAAGTAACCTTAGACATAATGCATGAACAATAATCATTGTAATACATTTCACACAATATGTATGGGTTATCAGATTAATATTATTATTAGTTACTAAGTGGGGACACAGACGATATCCAAATTCTCACAATTTACCAATAAAAAAACAAAATTTTCAGTTAATTAATTAATAAATGAATGAATAAACAACAGAAATAAAACAGAAAAAAATAAAAACTAATCTTTTTCTCACTCCACATCAGTGCTCTAGTTATCAAAGTGAGACTTCATGGTGTGTAGGACCACGTCTAATGACAAGGGTTACCTCAATTATCACTTCATTCCTGCATTCATTTCTGTTTTTATTCATTCATTTATTCATGCTCTGCTAAACTATGCTCTGACGTAATACACGTCCAATGCATGATGTTATTGATGTGGTGATGGATGATAAATTGTGATATAACTAATTCACTGAAATTAAAAATGGTACAGTTAAAAAAAAGGACAGTAGATCTAATACACTGTTTAATCCAGCTCACAGGGCCATGAATCCATCAATGCTATATCTGCAACGTATCATCTTAATTCAGCATTTAAATTTTGACAGAGATCACAACATCAGACATGACATATAAACGCTTTCATATAAATGCAAAGAGCAGTTTGTCCCTTCACGCGTCCCGTATTTCGGTTGTTTTAACTTTGTTTATTTGTTAGCAGGGCTGTATCCCAGAAAGCAGGGTTAATTTACCACCATCTTAACCCGGAACTTTGGGTTGATTAACCCAAAACCTGCTTACCCTGATCATGAGTTAGTTCAATCAACTTGCCGAAAGATACCAAGAGGTATATTAACGCATATTAACGTGTATTACATATAGGCTATTGTGAGTTTTATTTGCATAAAACTTCTCACTAGCATAGCCTATGAAAAAATGCCTTGAGGAATGTGCTGATTGGTCTGCATTACACAAGGCAATAATTTTTTGGTCTTGTGAATCTGACGATGAGAATCAGGCATATCACTAGAGGGAAGAAATGTATAAAACGTGAATTTTTACTGGCAAGTACATATTAAAACGCATACACTTTCCTTAATTGCATCCCAGGTTTATTGTAGTATTATTTTCACTGCTTTAGTACTTTCCCAAGCACTAACAAATAGGCTGTTGTCGTGAAGAAACGTTAGGCCTAAAAAGAGCGTCGTTGTGAGGACTCACTAAAGAACGCTGATAAGGTAAAAAACATGTGTAAATTTTGCTTAACGTTAGTTGCCCTACAGCGATTTTGTGGGTTACAAATCTGTGAGAATCTGGATTTCGTCCTGTTCCTCACAAATACTGCATCTGTGTTTATTCCAATATTCATCATATGTATTCATAGCTTTATCTTATTATTCTCTATTCTCTAGTTATTATCTTCTATTCATAATATTTGCTCCTTACTTTCTTGTTGTTTAACCTTGTTGAAAGTTGTATCATGTCTTACGCTGTCTTATGTTGATATAAGAATCTGTTGTTCTCCATCTCAAGGTTCCTAATAATGTCTAGGGACAATTGTTTTGTTATTGTAATATTAAATATGTGATCATATCTGATTGTTCAGGAGGAATAAGACTAAACAGAAAGTCTGGTGATTTTCCACTGTTTTGGTGGTTTTATATGACGCCTCCTGATGCAAGCTTATAAGTAGTAGTCCTTAATACAATAAACTTTGGACTCTGATTGAACAAGCACTTGTGTCTGTGTCAAACTCTGTCTCCAGGCCTGAAACTCTGTGTGTTCCGTCGACTAGACTCTTCAACCGTAGAATTTTATTTAGACAAGGGGACATGAGAAGTTTACATTCTTACAGTTGGGGGCTCGTCTGTGAAAGAGGGGAGACTCTTCTCTCTTAGAACCAAGGAGAACAAAGGCCTGAGGCGCACTGACGATCGGTCACAGACCTACATTAAAAGGGGTAAGTGTTTTTCTATACAGTTCTTTATGACTTACAGAAATCAAACGCTTACCCTGTAGGATTCTTGTGTGTTTAAATTCATGTTAGTGGGAGTTGATTCTCCCATTGTTGTACCACTTAGGCTGGCAACAGTGATTAGTAAAATAATTATTAACGGATATGAATAGGTTTCAATTCAAGTTAGTGGGATTCGCTTCCCATTGTTGTACCAATGAGGCTGGCAACAGTGATTAGTAAAATAATTATTAACGCACTGAATATGAATGGTTAATGCAGTCTTGATCACACTGTCATTTAGGATCGAAGTGTTAGCTTTGAGGAGGCTTTGTTACTCACGAAAAATAAAAAGAAATAAAATCTGTTTAATGGTTATTCTAAAAGATAACATTCTTACAGTTAAAATTGAAAATATACTGCACTGTTACTGCATGATATATTGAGATATTGTTATCAGGACGGTGAATTTAATATCCACCTCTGATCGCAATATACTGGTGAAACGGTTGGTCGATTGAACACGAGGGTTTTTATTTGTTTTGTCTGTACTGTACTGTTTTATCACCGCCGGGTTTGAAAGTGTAAGATTGGAAATTCTATTTCAAGGCCACTGCCGGGCGAAACCCCAGTCGCATTTATGTACAGAAATAATCAGGGATTTTATACAGATCCATATGTTAGCAATATCGCAGGATGGTCGGAGGGAATAAAACCGAAAATTGATATTCCCTATCCGAGGGAAGGTTCATTTTCTGATGAGTGTATGTTACTGGCAAAGGGCATGTCACATGGCAATGTCAATTATGGCGTATGCAAATCAAAACCGGTGGCCATTAGAAAAGCCGCCGGGATATACAAACCCTTGCCAGACACAGACTTCTCCCTCTGCACCATCACTGTCGATAAAACCAAAAGAGATAAAACCGGAAAAGTTAACTGATAAACATAATGTAACTACAAACCCTCAAAATTCAATGGTTTGGGTACGCGCTGGAAACATGCTAAATGTTAGACCGCTTAGAATGTCTGATATGGAGGCAATCTGTAAAAGTTTGCCTTCTCCACAGGAAGCAGGTAAATATGTATCGATTCTGCAAACACATACAAAATATGCACATTTTACAGGTAGAGATTTCCGAGCGTAGTTGTTAAGAACACTAGAGAAAGATGTAACGGAGGAAATGCTGATTGAAAAATGTCCTGCATTATCACTTGACCATGATAAAATCACAAGCAGCGGTACAGCTGCGAACCCACATGAGTTGTTTCGGGAGACGGCTGCTAATGTTGAAACATTTTTCAAACAGCTGAGAGAGTTCCTTGATGAACGCTTAGGGAGTCAGCAGGACTTATCATTTGCAGCAGGCACTAAGCAGGCAGCGAAAGAATCAGTTGCTCAATTTTTTGTGCGTTTTAAGAAAGCATGGGTGGAAGACTCTAAGTTGCCAATGAATAATGAAATAAAGCCTCTGTTTGTCAATACTCTGTTAAATAACATGAATCATAAACAAGCGCAGTTGATCAGAAGAACAACTTCGAACTTGCATGAGATGACTTTAGACGCTCTAGGAAAGCGAATTAGAGAGCTGGATAGCTCTGGGGGGTTTTCTGTAAAACAGGAACATGCTATGTTTACAGGCTATCCAGAAAAGAGGAGGACTGAACTAACAGCTGTAAACCCGAGCCAACGGAAGAAGTCTGAGGTCATTTGCTTTTATTGCGGAAGGAGGGAACATTTCAAACGGGAGTGCAACCAGTTGCGCAAGCCGATTACTGGTGAGACACACACACAACAGCACACACCACCGAGCGGACATGAGACCGAGGGTGCTCCATACCCAACCCAGTGGCACCCCAATCAAGAATAGGGGTGCCCGCAGAGTGATCTGATTGATGTCAGTTCTGATTTATGTATGATGACCCTGACATTTTCGAATAATGGAGCAGATTTGCCTTATTTTTTCCTTATGATAAATGGGCAGTCTCAAACCTTTCTGTTTGATACAGGCGCAGATGCTTCGTCTATGACTTCTAACAGTTATGAGGGTCCCATAACTAATCAAATTATTCACTCTGTGGGAATTTCCGGAACTGACATTGCTTGTACTGTAACACCTCCTTTACAGGTTGAAGCCACTGGTATTAAACCATTTTTTCACAAATTCACAATTATCCCAGGTGCTCCACTAAATCTTTTAGGTCCTGATATGATGCATAAATTAGGCATGGACATTAAGTTTACTGAAAACAAGGTTGTTTTTTCCTTTCTGTCTAGGAAAAATGGTGTTCTTCACCATTATGCCAGAATGTGGGAAGCGAGAAGTTTTAAAACTGCTGATGGAAAGCCAATAGTACATAGAAATCTGATAGGACAGTTAATTGAAGCAGTTCACCTTCCGCTCGAAGTGGCCATAGTAAAGGTCAAGGGTCATGCTTCGGGGGAGGATGAACAGACTATAGGTAATAGGAGGGCTGATGACGCCTCAAAGGCAGCAGCCCAAGGTCAGATTAAATCACCATTTCACCCAAAGGATGAAACACATGTAGCAATGACAGTGCACATAACGAATGTGCCTGACTTTGATATCAAATTCCTACAAAGTCAAACAACACAGGGAGACTTAGAGCACTGGAGGAAAAATCTTTGCACTCCTGACAAGGGAGGGATTATTCGAGATGGACAGGGTAGAATAGCACTACCGAAATTAGGGTTAATTATCCTAATTAGACATTACCATGGGTTATCTCACACCAGTTGTGCAAAAGTAGTTCAAGCAATTAATCAATTGTATTGTATAGCCGATGTTCATAGAACAGCAAAGCTTGTTTTGGATGCATGCTTAACATGTGCTCAGGTAAATCCGCACAAATCAGCTAAGCACGATGCATTGACTCATCCGGAAGCTCCTTTTCAACACCTACAAATTGATTTTACGCACATGCCGCCAACAGGTAACTTAAAATATCTTTTGGCAATTGTTGATCGATTCTCAAAGTGGCCTGAAGCATTTCCATGTGCAAAGGAAGATGCTAGAACAGTGGTAAAAATCTTAACGAAGGAAATTGTGCCCAGGTGGGGCGTACCGGCCGTATTGGAATCAGACAACGGGACGAGTTTCACGTCAAAGGTAACACAGCTCTTAGCAAAAGTGTTGTCTATTGATTGGCATTTTAATATTCCTTATCATCCGCAAAGTGCAGCAGTCGTGGAGAGATGTAATCGAACACTGAAAACACGACTAACAAAAGCTGTACTCGATACAGGAAGAAAGTGGGTTGATTTATTGCCTGCAGTCTTGGCAGAAATAAGAATGACCCCATCTTCCACGACAAAATTGTCACCGTTCGAGGTACTAATGGGTAGACCTTTCCCGACCCCGTGGGTCAAAGGCCGGTCTGGTATTTCTTGTTTAGGTGATCTTCAGGTGATCCAGGAAGACTACGTGACCTCCCTAGTCGAAAAGTTAAATTCGATATGTGCTGATGTTTCTTTGTGCCTTCCTCTTCCCTCAGAAAACCCTACCCATAACTTTGTTCCAGGACAAAACGTTCTTGTGAGGAGTCTGAAGCAAACAAAGGTTGGAGAACCAAAGTACCACGGACCAGCAACTGTGATTGCCGTCACACGGACTGGAGTTCTGACGGACTATCAGCCACAGTGGATACACGCTTCCAGACTGAAGTTGTGTTCTTCAGGAGAGCAGGCAAGCTCCAATTTAACATAGAATCTCCACAGGGGATTCACCTTACTACATCTCAGGGTAGAGAAAGCACTGACTAAGCTGAGGACAGAACTACCTTTTGTGAGGTGGGGGCAACCCTAAGCAAGAAGATAGGAGGCCCATTGAGCCAACAGTGCTGACTCCGCTTCCTCTGAGGTGCATTAAGGGCCAAATTGAAATAAAAGGTGTTATTCCAACAGTTTCCAATGGAATTCTTAGATATCAATTCCTACACTGCGTGCAACTAGCAGAAGCCCTTATTGTGTTCAGCCCAGATCTTCTTAATGCAGTAAAAACGACCATAGGAATTGCCCCTGACCCAACTAGATTAGTGCTGCAACGTCCAATACCAGGTAGCCTAATTCTGTATGCTTTCAGGCTAGAAGGGGGGGAATTAGTTGTAAGCAAAAGAGATTGCCCACATCCACAATGATAGAACCTAACAGGCCGTGGCACCCGTTCAGGCAGCCAGGTATGTGTGGACTGCGTGGAACAACGATTATTCTAATCCTAATAAGTATAATAATCACTGGTATAATCCTAAATCAAGAAATAAAAGTAGAGAGAAATGAAACCCTCGCCACATGGACAAAACGGGAAGTAGGCGAAAGTTTCCCTGATAAAGAGACGATCAAGGTCACTCTTAGGGCAGGCAGCAGCGCGAGCTTCCTTTGTGACCCAATATCTTTAACCATGTGAGTAGCTGGCAATACCGAAGCAGTTAGGGAACAATTCTGTATTGAGAGAGTCTGTATATATATGCAAGGGGTCTTGTAGGTGGTCAGAGGTGATAGCGTATCATGGCCCTGAAGCCCTAGGCACCGACCCCAGGTTTGAAATAAAGATTGTAAAGTTACAACACAGAGTAATGTGGGATGGAAAACGCTGTGTATATTGTGGTAAGGCAAAGACCATTCCTATAGGGTCTCTTCCTTCGCTTTCTGGTCCAGACCATAAGAAAAGTTATGCAGGGGTAATGAATGTTACCATAAAAGAGGTTACATTTCAAGATGAAGGAATTTACTACTGCGTGTGGGCCTTATTAGGTAAAGACCGTTATCAGGAAGTTCAAATTAAAATAGAACCACCAGAGATGAGGGAAATAAAAGAAAGAATTAAGGAACTAAGTGCAAACCCGATACCCAGCTATTTAAATAAGCAAGGGGAAGCACCCCAGGATATTGATTTTTTCATGGGTTCTAATCTCGACCGAGAAACTAAAAAAGTAAGAGTTGCAAAATCTAAATGTGGTGGAAACTACGCATGTGCCTTAGCCTTACTGCAGAGAGGAGTCTTAGCAGATGAGGTTAGAGGAGATTGTTGGGTATGTATACAACTCCACTCAATGTGGAAAACGCAAGACCTTACAGCAGACATGCTATTAAATGATGAGGGTGACTGCAATATGCCAAAACAAATGTCTTTAATTGTACAAATGACTCTGAATATTCGAGAAGGAAGACCACCAACATCCGTAATGCGAGATTATAACTGTTCGTATACAGGAGAACCTTTTCAAGGTCCTGCATTTTATGTAAATGCTCGTCCCGCAGAATTATGTGTGTGTTCCAAATCAGGCAGACATATAGTAGGAATGTCCGATTGTAGAAATGAAATTACTTTGTCTCAATCAAATAACGGACGACATAATTGCACCATACAATATCTCAATAAAACTACTGAGGGATTTGAATGTCCATTTTCACACTTAGATAGTTCACCAGGAATGGTGTGGGTTTGTGGTGAAACTGCATATTACCATTTAGATGCAGGGGAATGGAAAGGTTGTTGTTATGCTGCTATTTTGTCCACAGGAACTAGCATAATGGAAAATAAAAATCTGGCCACATCTTTGAATAGACAAAAAAGGGAAATAAAACTGCCTAATTATTATGCAGGCCACAAGATTAGTGATCCATGGACTACTCCTTGGGAAAACGTGGGATGGTCTCTAGCAGGTTTGTTTACAGGAATCGGTACTACTGTTGCTCTGAACAAAATTAATGGTCTGGCATGGCAAGTTCTTTCTTTGGAAAATGACACAGCACAAGCTTTAAACTTAATCTCTAACGAATTAAAGAAAATGAGAGTTGCCGTCGTGCAACATAGACTTGCTTTGGATATATTAACAGCAGAGAAGGGAGGGGTGTGCAAAATGCTAGGAGTATCTTGTTGTTTTTCAATTCCAGATTATGCAGACAATGTCACTGACGTTGTGAAGCACATGAGAGAATCAGTTTGTGAACCCACACCGGTAGATGCAACATGGTTTCAATGGTTGGACAGCCTAGCCGGGGGATGGGGATATTGGATAACCGGTACAGTAATTCCAGTTGTGATGACCATCTTAGCTTTGTTACTATTTTTGCCATGCATGTTGCAGTGTGTGGTCGGATGTGTTAAATGATCTGTTACTTCCTTTACAACCAAAGGAACCGATCGAATGATGTTAGCAAAAAGAACGACTGACGTCAACCAGGCTATGCTGGTTAGACGCACATCTAAAGGTTATCGTCCGAAAGATCAGAATCAAGCTTGGGGATCCATATTTGATCATAGCAGTGATACGGACGAGGATGACAATGATTATGTTCACACACCTGAGTTAGAATCAGAACCAATACCGGTGATAGAAGAACCGAGAAATGTTGATGAACGTGACAATGTAATGGAAGGAGATAATGGGCTTGACGATTCGGTAATTGAGATTGGCACGGTAGATGATGAAGAGTAGATATAATTATGTTTATGTTTTCGTTTTTATTGAGGGTGATTGGTGTTGTTATGTTTTTATTACAAATCAGTCTGATTGATCTTTTACCTCAAAGATCAGCTTGCAAACCAGAAAACCACAAAAAAATACGCAAATGCAATTATCCTTTTATTAAAGACTTTGTATTAACCTTTTGTACTACTCTATATATTTGTTCTTTAAAGGGACACAGGACAGCTTGTAAGACCGTTGGTCTGAAAGTGGCCATTGTGAGAATCTGGATTTCGTCCTGTTCCCCACAAATACTGCATCTGTGTTTATTCCAATATTCATCATATGTATTCATAGCTTTATCTTATTATTCTCTATTCTCTATTATTATCTTCTATTCATAATATTTGCTCCTTACTTTCTTGTTGTTTAACCTCGTTGAAAGTTGTATCATGTCTTATGCTGTCTTATGTTGATATAAGAATCTGTTGTTCTCCCTCTCAAGGTTCCTAATAATGTCTAGGGACAATTGTTTTGTTATTGTAATATTAAATATGTAATCATATCTGATTGTTCAGGAGGAATAAGACTAAACATAAAGTCTGGTGATTTTCCACTGCTTTGGTGGTTTTATATGACGCCTCCTGATGCAAGCTTATAAGTAGTAGTCCTTAATACAATAAACTTTGGACTCTGATTGAACAAGCACTTGTGTCTGTGTCAAACTCTGTCTCCAGGCCTGAAACTCTGTGTGTTCCGTCGACTAGACTCTTCAACCGTAGAATTTTATTTAGACAAGGGGACGTGAGAAGTTTACATTCTTACAAAATCTTTCCGGTTTTCTGCAGTGGAATGAACGTCAGCCGATAGGGGTCATTGTGAAGGAGGCTGGGAAAGAGACCTCCTGATAGGCTCACTAAAGAACGCTGGTAAGTTAATTGAAAATATAAATGATTGGAAAATAATTGTTCATAATTGTTTTTTCTTAGTTACCTAACTTACTAGACAATAATTAGCTACCGGGAGGAGCCAACAATTTACCCTTCTTTCCTGACTCCCTAGCTAAAAACTTAAAACAGAAGAAAATAGCATTACAGTTCATGTGGCATCCTCCTCTCTACAATAAAACAGTGTGCCAAGCAGTAAAGCAAATAATATACATACTTTAGTACACCAGCTTTGAAAAGGTACAACACCATAAGCAAGTTCTTCAGGTTAGGGTGCAGAACTTTTAATAGGCACAACAACTAAAGTAATAAAGTTACTTAAGTGTTTTTCCACATGCAATCAACTAGCCAAACAAAACATCCTGTATGCAGGCTGGTCCAGTAGAAAATAGTCTCTCCTAGCTGACGTTTAGCCCAACTTTACCCAGAAGATCTGAACTTGTGGACCAGCCAAGGGTGCGTTTCCCAAAAGCACTGTTAGCACTGTTCAACTATTCAAGAGTTACTCGAAACCATTGTTCCAGCGATCAGTCACAAACAGCATCGCAAAGTTGTGTGGTTGCAACTTTGAAGCATGTTTAGAAGCATAGTTCCTTATTCTACATACATTGTGCACTTGATTTGAAGTCTTTTTGTTTATCAACTGTCAACGTTTCAATATGGGAACGCCTAGTTCACACAACTTAAATCTAATCCAATTATGACAAACTATATTTGGGTGGGAAGCTCTCAGTCTGTAGATTTCGAATCCTTCTTTCATTTTGTGATAAAAACACTTTATTGAGGAAACATTTTTTATTGTTAAAAAATATGTCACAAGCCCACATGAAGGTACAAATGCTATCACATGATTATACCAATAATATCCCACATAAAACCTAAAGAAATATTGACAAACTATATCACGGGAAAGCTCTCAGCCTGAAGTTTTCAAATTCTTTTCTGTTTTGAAATAAGTAATACATAGTAAGAGTTATTCAAAAGAAATGTCACAAGCCCAGAGTCAGGCCAAAATGCTACGACATTGACATAACTGTATAATAATACAATATATAAAGACTGCTGTGAGTCACTTCTCAATATGATGTTTATTGGACGATCACTCTTAGGTAAAGCAATAAGAGGTAGTTTTGTTGAGCCACTAATTATGATTCAGATAACGGTTTGCTAGCTGTGTTATTTACTTCTATATTGTGTAGAAACCAGGACGTAAAATATTTGTATTTCCTGTGTAATAAACATTTGAAATAAAAAATATATTTCTCGTGATAAAAAGCTGATTTCTTTCAAAATTATCACGTAAGAATTGTACATCTTGTGCGATAAAACGTCTCGGTTGTGTGAAGCCGACAGATGGGGTTCGCCCTTGAGAACCTATCAACTGGCCGATTCCTCCAGGTGGCAGCCGTCTGCGGGCACAGGTGCACCACGACCGCAGGTGATGGACTTAAAACTGTCCAGCGTGTCCAAAAATTGGACTTACAGACGTTCTTTGAATAAAGTTGAAGTTTATTAACCTGAAAATCAGCGCTGGGCTGTCTCACACACAACTAACTCAACAGAGAGTCCCGGAGAATCAGCCACGCCTAAACAGTGTTTTACATTTTTATATGTGTATGTGTGGGTGTATCTTCAAGCTTGCTTCAGTATGTAGTGTCCAATCCCACGGCTCTTGAGACATCCACCGTTTAGTCTTTAGCCAATGGAGAGATGACAGCTTGGCGCTTGTGGACAACCGCACCCTTCTTCTTTGTTCTCTTAGCATCTGTAAAACACCAAACTTCCCCCAACTAGTTCACCCAACACTTATCTAAACATAAGATCTGTGGTATGTGTTTGCATGCTCTGCTTGGTTCAGGGATAACAGTTAATCACTCTTGCACATACCTGAGCTGATTTACCCCCCTTGGACGCACTGTTTCTTGTGGTCTAATATTCTCTCCTTCACAGAATCACAGTAATTATGACACTACAGCATGATTATATTGATAACAAATAACTTGATTAAACATATGCAATTAAAACATGGTAATTAAAATAACACAACACTCTTAAAGACTTATAAAACCCTTCACAGGTTCCACCTGGGGGATATTGACGTTACCTTTGGCTGCCCCACCATCGAGGGAAGTAAGGGAGCTAGAACCACTCCAAGTCTTGCACAGCTGTTCATGCACCTCCGGGAAAAATGACTCCGGGGGTGGGCGCGGTTTGACACCGCGCACCGACCCCAGGAACCACATATCCAGCCGCAAGCGTTGGGGAGGAGGCAGTGGTGTGCACTGCAACCCAACGCTTGCGGCTGCCCGGGTTAGCATGGTTGACATCTCAACCTCTGCTTCCTCCTGAGCTCTCAAGGGGGAGCTCGGAGTCTTCAGCGTCGGATGCCAAGAAGTCTCCCACAGATGCTGCGAGCAACATCTTATCATCGTGACACATCGTTTCCGATTACGTGCCTGAGGATCAGGACGGTTTGCCACCGTCGGTTGGGGAACGGTCAGATGAGCGAGGTGGGGTAGGAGCAGCCCGTGAGCATTTGACTGGGGGGTTTACGCTCGCAGAGGTCCCCATATCACCAACGCTGCTAGCCCTAGCGGACATCGGGGCCTTAGCCATCGATGTCACAGCCCGGTTAGCAGACGAAGTGGTGGCTGGTTCCCGGAGGAAGACAGCCACCCGTGACCGCAACTTCTGCATGACCATCTGCCCGCAGTACATCATGCATTCATCATGCATTGAGGTACATCAACTTCTCATAATGAAATAACTTTTTTAAATGTACCCACTCACCTCTAACTTTTAAGCTTCTACACATACTTTTCACATTTGAGTTTAGGGTTTGTATGTTCTTAATAGTCCAGTGATTGTTATCAAAAGTAAGTATTACATTAAGTGTATATTGTAATTGCATTAACTGTTCACATTGTCAGAACAAAAGCCACCAAGGGTTTGCCTGATCCCAGTGCAGAGGATATGGAAAGGGAATTCGAGCTTAATATAGATAATGTCTTTCGTTTTAGTTTAATGCAGGTCAGATTGTCCTGATCCTTTTGTGTTTAAATCAATTCTTAAATGATCTGTTTTGGTGAATTTTCCTCAGAGTTTTTTTTTTTTAATCTGTTCTATAGTTGATGAATTATATGTTAATAATACGCTGCAATTGTACAGCAGTTTTGTAACACCTGTCCAAGAAAAGAAATTAGTATTTTGTCTCCCAACCTTATAATGACAATGTTCTTAAATGTTTGCGAAGCTTAATTATTCTTTACTTCCTCTTTCCAGGAGGAAACTGCTGTCAAGTCACAATCGAGACGTTCCAAGGATCAAAGGGAAGAAAAGAGACCAAAAAAGCTCTTAATATATCTAAAATGAGGGGCAATTCAAGGAAAAAGAGGCAACTGTTCATGTCTTTCTTCTCAAAAATGTCCTGGTCTTTCAAATCATATAGTAAAGTCTAATCACTATAATCATTTGCATGTAAATCCTGACCTTCAGTGGCCAGTGCATCAAAAAACAACCAAACATTGATTGATTATGGTAAGTACTTTGTGTTTATTTATTATATTTATAATTATTTATAATAATTTGAAAAAAAAATATGTTTAATTTATGCACGAAAGTGGTTTCACTGACAAGTGCTACATTTATTTTTGTGCAAAATGTTTTTCTGAATCATCAAGAAGGCATGAAGTTTCTTCAGATATAGATATAGGCATCAATGCACACTGTGCTATTGGTAAGATGTTTAAAAATGAGTTTGAGTTAATAGTAACCTAATCATGAGCTTTAGGTAAATTAAAATTCAGTTAGACTGTTTTCAATACTATATGTTGCTTTTGTCTTAAGATATGCAGTTACAGCAGCTTCATGATGCTCTTATCTCAGATGTTGAGGAAAGTATATTTGCTTCTAACAACTGGACTTTAAGGCAACTAGTGTCCAGAGACCGTTGGATAGAAGCAAGACAAGGGGTGCTTCTCAATGTCCCTCCTCGTCTCCTCGCTCCTCTATCCTCCATCCTATGACCCGGAAATCGATCGAGTTCAGCCATATTGAAGGACATCTCAATTCTCTAATTGCACCGGGAGGAGTCGAGGATCGAGGAGGCTTCCTGAGGAGTCATGAGCGAGGATACACAGGTGTATCTTATGCGGAAGTTTTTTATTTCCTAAACGTGACGCACGTATAAATTCTCCTCCCACTTCACATCTGCTTCAAGTGCTAACCATGTCAGAACATTCAAACACACATAAATGTGAGTATTAAGCATAAAGTTATTGTAAATGTGTGTTCTTTTTTTGACAGTGCCTTCAATTTCGATGTATAAAGTTTTCTTTTCAGCACAGTTTTAATTATTTTATTATAATCATTATTGTTAACATGTACAAAACACAATATATGTGAAATCACAACAACAATAACTCATTAATAATAACTGGTAAAAAATAAGAACAAATGTGGTATTTTGTGGAGGTTGAAACGGTTACAATATAAATAATTATATCTTATGTTCAAGAATCCCGATGTTCGAGCTAAATCCAGCGGTGTAGAGTCATCATTAGTGGACGACGCTTTGAAGTGACGCTAAAGAGCGAGTATATATCATTTCACTTGCTTCGATTCCTCCGTCCTTGAGTCTTATCCTTGTTTCCTTCTCTCGCATCCTGAAGAGTTGAAGCTAAGACACGAGGAAAGGAAACGAGGACGCACAAATAAGAAATGAGAAGCACCCCAATGGCTCATGGAAAGCACGCTTGCCATGAGGGGGCGGAGACTAGCAGCTCTCTTGCATTTAAAGAGACACACACACCAAAACAGCGCGTTTCTCCTCACATGCAAAAGTGGGCATGTAGCGCATGGTATATTAAAGGATCTGTGGGCACACCAGAGACTTATTTAACATCTAGTGACACCATTCGAACAACCTCCTTTAAGAGAACCAACAGGGCTCATATGTGAAGTTATTTCAGATTTTATATTAGGATGTATCTGAAAAGAGCCACAAAAGAATGACGTGACAAAGCTGTGTTAAAGTAGTTCTTCAATAAAAATGATCAGTCAACTCTTATGTCTCTAACATCTATTGCAACAAACGAACCTTATCCTTCCTTAAATATTTCCTTGATTTTTATTTAGATATTTTATTTATAAGATATGAAGTAGTTAAAAATATCACAGAATGCAGTTTTTAATACTGGCATTCATTAACCAACGAATCAGTCTTTATAAATGCAATGATGCATAGAAAGGCCACTCATTGAGACAATGGCGCCACCTACTGGTGTTTTTTAATAGACGTAGAAAAAATCCAATATATCAATGCAGTTGTAACTGCGCTGTAAATGCATTTATTCTTTATGAACTGTATTAGAAAATCTGTAAATATTACACATAAAGCCACTTCAGATGGATTGCTGAATGACTTATGATATTATTGAATGTGATTTAATTTAATAACAGAAACAGTTATATATATAGTCTTGCTTTTCTATTGAGTGTTGTACTGAGAACAGCCAGTGACAGTGTTACGCGTGTGTGGATAATAGCTTCTGATTAATAAATAAAGTTCATGTGTTGTTTTGTCATAGTCGTACTGCGTGCATGTGTAACGGAGGTATTTTTCTCTATGGGACTTTTATTATGACAGGGCTTTTTCTCTGCCGTGCGCGGGGAAAGATAAAAAAGACGTCTGGGAAATAAGGGAGGAGCTTCAGTTTTTCTTGTAGAAGGAGACACGCCATGATTGATGTACTAGAGATCGACATTTTTCCTTTGCAGCTGTAGTGTAAGACAGTAGTGCACGTTCGGAATAAGTTTCGTGAGTCTAGTGTACATCAACATTGTAAAAACTGTAGACGCAGCTGAAACGGAGGTTTTGGGCGATTGCGTCGTCTGACAGAGAACGGTGTTGGAGACCGGCTGAGAGCACGTGTAAGAGTTGCTAGGCCGTGAGTTTTCTTCAGGACACGTATGAGTGCGTATGCGAGCTGATCGATCGACTTTGAAGAAGTGATTCGTTTTTGAAAGACGTTTTTTTTGTGATCCAGTTTATTTAGCTATGCGCACCACGTGCGAGCTGAACTGAGCTGCGCCATTTTGCTCCGGACATTTCCTGAGTTTTTTTCCTGGATCAAGCGGAAACTTTCTTGTGTTTTTTTATTTGCCCTGCCATCCTTACGACATCTCGCTGTCCTGCCTCAGCTGTTCATTTGACCGTTACAGCTGTGTTTCAAGTCATCGCAAGTCATCGCAAGCCATCACAAGATTGCCGTTGTCACAGACCGGTACAACGGTTCGGTACACGCACACGCACACACACATACACGAACACTTCACTGATAAAGAACTGAGATTTGAACGAACTGAGTGTTTCAACTTTCATTTTGAACTGTGTTTGTTATAACTGAATCATCTGTGTTGATCTTTAAGAGCCATAAATATCCGTTTTCAATGTAAATAAGTTTGTGGTCTTGTACTGTCATTTATTTGAAGGAACACTTTTGAGGTGTTAAGAGTTTTGCTGTGAAATTGTTTTTCATTTGAAGCTTATTCAAGAAAACAAGAAATCTTGAACTGTTTATTTTAATTTAACTTTTTTATTTTGTTATTGAAATAGACCCTTCCAGCAGAAACGTAATTTATTTGGAGACAGAAAATAAATTACTAATTGTTAAGATTAAGACATTGGACAGTTATTTTTGAATTTACCTTGGGGTAGGGGCGTCTCACTTACACTGTTAGGATTAGGTGGGTGGGGATGTGAATTTAAATTTATTCTTCACCTCATGCACTTCAGGAAGCCACCGTATTGACATACTCACCTGAAGCCTACACCGCCTACTCCTGTATTATATCTGAAAATAGTGTAAGGTAAAACATATACACATAAAGTGCATACTGAGACTCAAAGCACCGGAACGGGGAATAAGATTCCTCCGCTCTTAAGTCTTCCAGGGTAGTGTTATAATTTTCCCCTACGAGGCGAGACTTACAGTCCCGTTACATTTGGCGTCACGAACAGGATAGAATTAGACTGTATTTACCCTCTTGTTTTGTCTCACACCTCTCCGGGCCTACAAGCTGAAGAATGGCAGAGTTTGACGAATTGAAGAAGGAGATGGCGGAGATGCAGAGGCGGTTTGCTGAACAGGCGGGTGCACTCGATCAGGCAAGAACCGAACAAAGAGAGGCACTGTCACTAGCGAGAGCCGTCATCGAGCATCAAGCTGCCGCTCAAGCACCCCCAGCTACCATCTATATTCCCAGGGACAGGAAACTGCCAGAGTTCAGTGGCCGTTCGACCAAAACTGGAGAGTTAAGCGTTGAAGAGTGGGTTGCATCAATGAAATCTGCCTTTCAAGTGATGAGAGTACCTGCAGAAGATCGTGTAGAGTTGGCGAAACAGCATCTCAAAGATGAAGCCAAAGCAACTGTGAGGTTCATGTTGGGTGATGGTGAAAAATCTACCGATGATATATTTCAAGTCCTACTAGACACCTATGGAGACAAAGTACCAATTGGAACCAGACTGAAAGATTTCTACGAACGAAAACAAATGCAAGGTGAGATGATACGCTCATACGCATATGACCTACAAGAAAGACTCAGCCGAGTTCAGCGCAGAGAGCCAAACAGAGTTCCAGAGGCCGAAAGTGTGTTAAAAGAACAACTTGTCCTAGGCCTTCGAGATGATTTTCTGAGGCGTGAGATGAAAAGGCGAGTTAAAGAGGATGCAAGTTTGACTTTTGTTCAGGTAATGCAAGCCGCAATCACTTGGGCTGAAGAAGAAGAGACCCAAACGCCAGACATTCCAAAACACAGCCCCCGTGTCAGAGTGGTAAGTGCTGATGCAGAGCATGGTTCCTCTACGTTAACACTGGAAAAACTGCATGAAGCTATACAGAAGATTGCCGCTCGTCAAGATGAACTTTACCAGGCAGTACACAGTAATAGCAGGGGGGTCACGTGATTTCCTCTGAAGGAATCCAAGTCGACAGTGAAAAGGTTAGTGCCTTGGATGCTTGGCCTGTGCCTAAAAGTGTGAAAGAAGTGAGACAATTGATTGGATTCATGAGTTATTACCGGCGGTTTGTACCAAAGTTTGCTCAACTAGCTAAACCATTGCATGCGTTAATGGGCAGCAAAGACAAAAGGAGAGCCTCTGAACTGTTCAGGTGGAGTAGCGAATGCCAGACTGCATTTGACAAATTGAGACAATACCTGATGTCACCACCTGTCCTTGCCTACCCCGACTTTGGCCTTCCGTTCATCCTCACTACAGATGGAAGTCAACAGGGCCTCGGAGCTGTATTGAGCCAGAAGCAAGGTGGAGCAGAGCGCGTCGTTGCATTTGCTAGCAGAGGCCTGAGAGGATCGGAGCGGAATGACAAGTACTATAGTGCGTTCAAACTGGAGCTGTTGGCACTTAAGTGGGCTGCAACAGAAAAATTTAAAGAGTACCTAATGTTCTCCAAGTTCACTGTAATCACTGACCATAATCCACTGCGTTATCTGGAGACCGCAAATCTTGGTGCAGTTGAGCAACGCTGGGTGGCCCAGTTAGCGGAGCTTAATTTCGAGGTTCTGTACAAGCCTGGAAGACTGAACACCAATGCAGATGCTCTGTCAAGGATTCCCTCCAGTGAAGTTCCAGAACAGGAGGACACAGAGAAGGATTTCATCAGACTGAATTCTGAGGAAGTGCGTGCATGCCTGGGGCCCGCGGAAGACTCCAAGCCGGGCAAGACTGATGTTCAAGTGACCGTACAAGCGTCCATCAAGAAAGTGCTGACTGGTGTTTAGATGCATTCTTGATCCGAGAGATGGAGAAAAAATTAGGCAGTTGGTTGTTCCTGGCCCATTACAGCGTTCAGTTTATGATAGTCAACATGAGCATGGGGGTCATTTCGGAGGAAAGAGTACTCTGACACTGATGAGGCGGAGTCACTACTGGCCTAATATGTCTAAGGATGTTCAAGGATGGATTGCACAGTGTAAAAGATGTACCCTTGCAAAGGATGTATTTCCAAGGATCCGAGCTCCGATGACTTGTAGCAACGTCACTGCTCCTTTAGAAGTGCTGGCGATGGACTATACTCAGCTGGAAATGTCTTCAGGAGGGTATGAAAATGCATACACATGCATATGGCTTAAATATACAAACCTCTTGATCTTTTTACATTTCTCTTGATGATGTTAATACACATTACATTCAAATACATATGATGTCTTCTGTACAACATTTAGTCCAAAGCAATTTCGACACAGTGAATCCAATAGAGTTAGGGCTCTTTCAATGAGATCTGTGATAATTGTTTTGACCAAAGGTGTGAAAAATGTGTGAAACAAAATGAAAAAGTGTTAAGGCATTTGCAAGAGAAGATTTCTGCTGTGCAAAGAATGTGATGATGAAGATCAAGTGGATCCTAGTTTTCACTTGACTACTTTCATGATGTGTTTCCTGTTTTTGACCCAAGTGTTCTAGTGGACGTGAAGATCCCAAGTAACATGTAGTATTTCTAACCCGATGGGACACACTTACTGTGCGTTCAGACCGCCAGCAACTGTGTTGATGTGTGTCTTGTCTCTTGCTACGAGGTCATCAGAAGGTGTTTCTAGCTTTGGTTGCTCTAGTAACATTTATAAACAAACCCCTGCAGTGACTGACAAGAGACGATGATGTGAGTGTCACTGTCGCTCGTGTCTCCAGCTCTCCAGTGAAATGAATGACATCATCTCACTCTGATGGGTGTCACTGGTGGTCTGAAAGGGGCGTTAGTGCAAATATGTCATTAATGTGGTGTTTATAATTATGTGATAAAAATCTGTCTTTACAAAATACATCACTTTTTCCATTTAAATGTGCAAAACTTAACGTTTTACTACGAAATGATATGTAATATTTAATTGTGTAGTCAAGTCAGATTTATTTTTAAAGCGCTTTATTTGTATGACACAAAAAAACTACACATCAGCCCGACAATACATTCAGAAATGAACAGAAACAGATGCTCTTTTCATCAAATGCCTCAAATGTACTGAGCTTCATACAGCAAGACAATAATGCAAACAACACGTGTGTTTCATAAAGATATAAAGTGAATAATTGTTGACTGATCTGAGCCGTATTGATCAAGACTTTAATATGTTGAAGAAAAGCTCAGAAGACTGTAAGCAGGAGCTGAAGATGCAGCAGTGCAGCACACATCTGACACACTTCACCACAGAAGACACACAACACCTGATGATGTGTCACTTTTATACACAATGCACACATATGAGCAGTTTAGAGAAAATAAACAAGTGTAAATAAAACTGAGGAAATATAAATCTATTCAGAGTTTAAAAGGATCTTACATGTTTAAGATGTGATGCTATTAAAAGAACTAAATATATTGACACACTATTGTTGTTCTACACACTTTATCTCAGGCTTTGACACACAACTACACAAC
This sequence comes from Triplophysa bombifrons, assembly GCA_029783895.1. Classification (NCBI taxonomy): domain Eukaryota; kingdom Metazoa; phylum Chordata; class Actinopteri; order Cypriniformes; family Nemacheilidae; genus Triplophysa; species Triplophysa bombifrons. The sequence goes on from CM056448.1 coordinate 4,539,820, forward strand.
ACAAATACAATGAGGCAGACTATAATGAGATTGAAATGATGACATTCAGCAGTGATGTGAACACCACGTCTTTCACACAATCAATAATAGAGAAGAACAATAATAGAAATCACTGAATAAAATGAATCATTGCATTAAAGATTCAGTTTGTGTATCCAGTTAAAGATGTTTAACACAAGAACCTGTAAATAAAACAAAGATTCAGTCAGTTAGATGAAACATTCTATATATTTTATTATATTTTATAGTAAAGAACAGATGTGTATTTCCTAAAGCAACATTAGCTGACTATGCTTTCAACTCTCCAAATTGTTATGAATTCAGTATCTCACAGAGGTGAGTACATAGATATTTGATCATATCTTCTCATGTGACAACACTGAAGAAATTACAATTTGCCACATTGTAAAGTAGTGAGTGTACAGCTTTTATAACAGTGCATTTGCTGTCCTCTGAAAATACCTCAACACACAGCCATTTATGTCTAAACCGCTGGCAAGAAAAGTGAGTATACCCCTAAGTGAAAATGTCAAAATAAGGCCCAAAGGGTCAATATTTTGTGTGGCCACTATTCTTTTCCAGCACTGCCTTAACTTACTTGGGCATGGAGTTTACCAGAGCTTCACAGGTTGCCACTGGAGTCATATACAAGCTGTACACTCACTACTTTATGTTGTAGCACAGTTTAATTTCTTCACTGTTGTCAAACGAAAAGATATAATAAAATATTTACAAAAATGTGAGGGGTGTACTCCCTTGAGATACTGTATATTATTATATTGCATTTTGAATATAATATGGCGATGGAATGTACTAAGTGGTTTTATTTTCCATAGATTTTAATGTATGCAATTTCTGCAATATAAAATTAAAACAAATGTTAATGTTTTTTTTTTAAATAACTAAAAAATAAAAAAATAGCAGCCCAGGACCCCTTCGACATCTGCTCCGGTTTCTGTGTCCCCAGCACAGAAGCGGAGGTCGAGGGGGAAACATCCACCCCGTCAGCAGCCTTCTCGCAAGAAGTGACACTGACAGGAAGACCACAGGGAGAACAACATCGGGCCCGACCTTCACAGCCATGGGTCTGATCAGTCAGTACGTGACGGTTCCTGCCTCGTCACTAAAGCCGGACCCTTTTCAGGGCATGGCGCCCACTTGCTCACAGAGTTTTTTCGTTCTCCCCGGGTGTACTCTGCATCCGATCCCACACTCCACTGGACTGTGCTCGGCAATCCGATCTCAGGTCTTGGCGAGGAGTGAGGTCGAACACACACGACAGCAGCCACCACTCTCAAACCGACAGTGCGTGCAGCTGTTACGCCAGGCAGGTAAGTAGGCGTCTCGCGGGGGGGCCCCGGAGGGCAGGTTGGCTCTGCCAGCGGACGAGACATCCCCGTGGGAATGATGAAGCAGAACGTCCCCTTGGTCGCCCTGCATCCCACACTGTCTCGGTGGCTAATGAGGACGGTCCGTCTTGGCTACTCGATCCAGTTCGCCAGAAACCCTCCCGAGTTTCGAGGCATCCTCTCTCCCTCTGTCAGAGGCAGGGACGCCTCCGTACTTCGGGTAGAGGTCACCACCCTTCTGGTGAAACAGGTATCGAGTTCGTCACTCAAGCAAAGATGTTCAGCAGGTTTAACAGCCCGTACTTCATCGTTCCCAAAAGAGACGGCGGGTCGCGCCCCATTCTAGATCTGTGTACCCTGCACGAGCACCTTCACAAGATGCCGTTCAGGATGATCACGCAGATCATCCATCGGGTGTCAGGATTGGTTCGTAGCAATTGACCTGAAGGACGCTTACTTACATCTTTCGATCCTCCATCGACACCGGCCGTTCCTACGGTTCACAATCGAAGGGCGGGCATATCAGAGTCCTCCCTTTCAGTCTGTCCCTGTCCCCACGGGTCTTTACGAAGATCGTGGAAACCGCCCTTTCTCCCCTCAGGGAAAAAGCTGTGCGGTTACTGAACTATCTCGACGACTGGCACACTCGCGAGATCTGTTGTGTACGCAAAGGGACCTGGTGCTCCGGCACCTAGATCGATTGGGACTACAGGTGAACCGAGAATGGAGCAAACTCTCCCCGGTGCAGAGCATCCTCTTTCTCAGCATGGAACTCAACTCGGTCACCAGGTCGGCGTGACTGTCCATAGTGCGCGCCCAGTCAGTGTTGAGCTGCCTGGAACAATTCAGGCAGTCAGCGGTTCCCCTGAGACAGTTTTCAGAGGTTCCTGGGACACATGGCGTCCTCGGAGGGGGTTAATCATGATGAATTAGGATTGTGACCGGTGTAAATACAACAGCCTGCCTCTTCAGTGATGTTTATTCAAAACCAGTGTGTGTACTCGCCTCCATCCTGATGTTCCTGCTTCTCTTTCTTGGGTAGTTGTGTCCAGGACAGTTTAAAATCAGAGATGTGTGATCCCAGAGCAGACTGGAGCTAAAATTCATCAAATATTTCAATCCACAAATGAAACATACTGTCATTTCTCATTCTCTTATCATCAATTATCTCATATATTTACACACATCAAACACTCTCATTTACCACTTCTCTCTTAATCATTACATATAGTTTTGTATTTTAAAGGGGGGATGCAATGGTGTTTCATGCATTCTCACTTCTTTACAATGTTAATCGTGCTGTCTTCTCATCCTTGACACGGTCAACTTGTCAAAAAAACGATATGGACGTATGACGTAGTATTTCTGTACTCGATACACAGCCCCATCGCTCGTAAAGGTTTCGAAAAGTTTTTGTATCTGACTCGTAACAACTTTTCTTAGTCCCTTACAGGACAATTCTCCTGCAAAGCATGACCACACATCAACCACGGAGAGCGGGAGAAGGAGCATATGCACGCGTCACTTTCACTTCGGTGCAGGAGAGAGAGAGCAATGCGTTTGTTAAGTTCAGCTGTGTTTGTCTGTTCACTGTATTTGGGTGATGGATGTAATATAAACGCTGGATAAAACGCTGGATTTGGAGATGTTTTGAAAATGATAGATGGAGCTGTCCCAGTGCTAAAAGATGCCGGACATGAACCGCACGCGGTAAGTCAAACTGAGTCATATGTCTGTGTTTTGTTGGCAATGGGGAAATAATCATACAACAGCATCTGTATTTTATAAATGTGATCAAACTAAAGACTCTGCGGATATTTTAAGGGTGCGATACTGTTCCGTAAGTACTCAAAATTAACATGAGACATGCAGAAACTGTCTGAGTGACGGCCACTTGAAGACTCTTTTTCTTACCTGATGGAGGATTTTGCCGCGCTCTGCGACTGCATCAACACTGGAGGAGAATTTCAGCCTCAGAAAATACTTTTTTATATGGCCTGAAACACAGAAAATGCAAATTTGAAAATCACATACAAATCAAAACACTGATATTCAAGAAACATTACAATAAGAGGGCAAATAAAAACAATCAATGCAGAAAGAATGTGTTATAAACACTCATATATCAAAACCAAAACAAATAGGAAGAGAGAAGATAGAAACTAAAGTTCCCCACAAAGCTATAAGAAAATAATGATCATTAATCATACAGTTGGATCAATTTTAATTTTATTAAAATAAAAAAGAAAATTGGAAGAAGCTATTAAAATTCCACTAAGATTTAAGCTCCAATTTACAGTACAGAATTAGGTATAAGGAATTACGTTTTCCGTAGACCTCCACTTCACATAGAGAGAGATGGGATGTACGTCCAGACACAATCACATTCACATAACGTCCCTCCATCCCATGACATGAGTAACTAAAGGTGTAACTAGCTTGAAAACCTGACGTTACAGCACATCTAGATAGAGAGAGAGAGAGAGAGAGAGAGAGAGAGAGAGAGAGAGACAGAGAAAAAGTGAGATCAATGAATCTCTATAGAAATGTTTAAATCAATCGATCAATCTCAACTGAATAATTTCACCTGGGATTGTTGTTTCCATTGTTTTCCAGCGAGTTTCCAATACGAATCTCTGCTCCATTGGTTTGATCAACATATCCATCTGATCTAGCGGTGATGATGACTGTACTAATCTCATAATTATTCTGGAGATCCAACCTCCACCATGAGTTATATTGATATCCTGTAATACAGCAGTATGCCGCTTCACCTGCTCCATATCTTCGATCATCTATGGCATTCTTAGCTCCAAAGGTGTTATATGTAGATGACTGTATAGCTGTTCCTTTTAATGCCACATTCTCTAAAAAATATAGTGCGAATATATATACAGTTGATGTTTACATGTACATACACCTTGAAGATTATGCAAAATGTTAATGATAAAAATTAGTTGTTTTGTTTGAACGCCCTGTCAGCTTGCCATGTTTAACTCTTTCACCGTCATTGACGAGTTATCTCGTCATTTAAAAAAAACGCTTCCCCGCCAAAGACGAGTTATTACAGCAATCAGTGTTTGTACTGTTGTACAGCAGGTGGCGCTATTACACACCACTGGGAATAAGTACAGAATCCCAGAACCTAGAACGTATATGTTTTAGCGGTTTTTAATGATTGTTCTGAGTGTAATCTGGGCGGAATCTTTGACAAAAAACATTAGTTATCTCAGCTGTTTAATCAAATTGATGCATTTTTGAAGAAACATACCCACATCTACAGAGTTATAAAAAATGAACAAATGAAGATAGAAGAATACGGTTTCTTATGTTTAAAAGCTGAGACTCTGTTATTTCGTTTGACATATTGTTTGTCCATATATTCTTTACAGAAAATTTACTGTGAGCCATTAAATTTGGATGAAAATATTAAAAAACGCTTGCAACTTAACAGAGTTAACAGAGTCGTAGGACCATAGTAGTCCCAGCATTCCAATGACATAACTAGCCATGTTCACACTGCCACCAAAATTAGATTTTTTTTATGCGACCCAGATCTGTTTACTGCATGACAGTGTGAACAGGACGAACCAGATGGAATCCAATCTTTTTTAATCTGGATTTTCTGGATATCGGGATTCATGCGACTTTTACTTGCATCATAATTCTGCGCTAATTTAAAGCTTCACGCGCTATTCTGTTGATGGAAGTGCACTTACCAGCTCGGTTGCCAAACATTAAACATCAGATTATAAACATAAACCCTTGCACTGTCTACCGCACGTGAGCCACACGATGCCATTCAACAAATGACTATAGATTCCGTTATAAGAAAATTTGCCACTGGATACGGCGTGATGCAACGTGTAAACAGGCATGTGCACAGCCTGAGAGATGACTGCTCCGGAAATGCTCTAAAATCGCACCATGAGAAAAATACACTCAGCATCGCTTGAGGTCGAACACAACCGCTGATTTGACCCTTGCTTAATTCTCTATGAAAGCGTGCTGCCTGTTAAGTGTTATTGTTGTTTTGCGCATGCAATTCAGTTTATAACCAATTCCAGTTCACACTGGAATTGTCATGGATCTCCGAAGAGACAGGCAGGAGAACCCAAGTGCAGGCAGACAAGGACAAGCTGTTAATGTAACAGATATTTATTTTAACAAATAAACAAGCAAAACAAAGACCCACGATGGGGTAAAACAAGACAGGATACCTTTAACAGAAAACACTGACTAACTAAACTATAAAACAAACACTTGGAACAAACACTAAACTAAGACTTACTAGAAAACGGGAACAAGGCATGAACACTGAACAGTAACATTGAAACAGGAACACTGGTACAACACTGGTACAGAGACTGGAACATGTACAAGAACACGATCATCAAACAATGCACGAGCAACGAGACAAAGAAACAAGAGGGCTCTTTATGGGGAAGGTAATTAACACTAACTAGGAAACAGGAGGGTAGGGAACAATGACGTGACTCGGGGAGAGTATGGAAGACCATCGGTGTCAAAAACATCTCTCCCCACATAAAACCATCAGGCAATGCCATGGCTCCACTTGAGACAAGAATAAAACATGACATGATAGTGGAACCATGACATAAGCCCCCCCTTTAATGAAGACCTCCAGGTGTTCATCAAGGGGTCACTAACAAGACAAGACCGACTGGGAAACAGACAAAAACCAAACAGACAAGGTGAACATGATCAGGGGCATACAAGACAAAATTACCCACGGGTTGGGGTGGGACAACAAAAACACTTGGTGCCGGTTGCTGGACCGGGCTTGGTGCCGGCTCCTGGACCGGGCTTGGTGCCGGCTCCTGGACCGGGCTTGGTGCCGGCTCCTGGACCGGGCTTGGTGCCGGCTCCTGGACCGGGCTTGGTGCCGGCTCCTGGACCGGGCTTGGTGCCGGAGGAATCTGCGGCCGGGCTGGACGCTCGGACCGTCACCTCCCCACGGCGCCCCCCCAAAAAATATTTGGGGTTTGACACCTCTGAATTCGGGACCACCGGACTCGGGACCACAGGACTCGGGACCACAGGACTCGGGACCGCAGGACTCGGGACCGCAGGACTCGGGACCGCAGGACTCGGGACCGCAGGACTCGGGACCACAGGACTCGGGACCACAGGACTCGGGACCGCAGGACTCGGGACCGCAGGACTCGGGACCGCAGGACTCGGGACCGCAGGACTCGGGACCGCAGGACTCGGGACCGCAGGACTCGGGACCACAGGACTCGGGACCACAGGACTCGGGACCACAGGACTCCTCTTCTTTCTCCTGCGCTTGCCAGCAGAACTGGTGGGCGGTGGAGTGGCTACAGGAGGCGAGGAGAGACCTCTGAATCCGATGTGCAGGGCGCGATCCTCCGGGATGGTAACCGGCCCCGTGGGAGAGCTCACCCTAGACCACTCACGATCTAGCAGGGCCTGGACCGTGTCCGCGAATCCCTGGGACTTCAGCTGGCGCATCTCAGCGGGTCCTAGGGGCTCATCGAGACAACTATTAAAAATAGCTTTTAACTCCGCCTCGTTGAACCCCGAGGACCGCGCCGCGGCCAGGAAGTCAAAGGCAAAGTCCTTCACGGACCTTCCCCACTGGCGGAGGCCAAACAAAACGTGGGCTTGGTGGCTTCTTGTGGCAGCGATCTCCCGTTCTTGCATTCTGCCTGCTGGGTTCTTTTCTGGCTCGTGCATTCTGTCATGGATCTCCGAAGAGACAAGGCAGGAGAACCCAAGTGCAGGCAGACAAGGACAAGGTGGTAATGTAACAGATATTTATTTTAACAAATAAACACTAAACAAAACATGCAAAACAAAGACCCACGATGGGGTAAAACAAGACAGGATACCTTTAACAGAAAACACTGACTAACTAAACTATAAAACAAACACTTGGAACAAACACTAAACTAAGACTTACTAGAAAACGGGAACAAGGCATGAACACTGAACAGTAACATTGAAACAGGAACACTGGTACAACACTGGTACAGAGACTGGAACATGTACAAGAACACGATCATCAAACAATGCACGAGCAACGAGACAAAGAAACAAGAGGGCTCTTTATGGGGAAGGTAATTAACACTAACTAGGAAACAGGAGGGTAGGGAACAATGACGTGACTCGGGGAGAGTATGGAAGACCATCAGTGTCAAAAACATCTCTCCCCACATAAAACCATCAGGCAATGCCATGGCTCCACTTGAGACAAGAATAAAACATGACATGATAGTGGAACCATGACAGGAATCTGATATTGGCCACATTCAAAAAATAATGTGAACAGCCAAACAAAAAAATTCTGATCTGAGCAAAAAAATCGGAATAGAGCATTATTCCCATTTTTGTGAATCTCAAATAGATGATTGAAATAATTTTTGATCGAATGTGTCATTTAAAAGCAGTTTGTAACTTTTGTGCAGTAATTCTCTATTCAAGTATGTATAAAACACAGTGTAACGATTGTTAAAACTGCACACAGAATCCAACATTTTATTTAGATTATGAGGTAAGTGACATGAAGAATCAAAGACTTTAACACAATTTAGATATATATTGACAGGTGAAGAAACATTCTTTAAAAGATTAACGTTATATTCTTGCCTTAGGATGTCAATTACTCAATCAAACGCTTCGATGGTTACACTCACACATCAGGGTCCGTTCATTTAAACACGGTAAATCGACCAAAACCCCCTAGAATATATGATTAGTCTCACATATGTACCGTGTAACTAAAGAAATGACCGTTTCAATGATGCAAGCACCTGGTTCTTTGAACAACAGAGAACGGGCATGCTGGTAAAGAGCAAAGACATGTCAGACGCACGCATTAATAAATGTCATAATTCTACCTCATCATGTCATGTCTTTCTTGGTCTTGTGGCAGAATCATGGCAGGATCCCTTGTTTAATGTGGAGAGATGCATTTTAACCCTTTAGGCGTTCCATATGCTCTCTCTGGTCTTGTCTCTGTTCCCACCCTCTTGTCTCTTCATTATTGATTGTTAATTAGTTCACGCCCCACACCTGTCCCCTCTTGATTTGCTCCCCTTTATAATGCCCTTGTATCTATTGTCCTGTGCTCGTTCGTTTTGCTTCTTTACCTTGTTTTTTATCCCCATGCCGTGTAGGATTACCCTACCTTGCCAGACTGGAATTCCTTGCCCCTTGCCTCGTTGTCATGCTACTTATTTTAGTCTTGTCATCATCATTACATAGTAGGTTTTAGTTACCTTGTCTTTTGTGCTTTGCCCCCCTGTCGGAAGTTTTTTGTTTCTAGTTTTGTATTTTAGATGTTCACTGTTTTGATCCCCATCGTGGGTTTTTGTTTTATGTTTAATAAATCCTTCCCTGCTAACCCCTTAAATCGCTGCCTGCACTTGGGTTATTCCTAAGTTTAATAGCTGTGAATTTCTGATTTATAGCATTCGTCTTAACATTATAACAGATTTCACTCTGAATCTGCCCCATCTTAATCAACACCCAGTGAAAATAAAGATAGATCTCAGTATCGCACAGTGACCAGTAAATCATTTTGACCCTCACGTTCTCTTTGGAGTCTAGACCAACAGCTCATCTCAACACATGAACAACAGTTTACTTAACATATAACTTTCTGCTTAAAACTACAAGACTGATCTGTGTTTAATGTGAACTTATAAAAAAATAACGCCTAAATTTAAAAAGTCCCCATCACAAAGGCGTTCTTGAGTACTGTTCACTCAAATAAAAATCATAAATTTTAAATGATGAACAAATTTCACTAGTTTCAACAACCAATTCTGCAAAACAAATGTAATTTGCAGTGCAAACAAATGGTAGGAAATTGTGTGTCAGAATTTACCTGTTCCATAGACCTCCACCTCACACAGAGAGAGATAATTTGTCTGTCCATAAAGGATCACATTCACATAACGTCCCTCCATTACACCACACGAGTAAGTGATAGTACGACGAGCTAGAAAACCAGAAGTTATAGCACATCTAGATAGAATAAAAACAATGAATCACTATAGAGGTTTGTAAATAAATCAATTAACAGTATTCAAGTGATTGACTTCACCTGGGATTGTTGTTTCCATTGTTTTCCAATGAGTTTCCAATCCGAATCTCTGCTCCGTTGGTTTGATCTACATATCCGTCTGATCTAGCGGTGATGATGACTGTACTAATCTCATAATTTTGTTGGAGATCTAACCTCCACCATGGGTTATATTGATATCCTGTAATGCAGCAGTATGCCGCCTCACCTGCTCCATGTCTAAGACCATCTATGGCATTCTGAGCGGCCCAGGTGTAATATGTAGATGACTGTGTAGCCGTTCCCTTCAATGCTAGATTCTCTAAAAGACAGTCCATCAGTCAGTTTTGGGATGTCAACACATCTGTGATAGTATACTAAAAAACATTTTAATGTTTTTAACCTTCATGTTCTCTTTGGAGTCTTGAAGTCCCAATCCACAATTTAAAAATATCCCTTAATGAACCGATTCAATTCACAGATTTTTAAACATCGGTCTAGTCACATTTTAACCGTACTAAGTTTCATGTATACAAGTGAGAACACAAACATAAGTTCTGGGTAAAATGTTAAAACATTTCAACACAAAGACATTCTTAAAGTAGGTCAATATCCCAAAAATCTACACTGAGAATATTTTCAATACAATCTCAGTAAAATGTCTTAAAAGACTCAATAGCATGACGGGGAAACACAAACGTGAAAAAACAATCAACTCCAAATAAAACTTCTTTCACAACTAAAAATCATTCTACATTTGTGAATGTGTCAAGAAAAAGATGTTTACCTTCTAAACTACTTGGAATGGAAACAAGACCTGTTGTAAAAACAAAATCAAGTATTTTACATAGAAGTTTTTTAACGCTTGTGTGGTGTTCATATTTTTGATACTCAGTCAGTGTTGCTGGGTCTGGTGGACCCGCTGCAGTTTTGGGTTTTTAATTCAACACAATCAAACACTTTATGTTCAAATAAATAAAAATTTATTTTCCTCATCTCAATTACAAGCAATCTAAACAGCACACGTGGGTAATATTTGCCCTGTACCTTTGTTAGATCACATTTATGAATTGATGTCCCACAGACCCCAACACAATACACATGTTAATATATTTAAAAAGTTGTGTTAAAGATTTGAATGAAGAAATACTGACAGCATGTATAATGTTGAGATGATGTAATGTGTACTCACCATAAAGTAAAATCAGATGACTGAGTTTATCCATCTCACTGCTGAACAAACAGAATTTGAGAAAAGAGAATAAAAGAAAATTGAGTTTCTTTTGTATCATGAGCAGACTTTCCCTCTGATTTCACTCAGTGTGAGAGTCCTCCTCTCTTCTTCACTCTTCTAGCAATACATCAGTACATCCCTCTGGACATTTCACTCTCCACCGTCATTGGTAGTTTCCTGAACATCTTCCACATGTCATCGGATTCCTAGAAAAACTTTCTCAGAACACCTCCAGCTGTCATTCTAAGTCTTATTTACAAATCAAATCAGGTACGAATGCAAAACTGCAAATGAAAATAAGGACATAGCCTTTAAAGGAAATACCAGAAGATCCGTCATCAGCATTATTGTAGCGTTCTTTCTATTTTTGCAATTACTTAACATATGATACAAATTATTTAGAACTGTTTGAATAAGGAAACAGTTCATGGTGTAGAAAGTGACTCTACACAAAAAGACTAACATTTTCTCTGAGATTCAAGGAACCAGTCCCTTATCTACCACAAACTGTCCACAGACTTCACAGTACTGAATGACGTTGGTTGGACGATCATGGCTGGGTAAAACAACAGCGGTAGGCTAAATAGTTGTCTTCGAGCACAAATTTTAATCAGAATGGGTTTCTAGACAAAGTTCAACGGGTGACTGATCAGAAACTGTCAAACAAAACACTACCGCAGTCACTCCAGTAGCTGCTTTTATAGGCCAGACTCTCTATCGAATGACGTGAATGTCCTGTTGATTTTCAGAGGCGTATTCGACATTCAGTGCTGCTCAGACCGATCACTCTATGACATTTTAGTACCGCAAGAGCATTCTAACGCATTTGATGCAGTTGGCTCTTGACTTCGTCGTGCAGTACTATGACATCAGTTGGCCTGAGCGCATTGGTCTGAGCCGTGCTGAATGTCGAATACACCTATGAAAATAAACGGGACATTTATGTCATTCTTGTCGTCGGAGAGTCTGGCCTATAAAAGCAGCTGCTGGAGTGACTGTGGTTGTGTTTTGTTTGGTAGTTTCTGATCAGACATGCATTGAACTTTGTCTAGAAACCCTTTCTGTTTAAAATTCGTGATAAAACAACTATTTAGCCTGCTGCTGTTGTTTTACACAGCCATGATTGTCCCACCAAAGTCTGTGGACAGTTTGTGATTGTTAAGGGACTGGTTTACAAATTAAGTGCCTCGAATCTCATAGAAAATGTTACTCTTTTTGTGTAGAGTTACTTTCTACACAATGAACTATTTCCTTATTCAAACAGTTCTTAACAATTTGTATAATATGTTTAGTAATTGCAAAAATTTAAAGAATGCTACCATACTGCTGATGACCGATCTTCTGGTATTTCCTTTAAAGGCTATGTCCTTATTTTCTTTGCAGTTTTGCATTCATACCTGATTTGATTTGTAAATAAGACTTAGAATGGCAAAAGTCTAAAAAGTGTTTTTGACATTAAACTATAAAAGTGATACATTGGTCCTCGCTGCTGAATGTGGTGCGGCAGATTCAAATCAGCACATGCAAACCACACAGAAAAGAAAACTGCTGTTGCGATATTTCATAAAAGTGATACATTGGTCCTTGCTGCTGAATGTGGTGCGGCAGATTCAAATCAGCACATGCAAACCACACAGAAAAGAAAACTGCTGTTGCGAAATTTCTTTAGCACTGTGTCAGTCAACCTTAAATGACCTGTCAAGTGAACCTCAAGTGAACTTTAGGTGCGATTCAGAGTGAAGGGTTTGGTTTGACAGACAATGCAAACAGGAACATCAAGACTGCAACGAAAGTGTAAAAGGAAATTCACCATCTTGCTAATTCACTCAAGTCTGTGGTAAGCTATAATGTTTCCATCACTGGTTCAGAATTGCATATGTTCTGACGAGGGGGGGGCTAATTTGCATACATGGGTTAAAGGAAAAACAAATCCTGAGGCTGAACTTTTTTTGTGGGGTTGCGAGAGTAGACACATACGACTGGTCATGTGTACATTTTCAGCCAACTTATTTTGCATACCACCACACCCTGTTCACGCAGATTTCATACGTCATCAGCACGCTCACGTCCACTGTGTCAATGTAGGGAAAATGACGGACAATAAGCAACAATCCAACTTTCCCACGGAACCAACAACTAGTCGATCTACTACGCGAAAGTCAGTTTTTGAAAAAGCAGTGATGAAAAAACGTTTGGATCATGAAAGAGGAAATTAACATCGGTTGATTTTATACACAATGGACACAGCTCCGAGTCTGAAAGATGATACATTGGTTCCTCTCTTTCTTTTGGACAGGTACTGTATGTACATGCTTGAAGAAGACTTTAATGGATTTAGTTTGTCATTCGTTATGTGGATTTTGGACGGCGAATCTCATAGAGGGTGAGATTATAATTTTAGTCCTATGAGGCTAAAGTTAGCGCCTTTCCAAATCAACCACCCCACCTTAAATTTGAGTGCCCAAATTAGTTTTAAAAATGTTGTGAGTAGACGTCCACTGACGTCCTTTACATGTCACGCAAGACTGTGTGGAATCCAGTGAATTGTAGTCATTATTCGAGCCTGTATTCGTTTTCTGTACATTACAATTCTATTTCTTTTAGGAAAGTTATGCATATACATATAAATCAATTATAAATATATAAATATTTACAATCAAAGTTTGAAGGGGATGATTGCCAAAACTGTGGTGCTAAGATTTTGTAACAAATCTCACTTTTTTTTTTTAATTCCACGATGTCATAGATTATCTCACGAGAGAGCGATGACGCATTTATTTATTTATTTTTAAATAAGGCAACACAACAGTTCAATTTGATAAATAAAATAGTGTTTGTATTTTCAAAAGTTATATGGTGTTTCATGAAGTTCATTGAATTAGCTCCAGCGATTTCGGTTAAAGGTCTTCAAAACTTGTCACTTGATTTCCAGTATAAGGGAATATAGGTAGCATCGATGCTCTCTGTTTTTTGCAGTGCATTGTGGGAATTTTTCGGGAATGAACGTTTCAGGGCACTGGAAGGATTTTGCGAATGAGAAAGCCCTTAAAATGGCTGACTCACTGGTCAGTGACTGGCCCTGACTATTGAACAAGGGAGATGATTAAGACACAGCCTTTCTATGGCCATGGTGGAGGAGGACTTGGAGAAGGTGAGTATTACAAACTACTGTTGGGCAAGTACTGTTTGTATTGCTTTATTAATGTGGATAAGTTTTGACTAGTTTGACACAAAGGACCGAAAGAAATGATGTGCACATTGTCAACTGACATGTGGTTTGAATTTAGGTAAAATTAGCTAGCAGGCTAAAAGGTAGCAGCACTACACCAAGCACCTAAACTGTTAACATTGCCAGAGTTTTGTGTCACTGCCGTAGAACAGATACATTTAATAATAACTTGAGCAATTTCAAATGTGTAAATTTGACCCTGGACAACGAAACCAGGCTTTTGGGTACATTTTTGAAATTAAGATCTCTACATAATCTGAAAGCTAATAAAATAAGACAATTTCTATTGATGTATGAGTTAGAGTAGCAATATATCTGGCTGAGACACAATCGTTTTAAATTCAGGTACTAAGAGTGCTAAAAAATTAAAATATTGAGAAAATTGCATTTGAAGTTGTTAATCAGAGGCACTGTGGCAGGCCATCCACTTAAAAAAATAAAGTTTTTATATATTTAAGGTAGAAAATTTACAAGATATCTTCATGGAACATGATCTTTACTTAATAGCCTAATGATTTTTGGCATAAAAGAAAATCAATAATTTTGATCTATACAATGTATTTTTGTCTTTTACAAAAAATGTTCCCGTGCTACTTAAGACTGGTTTTGTGATTCAGGGACACAGATAGATCAGGGGTTAACAACCGGCCATCCGGTCTAATTGTTTGTAATGTGACGAGGTACCGATCCAGGATCAGCGTCACCTGGAAAACGGCCTGGCAAAAACATAAGCCGCGTGCTCCCAGCACTCTGGGTCCTGGCTCATACAACGACTGATGCTGTGTCTTATCAGCCCCCGAGTGGGAGCGAGAGAGAGAGGCCAGCGAGGGAAGCACGAGAGCACCAGACTGCACGAGCACGGAGCGGCAGAGAGCACTTCATGAACACCCCGGGTATCACCTTTTGGACTAAGCCTTTTGAGTGTTTGATAAATTCCCTACCCGGGTTGCTTTCACTGCCACTGTGTGTGTGTCGTGTCTCTTACCCCGCCACAGTAAACAGAAAATATGGCAGCAAGTGTCACATTCAGTTTAGAAGTAGTCATGTGTCCAAGTGTGTGCAGATTAATGAACAGATTTTTCTTTCAGGATTCCAAAAAAAGGACTGCCTTCAGTTTGAAAGATGAACTTCAGTGAATAGCTGGCATTCTGGGGTGGCCAACTTGGGGTGTGTGATTATTTTAAACGCAGTCTTGTATACTGTTTGCACTTAAAGTAAGAGTGATTTACATATGTGGAATTCATGGTAATTGCAGGAGAATATTTCTAATCTTAGACTTAAAAAAGCTCATAAAGCGATCACATGGATCAGTGTAATTTCAGATGGCAAAAGAATCCAGGAGTCACCGAATATTGTTTACCACTGAGAAAAGAAACCCAGAGATCCCATTGCCAACTCCAATTATGTTAGAATAATTGTCAGATTTAGTTTTGGACAGTGCTTGTAGGATTGAATATGTTCATCATATATTTCTTATGAACAGTAAGGCCAGACCTAGCATACAAGCGCTCTATCATGCAGCTTTTATTTTTTAGTTCATGCAGTACAGGTATAAACCAAGGAGCTGAATGTACAAATGAAACAGTTCAAGTTTTCACAGGTGCAAAATCATGAAAAATCCTGTTCAGTCCATCATTGTAATATGAGACCAGTTCATCAACAGTAGCGAGATTTGTTAGAGAAGATGGCAAGTTCATTAGCAAGAGTAGGCACATCAATGTTCTTTATATTCCGAAATGTGATCAGGCGACACGGGTTTACTTTAAAAACTGGCAGTTGGGCACAGAATGACACCATTATGTGGTCTGATGTAAAGTAGTCAGAAACAGTACAATTATAAGGTGTTATACAAGCAGCAAACAAGATCAAGAGTATGACCTCTAGAATGGGAAGTGTGTTAAATTGCTGCCCACAAAAACTATACAAGCATGATAAAGATTCACTTGTGTATGCATTACTGACATTGTCTATATGAATGTTAAACCAGCTTGATAACATTTGGAGACACAGAACATAGATAAGTCAAACGTTCAGTTAAAAAAACATTATTGCACTTTGGAGGGCGTTAAATAGTTGTGAGGATGGTGGGAATCGCTCCATAAATTTTTCTAAATAAAAGTATGCAGGCAAAGTTAACTGAGATACTTTAAATTTTAGCCCCCCTCCTCATCCCATAAAACAGGATTTACAAACATAACCATATCCTGGGGGAACAGACTGGTTCAGATGGAAAACGTTTCTGCCATGTCGCAGTTAAACAGAGAAATTCAAACTTATGGTCAGACAGCAGATCATACACCAGAGGTCCTTTATTGGAAAATGATTGTATATTATGTAATCCGATTGAGAGATCGTTGTTACCAGAATCGTTGCCAACCGATCTGGCCAGGTTGGTTAATACAAAGGGATCAACAGTCCGTGTGAGCCTCCTAGCCAAGCGTGGTTTAGAAGACGGCCAGAAGGGCCGTATTTGACATGAGCCGTCGAAAGTAGTTGATCCCCGTGCCAGAGACACGACGAAGGACCAGGTCAGTAATTGCACAAACATCAACAGATCAACCAGCTCGCAAACCCGAAGGGTCAGCAGTACACAAACCAGAGTGACTCTCTTAAACCAGTTTAAAACTGTTCATAAGTGCATAATCTAAAAGTACCAAAGAGTTTAAAATTCTCTCCCTGAGCACTGATAGTGCCAGCGTTCACCCGGAAGTTAACACAAGTAGATCCCCTATTAACCCGTGGAACGTTCGTCAGCCAATCAGAATGAAGCCCTATTTGCCTGTCAAATTAGCGCTTTACAGCTCTAACATATTTGGGCAGTTTTAAACAGCCTTCCAAGTTCAGAAATATATGAGGATGCACTTTATTTGCATGCATCTCCTTTCATGAACACTCTGAACTCATCGGAAGGGAGACAGAGAATGCACTGAATCTAAACTTACAAAGACAGACAGGTACTTAGATGATTTTTGCCCTGCCTGTTTTTTTATGATCCAGATGTAACATTTCTTCAATCGCTTCTGCTGCTTGAATGGACATTTTAGTCCGCATGCAGTTTGAGATTCCAATGCACAGGACCATCAATGAGTCACACATGTGCGCATCTTAAAGAGAACATTGGTTGTCATTTAATATTGTATCACAGTAGATTTTCTGTAAAGAATATAAGGAGAAACAATGTGTCAAATGAAGTCTCAGCTTTTAAACAAAATAAACCGTATTCTTCTATCTTCATTTGTTCGTTTTTTATCACTCCTTAAATGTTGGTAGATTTCTTCAAAATGCATCACTTTGATTAAACAGCTGAGATAATTAACGTTTTTGTAAAAGCTTCCGTCCAGATTACACTCAGAACAATCATTAAAAACTGCTAAAACATATACGTTCTAGGTTCTGGGATTCTGTACTTATTCCGCAAGGTGTGTAACAGCGCCACCTGCTGTACAACAGTACAAACACTGATTGCCGTAATAACTCGTATTTGGCGGGAAACCGTTTTTTTTTTAAATGACGAGATAACTCGTCAATGGCGGTGAAAGAGTTAATAAGGTTGCTTTTTTATACACCACCCTTATCAGATTCAAGATCTTTATTGGCATATGTGCCGGAAATTAGAAAAGCAATATAATATATAATTAAGGACAAACTGAGAACAAAGATATAGACATTTAACATAAAAGAGAATGAAATAGAAATATGTATTTATAGTAAAGGAAAATGTTTTTATTGACTCAGAGTTTCACCTTAAATTAAATACTGTATTCGTGATTTTAAAAACTCATTTCATTGTGATTTTTCTCTGGCCTCTGAGCACAAACAAGTAAACAAGTTAGTTTTGGGACGGGTTCATCGCGAAAGTAGTAGCAACAGTCGAGGAGGGAAGATTTGAAACTTCAGTGACAGGTTTTAGATGTTGTAGATGCATTTTTTGTGGTTGCAGTTCAAATCTGAATCTAGGGAAATGTGTAAATATGTGGTATGCATTTGTTGCCAATGTATTTTTTGAATGTCAGTTTACACATTTGTGACAAATTTTCTGCAACTTGAAATTCAGAAGATTTTTTGTAAGTTTTGACCATGAGTGCAAATCTCAACATTCAACCTCAGCGTTTTATCTTACAAGTTTTCAAATTGGGGCTGTGAGTGTTCATTTTAGTATACAGGTACAAATACTTTGTTTACAAGTTCCCAAATTAAAATCGACATGCCCTCAAGTTTTGCAACTGATATATCTGAACATAAATACAGAAAAAAGATTGATTAATTAATACATAAAGAAGTTCATATGTCTATTACTGGTTTTGTCACGCACTGACACTTCAACACTGAACCCACAATACCTCATTCACGGGAACAATTGAAAATCATCATTCATTAAAAAACTTAACAAAACAACAACATTAAAACATAAATTTAGCAAAGAAACTAAAACACAAATCTTTCAAAGAAAAATTTATAAAAAACACAGAATTGAACATGCTGCATTGCATCCTAACTTTCAAATACTTTTAATATTGTTTATTCAGATCATACGGTTTTGGATCTTGGGCAAAGTTTTTGTTCAATATGATAATAATATCAACAAAATAAGAATCATTTCACTACATGAATTGGATTGACTATGTGCAGTCTACTACTACAGTTTCCAACTGGCAAAATCGAGACAATTTCAAGGGCTTGGCTTCCAGCTATTAGTGAAGCCAAAACGTGTTAAAATGGTGTAATCATATCATCAAATGCAAGTAAACATTGAAAACATTTGAATTATACAACATCTGTATAATATTTGCTGTCATGCAACATACATACACATTTTAAAACATTATTTTTCTTTCATTTTAAGTTAAATATAAATGCAATTACAATTGTTAACCGCTAGATGGCAGCTGTTGCCCTACTGACACTCCTGGTAACGCGAGACTTGACAGGTTGTAGGATCACTGTTGTCTGGGGCATGTTCAAGCTCAAACTGGTGCGCAACGTTTTGTGTTTTTTTTGGACACAGAACATCTCGTGGTATCAAGTCAGGTGCCTTCAAATGAGAGAGTGAATCGAAATGTTAGAATCAGAAATTTCCTTCACATAACAAAGAGTACATTTTGCATCAGGATTGTTTGTTTTTACAGTTTAGTTTTGTTTTAGCTTCTTACAGAACGTAAACCCAATGTTTATCATGTTCTTTATTATGTGAAGCTTTTTCGTGTTTGATCTTGAAATTACACATGTGACCCTGGACACAAAAACACTCTTAAGCAGCATAGGAATTTTTGAGGCAAAAGCCAACAAAACATTAAATTATTGATTACCGATGTTTCTCTTATGCCAAAAATCATTAGGAAATGAAGTAAAGATCATCTTCCATTAAAAAATTTTGAAAAAAATCCTACCGTAAATATACCAGAACTTTATCTTTTTATTGATGCAAAAAAACCACAAACAAAATGTCCAGAAACTAAGCTACAGATATCCGTCCTGTGTCTTGTGTTTTTTACTTATTACTTGTTTTATGCAACATTCATTTATCCAGCAATAATTTCATTGAAATGAAACATATTTTAAAACCGCGTGTTCTGTAATAGCGCATAATGTGCTATACAAATGATTAAGTTTCATTATCTGCAATGAGTCCCGCCTCCGTACATCACGTCGCTTATAGGATTGGCTATGCCTTTCTTGAATCCCGCCTCTCTAGCCGAAGTCGCATTATGATTGGCTTTGCCTTCTCCTTCTAACGTAAGGCTGCAGCTGATTCAGTTGTATGAAGTAAGCTTTTTTGTATTATTAAAGCGTCAAAGCTAAGCCGTGTTAAGACGCGATGAGCATGATGAAGCAGGTTAAGTTACCCGGTAAGAAAACATTGGTACCAACAGTTTATTGACACAAATACGGGACAAGTTGCGTCACGCATAGATTCATGAACAGTGTTTATCCCAATGCATCACAATCTCCTATTAACCGGAGGAATTTCCATCTTAAACATGTCTGTACTTGTTTATCTACGAGGATAACTACATATGGTTGAATAACATGACAATCGACTGTTTAATAAGCATTTTCCAAATTATGCTTCTGTCTAACTGTTAGTTATTAGTTCAGCTGTCTACCAGCTACCAATCAGACTGCTCGAAAATATTTAGTGTGGTTGTAAAACAATAGAGCAGAATGTAATTGTACATTGGTTAGTTTAGTGCGGGTCTTTGCACTCATTTAATTTCAGTAATTAGCTGAAGTATTAAAAAAGGAAACTCAAAGACTTGTGAACAGGTCTGTTATAAGGTTAAACACATTTCTGTTTTCTTCCTGAAGCAGCACTAGCAGACAGCAGTCATGAAACAGGTGGAGAGAGCTGTCAGGATAAAGATCCCTGAAGTGTTCTGGGAAGTTCATTTATAACGCCTGTAGTTTTGCTTTATTGTCTGTAAAAAATGGATGGGCTGAGGGTGAGTAGATTGATAACAAATTTTCACATTTGGGTGAACTATACCTATACTATTTGAATGTATGCGAACAGACACATATCAAAATTGTAGTAAAAAACAATGCTTTTATAGTTTTTGTAATTTAAATATCTTAACTACTTATTTTGTTTATATTTTATAGGTGACCTGTCGGACGACAATGTGGAATTGTAAATATTGCAATTTTAGGTCTAAGAAAACAGCAGAAATCCTTAGACATTATCATCTAAAGCATAAAGGCAATACAAAGATTGTCCCTTTTCCCTGTCCACACAAGGACAGTCTTTGCACATTTCAAAAAATTAGTAATTTGCAAGTGCGTCTTTCTAAGAATGTTAAAACGTATCTGAAAATGAGTTTGTGAGTTTACTATTTTTAAGCTTTGCTTCTGACAAACATGTTTATTGTTGTTTTTTACAGTCTAGTTTTAATTGTCATATGGCCAATTTCACTTTTAAGAAATCCTTCATCAATTATTTTATCATAATCAAACTATTGATATTTACTGTAAGTTTGACACTAGTAAAGCTTTCGATGTGAAATCGACTATTTTTAATGGTTTATTATTTAATAAAAGTAAACACAAAAAAGATAAATTCTAAGTAACATTTGATCCGACCAGACCCTACATCCCCCCTTTTCTGGTGACGGGATTCAAATAGAAGCTTAGACTGACGATGGTTGTTTGGATCATAATGGTCGAGGTAACAGGTGGGTTACTAGTCCTCAGTGCTGAGGTGCATTGGCAGTGGGTCGATCTCCATGAGGTTAGTTTCCCATGCAGCGCTGCCCTCTGGGTCATCCGACACGCGTGGTCTGCACCAGGCTCATCTCGTGTCACGCACATCGTGCTCGGTGACCTTGAGACTTGTCTCTCTCCTTGGAGAAAGCTTCTTCACTACCCTAAGAGTGTTATGTTTCCATGGCCAGGAAAGTGATATTTCTTAGAATTGATATACAATCTGCTGATCACTCACTGGACGAGTGCATTAAGTTTGTCGCTATTATTAATTCTGTTGCATCAGGTAAAGTGTATAAAATAGGTATGATTGATCACCATTAATAACATGTATTTTACTGTACTCCCCGAAAAACACTACAAAGTTCACGTATAAAGACATCACACACATTGAACATAGGGAATACAAATAATAAAAAATATTATAAAAATCTATGAAGACTGCATGGATTAAGAACATCATACAACAATATAAAAATTAAATAAATACATGCATGCATTAAATACAAAGAACAATAATAACCTAATCCTGTCCTTATTCAACTGAGTAATAACTGCCGGCACAAAGATGTTTTTATACTGCTTTGTTGTACAGTACGGGATAGCAAGTCTACGTCTAGATGGTAGAAGTTGGGATATATCGTTAGGGGATGAGAGTCATCATTTAAAATTGAATTAGTCAATCGCTGTTACTGTCTAATACTGTATACAGGGATGCTAAACTACACTGTGGCACCCAAATCAATTTACTAGTGTATGTTACAGTTTGACTCAATCAGTTTCTATTCTTAACAAACATGTTTCCAATCCAGGATACCAGAGAGAATGTTAAAAGTAATTCTATAAAAGCACGATAAAATAAAGGCATAATGGTTTAGTCATTGTGAAAATTAGTTTTCTTAAACAATACAGACGCTGATGCCCCTTTTACACAGTGCTTCAAAATTTGCTTCAAAGGTCAATTTTGAATCATTAATGGTTCCAAGATATTTTTAAGCTTGGACAGATTCTATTCTCTGACCCTTAATAAATATATCTTCATGTGGTTGGGCTTGTTTCCTGAAGTCAAGTATCATATCTTTTGTCTTAGATAAGTTGAGTTGAAGATAAGACTCTTCACACTACTTTATGAAGTCATTTATAATCGGGCCATGGCAAGTCTCATTGCTATGAAGCGCACTAACATATATTCTGCATATATTAAAATAGTCCTGTTTCTCACTACTGTGACACATATTCGTGTAGAGAATAAATAATAATGGGGAAACGCACATCCTCGTGGGGAGCCGGTAGAGGAACAAACTTGATTAGACAAGACTCTGTTAACCCTTACTCTTTGCGTTCTATCATTTAATAAATCAAGCCCATCAAATTAAAACTTAATGTTAATTGTTCTAACAGTCTACTAATAAGGACATGGGGCTGGAATTGTATTAAAACCGGATGAGAAATCAACAAATAAAAGTCGAGCATGGTACCCATTCCTTTCCAAACGTTTAGTAATTAAATTCAACAATGTTACTGTGGCATCCTCTACTTCTTTTTATGACCTATAAGAGAACTGCAGAAGGTCAAGTATGTGTTCAGTTTTCTTCAGGATTTCTGTTCTCACCAACTTGTCAAAGGTTTTCATTAAAATTGATATGAGGGCCACTGGTCTAGAATCATTTAAGGTAGTAATACTAGACTTAGGAACCGGGACTATAACTGCATCTTTCCAAACCTCAGGTATATGTTGTGCCTGTAAGGACTGATTAAAACTAGGTAAATATGGGACTAAGTTCCTTCACACTTAAGCAAACGCACACAAACAGGCCCGCTGCTCTTATTTACTCGTATTAAAAGGAAGTCATTTAATTTCTGACGTCGAGATATCTGGCAAAATTGTAATACTTAATTAAGATGATATCATTCATGGATGCATGGCCCTGTGAGCTGAACAATCTCTTAGATTTACATTTAAGAATTTGACATATTATGTTATGTTAGATATAACGTAATTAAAAGATTTGAAACGATTTCTAACAGTGGGGTGCCCTGTTCGCCCTGCACAACCAAACATTTAATTATATTAAATGACACAAAATAACATGTTATGATGATTTTTCAAAACACAACTTCATTAGAATATTGACATTCATTTTTAAGTGGACGAAGCAGGCCACAGCTGCACCACATAACACACACAGCAGGGGAGAAGAAGCCCAGCTAACATTAGTAAATTGTGATTCATTTACCCTACATTTGACCTAATCCACAAAGGCGTAATTTCTCAGTCACAAAAAAGATCAAAATTCCTACACGCCATTTCTCACCTAATAACCGCACACAAATGTCGTGGGAAGAAACTATAGCAGGGTAAGAGAGAACGCTGTTAGCATCTAGTAAAGCTCAATTTAATAGATAAGACAGTTTATTCTGAAATGAATAAAATCAGATGCTGTAGCCAATGTGTCAAATGGCTTAGACAACGGACAATTGTATTTACTTCCAGGTGTGAGTCTTGAAACATCGCACAGCCTGCGTGTTCTAGCTGCATATGATGCCTATAACCATAGTGACAGACAACATTTAAACAAGATTGCTTTCTTTGTGAAAATGAAACTGATTTAAATGTGATTGTGAGTCCTAAAGTTTAAAGGTGAATTCTAATTCTCATAAATAAACTGCTGTGAACACAACCGTATTAATGACTCAAATACAGGACTGATAACCGTATTTTGGTGCTAGGTGAACGTGGCTATGGAGTATTATTGGAGTAAAGTTGTAGTGTTTAAATTATCAGAATCTCAACTTTCCTTTATAGTAAAAAATTATTCCCACGGGGGCTGGTTCGTTGGCTGGCGGAGCTAACCAACTGTCGCGGGGGGTCCCCGGAGGGAAGGTTGGCTCCGCCTTTTTACCTGCCTGGCGGGACAACGGCACGCACTGTCGGTTTGGAGTGGTGACATCTGTCGTATGTGTACGACCTCACACCTCGCCAGGGTGTGAGGTCGGTTCGCCGAGCACAGTCCAGTGGAGTGTGCGATCGGCTGCAAGTACACCCGGGAGAACGGAAAAACTCTACGAGTAAGTGGGTGCCAAGCCCTGAAAAGGGCCCGGCTTTGGTGACGAGGCAGGAGTCGTCTCGTACCGACCGATCAGAGCCGTGGCTGTGAAGGTTCGGGCCCGATGTTGTTCTCCCTGGGGTCTTCCCATCAGTGTCCCTTCTCGCGAGAAGGTTGCTGACGGGGTGGAGGTTTCCCCCTCGGCCTCTGCTTCCGGGGTGCCGCCTGTGGGGGCACAGGAACCGGAATCGATATCGAAGGGGTCCTGGGTTGCAGGGAAGCAGACGTCACGCGGGATCTCGGAGGCCTTTAGGCGGCGAGAAAAATGTGGTTAATTGCCACTGTCTGCTTCACCGTCAAAAACTGCTGAGCGCAGTCCTCGACGGTGTTTACCAACAACCCACCTTACGAGGTGAGTGCATCAAGAAAGCGGACTTCCTTGGTGTCACTCTTCTGCACAAGGTATAGCCGGGGGTGTCTCTCCTGGACCACTACCGTGGACATCGTCTGACCCAGGGCCCGTGTCGCCGCCTTAGTCGCCCGTAGAGCGCTGTCAGCGGCGGCACGGAGATCCTGCATTATACCCAGGTCGGCCTTACCCTCGTGGGTCTCTCTCAACGCCTTGGCCTGGCGGACCTGCAGGATGGCCATGGCGAAGAGAGAGGAGGCAGCCAAATTTCATTGGCCTTTTCTATAGTAGTCAGAGTTGATTGGTTCTCAAGGGCGAACCCCATCTGTCGTTCTCGACACAACGTCAAGAGACCGACAGAAAGGGAACTATTGGTTACCTTGTTTTCTGCACTGAATGTTTTCAAATAAAAGCAGTTTTCCACGTTTTGCCTTTTGTTTCAGTCTCAGAAAATGTTATATTCATATTAATATACTGTATATCGGCCAACATATCGTTTATCGGCTTCAAAAGTTAAAGAATGATCCGTTATTGGCCAAAATATCGGTGCATCCCTAAATTATAGGTCTATAATCGTATATATCTGGAGCAAAGGTGCACATAAGGACAAGCAATGAACAGCTTGTTTTGTGGTGGCGTTCAACTGTACCTTTATTCTATCACACGCATGTATTATTGGTGTATTTTTCTTGCAGTGTTATGATGGGATGTGACAAAGCATGGTTTATCAATAATCTTTTCTGGCTGTCCACAGTCGGCCCGCAGTTCATAATTGTTAAATCAAGCTAACCAAAATGTCCTTCAACACAATAATGGATCAAACAAGTTTAATAGCAACAGCAAATTTACACAAATGTTTTACATTTATCAAATGCTTTTAACCAATGTAACACAAATAGAAGCATTCAGTTAACATTCATTTGTAATCATACTTATATAGTTATCCATGTTTCCAGTTAATCCACAGTAAATAAAAAAATAACCATTTTTTGCACAGTATTATAAACTGTTCCCATGGTTTAAAAAACTATAGGCTACCACAGCACTCCTGCATTATAATATTACTATTGTAGAACCTTTATATCAAAACATTAGTTTGAAAAAACAAACATGATTTGATGGCAACATGACATGATGGTTTTACCACAGGAAATCCCATGTTAACTGTCTTAAGGGTTTAGCCATTTTTAAAATGTATTCAATTTCAAAGAAGCTTTCTAGAAAATGCATGATTCAATGTTACAATCAATCAGAAGTTAATCAGCCAGAGAGGGCTCTGACTCACGGAGAAACATCTTCTGTCAACAAATAAAGTTCATATCACAATAGCTCTACAAGTCATGTATTCAAAGTCATGTTCTATTAAAAATAACATATTATAAGGTAAGTTTGCAGATTTTCAACCCACTTTGTACTGGTACAATGTCTATAATATATGTAAATGAACAATATGTGAATCACGTAAAACACTTTATCCAGCAGAGTTTTGTGGACAAATAAGTGGAAATATATATATACGAGTAACTCTGAAAAGAGTTAACATTGTCTGTTCACATATATTGCCAATATTGTAACAATAGTGGCCTGAAAATCTGCAAACTTACGCAGTGATTACAATATTTCATATTTTGTAGTTTTGTATGTCCATCTATATCTGCCATCATCTGAAGTCGTCATGAGTGTTGGTGTCATCGGAAGTCTTCACAAGTGATCCTGGATCCAAACTGGAGCTACTATAATCTCTAGTTACTTTAGGATGTGCATCCCTCGGAGGGAGAAACAGGAAAGCAAAAGGAGAAGGATTAGCATAACTGCTGATTGTATTATTTCAAGCAAATGATGACCATGTGCAGTTTTTATTTCATTACTGGAGAACAAGGTTACAAAATGCTTGACTAAAAATATGTGTTTTAATCTAGATTCAAACTGGGAGAGTCTAGGAGTAAAATGCTTTCAGTGTGATGGACTACCAATAGTCCAGAGTTTTGTGACCTTACTTATTTTTATCATTCTAATACGCCGATTTGCTGCTCAAGAAAAATTGATGCGACGCTGAATAATTGACTAATGATGCTGAACATTCAGCCTAAAATCACAGAAATAAATAACACTTATATATTCACATCAAAAAAATTCTAATTTAAATAGTGATAATATTTAACAATATTTCAGTTCATACTGTATTTTTTGTCCAACTAAACTAAAATCATAACCTAAAACATTTAAACAGTATTGTATACGTTTGTCGTTTGACTTACTAGTCATATGGTTTACAGCGCTTTAGAGATGTTTTCTGACAGGAGGTCTGCTCCAGCTCTGCTGCTCGGCCATCAGCGAGGAAGAATCTACAAACCTAACATTCAGTCACACAGTCAAGACAATTTAGTATGCAGTGCCAGATTCATTAAAAGAAAACAAACAAGAGT
Source organism: Triplophysa bombifrons (assembly GCA_029783895.1). NCBI lineage: Eukaryota > Metazoa > Chordata > Actinopteri > Cypriniformes > Nemacheilidae > Triplophysa > Triplophysa bombifrons. The sequence goes on from CM056448.1 coordinate 4,566,764, forward strand.
AAAGGCAAAACACTGAAACAAAAAAGTATAGCATTCAGAAAATAAACAAAAATATATTTGCTAAAATAACAGAATTTATGCTTTTTAGGTTTACTTATTCATTTAATATTGCTAATTCAATGCCACTCATGTTTGGATATAAAACCCTCAAAATAACTAAAAAAATTCAAAGGGAAACAAATGTGCGGTAAATAGATGCATGGTCATAAGGTGATGAAATGATTGTAGCTTTCTCAACTCACCTTAATTCTACCTCTCTGTAAGCCCCTTCAGAAATGTTGAAATCTCGACGTTCTCCTCAATGTGTTATTTTGTAACTCATGAAATCAGAGAACAACTTTTTGACCATATCGGTTTATGATAAAACATCAAAACACGCTTGAATTAGTTGCAGCACATTTCTGTCCTCCATGTAAATTGCAGAAGGTTACATCGCACATAAATACATCCAATAATACATTGACAACATGTACAAAGCTATCAAAACCTCTCATCTACAAAATAAAGACGTTATTAGAAGCCCAAACTTTAATAAACAAGCGCTAGAGCTAGAGCGCTAGAGTTAACGTTAGTCTCTTCTGAAAACGGTTGAGATGCTAACTGACTTTTTTCTTGAAGACATAAAACCCTTTATAAAACATAAAAAGTAAAAACATAAGTAAATTTCAAAAATATTTGAAAGATACGTGTCAATTACAAGTAATAAAAGTGTCAACAATAGTTGTGTGTATTATTTGTGTGATTTGACTGACTAAATTTACCTGAAAACACAGAAGAAAAGCGTCAGAAACAAAGCTTGCTGCTCGTCAGTTTCTGGTGCCGCCCCGTTTCCATGGTAACTCTCCTCTACAGTGTTTGAATGCCACACGATTGTCCAGCTCTCAACGCACACCCTTTAGTCACGCAGCATTAAGGCTACAAACGGGATTAATACAACATAAACTATTAAATCCAGTGTATTCATCCTTAAGATTACTTTGACTGTAAAAATAGATCAATAAAACATGTCTTTAAAGTCTGCCACTGCTGTACCAACAGAGGTCAAGTGGCAGCAAGCCGCTGGTGGCGTGCCACCAAAATAAAGCTGGCAGGCCGACAGCATTTTTACATTGGTCGGCATGCCGACGTTGTCCTGGTGGTGGTCCGTCTGTGTCAAGCCACTTTATCTGTGCCGACCAGTTTGCCACTGCTGAACCAACAAAGGCCCAGCGGCGGCAAGCCACTGGTTGGGTGCCACCCAAGAAAAGCTGGCAGACCGACAGCATTTTTGCATTGATCGGCTTGTCGACAGTATGCCGATGGTGGTCCGACGATGGTAAGCCGCTGAATCGGTTCACTGAATTAGGTTCACTAAAGCAGTAATGGGGACTCAAACCTTTTTAGATTCATACTGTTTTTGGGGACCGATCTCTTGGAAATATTTACCATGGTTTTAATGTAGTAATATCAAATGATAATTTTAATGATATAAGTGTAAAGTATATTACATATGTATTCTAAATAAACATGAAAAAATTACCTGACAGACAGATCTATTCATCAGATTTAACATGCAACTATAAAGATTTACGTAGCTCTCCCTTCACTATCAGACTCGCCTTTTTTTCTACAGCAGCTCTTTCTTTTCAAAGATTATTTGCATTATGCATGACCATGCCTTATTGAGTGCCATTTGACCTTCGAAATAATCTCAACTGTACCATTAACCGAAAGCAAAACAAACTCAGACCACTTTTTGTATGGTCTCTGTTCATTTAAGTTTAAAAGAGTCTAAGATCATTTACAGTGTTCACATATAGGCCAAAAACCCAGCAAACCGTGCTCAGACCCCTTAAACTAAGTGTGAAAACACTCTTAAGGCGGAATTTTAATTCAGCATCGGACCTACACCGTAGCCTAGCAGGAGTTGCATAACCTACGCCGTGTCGATGTTGCTGGCCAGATGCCTTTGGCCGTGTTTCATTCATATTAGAAATGATAAAGAAATGTATACAGATTTGAAACAACCTGAGGTTAAGTAAACTTAAGTAGGCTACATTTTTGGGTGAACTATCACTTTAACTGAACATATCACACAAATATCAGAGCCATATTGTCTCAAGATACACAGCATCTTGTTTTTACAATGGCATTTTGAAAAAAATAAACTTAAATATCCTAATTTAAATAAGGCCTAATCCTGGCTTCAGTATAGCACTGTCACTCCAACCGGGCCTGAGAGACATCATGACTCAATAGCATGTAGAGAATGAGTTCAACATCAGTCAGTAGAGTTCAGTTTTTATTTCATGATCTCTGGGTTCAAATTGTCTGCATAAAAATGTCTTTATTCTGAAGTCATAACACAAAACATGATGAGTGTGATTATCAGCAAGAGAAAACACTGCTGTGACTTCAGAAGAAATGTATTGAAGAAATTTAAACATTCTGTAAGTCTTTCATTGACTTGTGTTCATGATTGAGAGTAATCCATACGAAGAAATGATCAATAAGGAATCAACAAAAAGTTCTTTATATCTTGTTTCTCTTTTGGTTTCCACGTAACAGCACAAGATTTACATTTGCAATTGGTGATTCATACAATGTTCGAACACCAGATTTGATTTGTAAATAAGTCTTGAAATAACAGCTCAAGTTACGTTGCAAAGCTTCTTCCACATAAAATATGTACCTCAGTTTCACATACTAAAGTAGCGTTTATTCAGTCGCATTTGTGTTTTCCATATTTTGATTCAAAGTTCTCAACTGAAATATGTTATTTGTTCATAGGACATTACACTTTCAGATAGACATTAAGTTAATAGAGCTCAACAGAAAATCAAGTATTGAGATGTAACCTTCATTTCGTTTAAACATCATTTAAAGCTTGCAATCCTCTCCACTCTCGCCATTGTTGTACAAGGGTGTGTGTACATCCTTCTTTTACGGAAACCAATTATGAGTTTATTTGGGGTTTACTTTATGTTAAGGGTCAAATTATTATCTTTGCAGCATACTGTCAGCCCTTGTACTTCCTCAAATCAGCTGTTCTGAAAACAAAAATTCTAAGTTCTGCATCTGGAAACTATGACAAGTTAACTGGCTCAACTTAAATGCAACAAGTTACATGACCCATTCAACAAATTGTTTACTTTAAAAGTAATATAAAATATGTGACCCTGGACAACAACACCAGTCTTAAGGATCAATTTTCCGAAATTGAGATTTTTACATCACCTGAAAGCTGAATAACCAAGCTTTCTTTCAATGTATGGTTTGTTAGGATAGGTCAATATATGACTGTGATATAGCGGTTTAAAACTCTGGAATCTGAGAGTGCTAAAAAAATAAAATAATTGAGAAAATTGCCTTTGAAGTTGTTAATCAGGGGAATTGTGGCAGGCCATCCACTCACAAAAATAACGTTTTTATATATTGAAGGTAGGAAATTTACAAAATATCTTCTTGGAACATGATCTTTACTTAATATCCTAATGATTTTGGGCATAAAAGAAATATCAATCATTTTGACCCATACAGTGTATTTTTGGCTTTTACTTAAAATGTTCCCGTGCTACTAAAAGGTTTGTGATCCAGGGTCACATATATCATCGCTCGGCTACGGCACCCCAGACCGATCAAGAAACATAGACTGGAAGTTAGATGTTTTGTGTATATGAGCCCAGATTAATGACTGCAGACAGACGTACAGCTGTTCAATCTCTCCTCTATACGTAAGAGACAGATGGAAGTTGTGTGCATGTAGGAGGTTGACAAAAGTGTTCTTGGAGGTACAGTCAATTATTTACAGGTAATATAATAATAATAATGGTGAGAAAACACAACCCTGTGGGTCACCAGTGTTTGATGTCTCTCTGTTTACTGCTCTTCTGTCAGAAAGCTGCTAATCCAATGACAGATAATAGAAACAACAGAGAGATACAATGAACTCAATCCAAAAACTGGATACATTTTTTTTTCAGGGCACAGTTTTATTAGCATGACTGTTAACATTTACAGAATTGATTTAAACGATTTTAAAAGCAAAATATATATATCAGCTATATAGAAAATAAACAAGTGTAAATATAACTGAATAATTAATTATATATAGCAACATTAAAAATATAAAATGAAAAAAGCATACACCAAAATTGATAAACTTTAACTTAAATTAATACGATAAAATCTAATTTAAAATATTAATCAAACTAAATAAAACTAAAACTATAATAACTCTGCTACACACTTTATCAGGCTTTGACACACAACTAACAACACAAATATAGTGATGAGGATTATAATGAGATTAAAGGTCAGCAGTGATGTGAACACCACACATCAATAATAGAGAAGGACCGAATCAGTGAATTAAAGAAATAAATAAAATGCTCTTGTATTAAAGATTCAGTTTGTAGATTCAGATTAATGAAGTTTAACACAAGTACCTGTAAAGAAAACAAAGTCAATTTAGATCAAATGTTCTATATATTTATCATTATTACACTTTATAATGCAGACCAGGGGTGCATTTTCCAAAAGCATTGTTATATGATTCCATCTTTTCCATTTCATTTCAACAAATGATTAATTATATAAAGTATATGCAGTTGCAAACTATAGTGACATGCAATAAAAATCTGAATGAAATAAACACAGCAGGTCTGTGGATTTAATTGGAACGATGGATCTGTGACAGAATTAATGTGATTTCTGGATATAAAAGTATATACTCAATGATGCTGTGATGCTTCAGTTAGACTTTACACTTCAGAGAACAGAGTCAAATATGATTTACAGTAAATTATCTTCGTCTATATTATCGCTCTTCTTTCAGTAAACATGGTTTCAGAATAACTTTACAGAAAATCATACTGTAGTGTTATCAGTGTCTCAGTGAAACATCTTCAATTTTTGTGTCTCTGAACTCTCAAGTTGTCAAATCAAGTGCTATTGTGGCAAGAAAATAAAAGCCTTATATTATTGTAAATTACAAAGAGAATAATATTTCAGGAGAACTCAGACTCTTGAATTAAGCGCCTGTTTGTGTCTTTTAATTGATTTATCACAGAGAGTGACAGTGGGACAGAACCTTTAAAATACGCCATTTACAGTAGATACACAAACGTATACATTTGGTATTAAAATATATGAAATATTAAACTACTAGATACCATTTAGAACAGGGCCTTTGTCACGTTGCATTCAGTGGGGTCAGAATTTGTTTATAGAAGTCTTTTGTCGCTCTCATTGCGCTGCTTACGTGTACTGTAGACAGTGTATTAAAGCATGTGTACTCGCCTCTGTCCTCCATCTGTTCCTCTTCTTTCTCTTCTTTCTTGGGTAGTTGAGTCCAGGACAGTTTAAAATCAGAGATGTTCAATCCCAGAACAGACTGGAGCTAAAATCCATCAAATATTTCAATCCACACATGAAACATACTGTCATTTCTCATTCTCTCATCATCACTCATCTCATATATTTACACACATCAAACACTCTCATATATCACTTCTCTCTTAAATCATCACATTTACTTTTTCTCACCTGATGGAGGATTTCGTCACTCTTAGTAGCTACATCACCAGTGGAGGAAAACTTCAGACTCAGAAAGGTTTTTTCACGATAAGCTGTACCAGAAAAACAATTACCACAACCACAGAACTATCAAATCAAGTAAGAAAAATAAATGCAAACAATTTTCTGGAGGTCATTATAGACCTTCTTCTTAAATCAAGAATTAATCTGATGATGTCACATTTGTTGGTTTAGTAAGGTTTGACACAGATGTAACACACCGATGTACAAGTTTGGATTGGAAATTAACACACGCACACATGTGATCACAGAATCACTTTCAATAAATAAATGTTTTAAATGAAAGAATTTCATAAAATAAAGCAAGTTCACCTGTTCCATAGACCTCCACCTCACACAGAGAGAGAATCTGAGCTGTAGGCATGAACACATTCACATAACGCCCCTTCATTCCATTACATGAGAAGGTAGTCGATGTGCCGACTTGAAGATAAGGAATAACAACACATCTAGAGAGAGAGTTTAGAGAACTGAGAATCAATTCTACAGTTAAAAGAAATCAATCAAGAGTGTTGAAGTGATTTCATGAATAACTTTACATGGGATTGTTGTTTCCATTGTTTTCCAGTGAGTGTCCAATACGAATCTCTGCTCTGTTGGTTTGTTCAGGAAAAGCGTCTCTTCTGTTACTGATGATCACTGTACTGATCTTATAATAATCCAGAAGATCCAGCCTCCACCACGGGTTACTTTCAGATGATGTAACTGAGCAGGATGGGGCGGCATCAAGTCTATATCTCATACCATCTATGGCATTTGCAGCTACATATGTGGAGTGGGTAGATGACTGTGTAGCCGTTCCTTTCAATACCAAATTCTCTAAAACAATTCAGACAAATAAACTTGCATATAAACAATTCTGTGGTCATTTTAAATATGTATAATATATTTATATTAGATATTTTTATATCAAACATCAAAGTTTCAATATGATACTTCATGACTGTTTCTAGTTTTATGCGAACTGATTTCTCTTCTAACTATCCATCATAAAAAGAAACCAGAATCTGAGACTTCAATGAGAATCAATGAGATTCAATGCTGAGATTCGTGGAGTCGGCATGCCGCCATTTGTAGATGTTCTTATCTATACATGTTGAAATCTTAACTTAATACTCTGCACATTATAATATTTTAAATAAACAAGTTTCAGTAACACTGATGTCATTATTCCCTCTGCACATCATAATACTGTACTGTACATATTCCAGAAGCATTAACTGTCATGTTAACTGTGATTTTACTACTTTCTGACACTAAGACATGATGTTTATTTCAATGTAGTTTCATCAATGCACATTGCAGAGAGAAAAATACCATCTTTGTTTTATGAATTCATCTAATATTACTATATTATTATTTACAATCTATGTAAAGCTGCTTTGCAACACTGATATTTGGTAAAATCGCTATATAAATTAAACTGAATTGAATTGGATTTGGATCTCTACACATTCTACATTCTTTCATTTAAAACATATGTATACTGATAAAATGAACACAGATTGTACTGCACATCATCTTATGGAAGATAATACATTGTAACTTAATCACAGAATATTTTTTAATGAACAAATAATTTAAAGAAACCAATTTGATGAACTGAATCAAGTTTACCTGTTCCATAGACCTCCACCTCACACAAAGAGAGATTCTGTACTTTAGGCATGACCACATTTACATAACGCCCCTTCATTCCATTACATGAGAAACTGACAGTAGATTTGACTAAAAGATCAGGAATTATAGCACATCTAGGCATAAGATATCAATCCATCAATCAATCAATCAATCAATCAATCAATCAATCAATGAAAAGTGTTGAAGTGATTTCATGAATAACTTTACATGGTATTGTTGTTTCCATTGTTTTCCAGTGAGTTTCCAATACGAATCTCTGCTCCACTGGTTTGTTCAGCCCAACCGTCTCCTCTGTTACTGATGATCACTGTACTGATCTCATATTCATTCAGAAGATCCAAACTCCACCATGAGTTTAATTGATATGTTGTATGTGAGCAGGATGCTACAGCAGGTCCATATCTTACACTATCTATGGCTTTCGCAGCCGTGTAGACGGGGTAGTAGGTAGATGAGTGTGTAGCCTTTCCTTTCAATGCAAAATTCTCTGAAAAGAAATTCACACAGTTGATCAAACATATTAACACTTCTGTGGCCATCTCATAACCATAAATCTCTTCAACCCCGTATATAACACTTGTGATAATGAATACGATACAATGCTGAGATTCATGCAGCCAACGTGTCGCCATATTGATTGTAGTTCTTCTAAACTATACATTTTTATTTTCAATCTTGGATAAATAAACTGAAAGTATTACTTGTCTTTACTCCCACATATATAGTTTCGCTTCAGATGACATTTATTACCCCCTGAGGTCATAGTGCTTTTACGACGGATATACTGTATGTGCTTCCTGAAGCTTGTGCCATTCAATGGCATTACAAAGCTATGAATAGCCAGGAACTTCAATTATTCAGGTATCCAAAGTCCAGGTTTGTAATCTGTATTGGATCTGACATGATGAACTAAAGCCAACGTGTGGCTGTGGATTGATTTTAAAGATACGGGTTTAGAGCACGCATGAAACACGTTAATTGTAATTTCATGCGTGATGAGGAGCAAATTTGTTTTAAATCACAGGACAATGAGGACGTTACTGCGGGTAACACAAGACTATAAAATTGTAAAAGCGAAAGTGAAACTATCCTGGTGCTCCACTGGCAAACAATAACTTAAAAGTAATTAATTATAAATTTAGCAATAAATTTAAAGTAATTAAATATTCCATCTCCTAAAATGCAATCTAAAGTATGAACGAGCAGACAATGGTATCAAACTGAACAGCAGCCAAAACAACCCTGCTGACAAAACAGAAGAACCCTGCCCAAAATACAACAGAAAATGTAATGGATTCAATGGTTAGCCTCATACTGAGAATTGTACTGGTTCTAATTGAAACTATAATGGTGTCTTTACTGGTGTGTGATGGAGGCTATTGATGGCATGTAAGAGAATACCCCAAATGGTTCTTATTGTTTTATTAAAAGAAGTTTTGCATATATATGATCCTGGAGAACAAAACCAGTCTTATGGGTCAATTTTTCGATATTGGAATTTTTACATAATATGAAAGCTGAATAAATAATCTTTCCATTGACATATGAGTTGAATAGAACAATATCTGGCTCAGATACAACCGTTTAAATCTCAGGAATCTAAGAGTGCTAAAAAATCTATATATTGAGTAAATTGCCTTTGAAGTTGTCAATCATAGGCACTCTGGCAGGCCATCCACTCACGAAAATAAAGTTTTTAAATATTGAAGATAGGAAATGTACAAAATATCTTCAAGGAACATGATCTTTACTTAATATCCTAATGATTTTGGGCATAAAAGAAAAATCAATTATTTTGACCCATACAATGTATTTTTGTCTTTTACTAAAAATGTTCCAGTGCTACTTAAGACTGGTTTTGTGATCCAGGGTCACATATTTGACTTATTGGTTGAAATTGAACAATAATGGAAAACAGTACATATTTAGTGCCATATAAAGGCTTTTGGGAACATTGTTGAATAGTGAATCATATTGGATAACTCATGCAATTAAACAGTAAAAAACACGCACTTTGTTTACACTAATGAATTTATCCAGTGCTGGTTACTAGTATAGAGTTAAAGATCTTATTACCTGTTCCATAGACCTCCACCTCACACAGAGATAGATATTGAAATTTAGGCATGAACACATTCACATAACGTCCCACCGTCCCATTACATGAGAAAATAATCGATGTGCCGACTTGAAGATTAGGAATAACAACACATCTAGATAGAGAAATCACAAAACTGAGAATCACTGAACCTGTTCAAACAAATCAATCAAATAAAAGTGTTCAAGTGATTTCATGAATAGCTTTACATGGGATTGTTGTTTCCATTGTTTTCCAGTGAGTTTCCAATACGAATCTCTGCTCCGTTAGTTTGTTCAGCCCAACCGTCTCCTCTGTTAGTGATGATCACTGTGCCAATCTCATATTCACTCAGAAGATCCAGTCTCCACCATGAGTTCATTTCAGGTAATGTAATGGAGCAGAATGTGTCTTTATGTCTTACACCATCTATGGCACGTTGAGCTACCCAGGTGTTCAGATATGTGGAGGACTGTGTAACTGATCCTTTAAGTGCTACATTCTCTAAGAGAAAATTCAACGACAGTTGATCAGTCAGTTGAAGTAAAGCTCATAGTTTCACTACTAATGTAAACACAACATTCATATTAATTAACCTTTAGTGAATCATTAGAAACTGAACACAGAATTGAACTCTAATCTAATCAGGAACTTTTACAAAAAACATATTTTTGTAATTTTCAAAATGAAGATCACAACTTCACATTATTCTGCATTTGTGTGCGACGTATGTAAAGATTTCTTACCTTCTGACATTCCCAAATTGCCCTGAATGGATACAAGACCTGTTGAAAAAATAAGAAATGAATTAAATAAAGCTGTTAGGTTTTTAATTCTTACTGTGCAAAGTAATGTTAATGACTTGAATGAAGAATAACTGACAGCAAGTATAATGTTGATATGTTTGTGTGTTTTATCAGATGATGTGATTTGTACGCACCAGAAAGTAAAATCAGATGAACGAGGTTGTCCATCTCACTACTGAACAAACGGAATATGAGAATATAGAAGAGAATTGAGTTTCTTATGTGTTATGAGCAGAACTTACCTCTGGGGTTACAGATGAAGATGTCACTCAGTGTGAGAGTCCTCCTCTCTTCTTCACTCTTCTCTTCAATCTTTGCAGAAGCTCCTCTCAGAACACTCGCGATGTCGTTGTGAGACAATTACCAACTCAAATCAGGTAGAAATGCAAAACTCAGAATGAAAGTAAGGACCTTGCCTGTGTTAGTACAAGAAAAGACGTCATCAGGTGTCTGTTTGGTTGTGTTTATTCATTTTCTAGTTTTAAAATGAGAAAACAACATAAACATGCCTTTATGTTTCATTTAAATATAGTTTCTGGTGTAGAACATTATTTAACAGCACTTTGCTAATATATCATAAGAGTCTTATTAAACAACATCAAACTACACACTGTATGAATGATCAACTTTCAGCTTTCAAACTTGCACAACTCTACTTTTATCATTTTTGATCAAATAAATCAACATGCTCTCTCCGCTATATGTTTGTAGTTTACATTTGATTACAATGCAACATTTGTTAATGCTTAACCACATTTAGTAATGACTGAAAAAGTGAAAAACTCATATTTTACCGGCGACATCTGTTACGTTTTATCTCTTAGATCAAATCACATAAAATTGAAGGCTATCATAAACATGGCTAAATGGCATCTGGTGGAAATAATGACAATTCGCACTTCATATAGGCTGGGCATGTATACATTTAAATTTACATTGTTTGCCTTCTGGAATAGAGAGGTCATAGTTTTGGTTTTGTTGGATTCATCCTTCTGGTTGTGCCAGTCAGAAACCCGCATTGCAGCTGAGACAGGCACACGTAAGACTGCACAATTCCCTGCTTGTTTAGGATTAGAAGTAATGACCTGCCATTCACTGTCAAAGAGAAAAAGGGTACACGAGCCAACCAAATGTAAACGATATAGATTATCTCATTGTGTCTAAAAGATGTATGAAATAAATTCATTCATCGAATCGAATAGCGCAGGCTATTTTTCCCATATCAAAAGTATGGGGGTTCGCCTGGTGACAGGGTTTCCAGATCTGCATAACAAAACCGCCTCAATTACCAAGCAAAACCGGACGTGTTTTACATTCCTCCAAGATACAAATTAAAACGACCTGACCTTCTAGTGTCCTGTGAAAATGTTTTGTTTACATCTGTGGAATTCATTTGTTAACACGATCGATTCAAATGAAGGATTCATTCTACATGTGTACATGAAAATAAGAAAATAAAAAACAGCTTAAACCATTTATTTTCATTATTGCTAGTGAAAAACAGCTCAAACATGCATCTCTCTAGTGTTCTGTCATCTGATATAATTAATGAAGTTAACACCATTAACAGATCACCAGTTGGATGGAAAACACTTCTCATAACAGGCTAAAAGAACACGACAAACATGTTCCGTTGGGTTTGTGTATGAAAATACAAAAAAGAAACAATCCGTAATCAAAATGAACAGGTTTTATTTTCATAAAACTGTAAAATTGATACTCTGGTCCTCTCTGGTGAATGTGGTGTAAGAGATTCAAATCAGGACATGCAAACCACATAGAAAAGAAACCTGCTGTTGTGACTCAGTGGAAATTTCCCTTGTCCAGGTGACCTTACACGCCCTGTCAAGTGAACTTCAAGGGCAGTTGGTGAGATTCCAGTGTGAAGGGTTTAGTTTAGAAGGCAAGAGAAAGGACATTGATAATGTGTCGGTGAGAGTGTGCTTCATGAACAACACAGACCAGAGTTATAAAGACTGTTCACCAAAAGACCTGACAGACAAAGAGCGCTGTGCAGTAGATAAGAGTCTGTTCAATTAAAGACTTTATTCAATGATAACAGAATAAGCAGGTTAGCGAAACAAAGGCGCAAACAAAGGCAGTCATGTGGAAGCAGACTCGAGTACTCGGCCAGAGGGGTTGAGAAGAGATGGGGATGTAAGGTGAGGGGGCAGGAGAGCTGTTATTAAAACTTTTATTATCTGAATAATGTTGTTACCTGAGGGTGAAGAGGATAATGATGAAGACTCTCCTGACTAAGAGACCTGAAAAACCAATTACTACCTGTCATAAACTGGAAACTCTGAGAGTGTAAATGAAAACTCTAGAAGCAAATTCATTAACCACCATTCGCAACAAGGAGTTTATTAGAAACCCATATTACATTTTGCAATCCAGGTTATTGTTTTCTTAAGTAGCACACGTGCATAAACTACTTTCTAACATCTTTGACCAAATTAGAAGACAATGTTTGCCCTTGAGCCAGCGTTGCAGCAAGACAAGGGAAATGATGACAGGAGACAGGATTATAGTTGAGAAGATAAGTATTTCCGTTTGCATTTAAGGGCTCAAATGACAGGGCTAAAACAATATTATCGTTTGTTTTCGATGTTATGCAATTTATCTACGCAATTTAAGGTTAAAAAACGCTGTACATGTTTGTATCTCCTCTTTGCTCTGCCTCTCTGAAACACACACTTTTTTACAAAGCTGTGATTTGTGCTATGATATCTCGTCATTTAAAAAAAAAGGTTCCCCGCCAAATACGAGTTATTACGGCAATAATTGTTTGTACTGTTGTACAGCAGGTGGCGCTATTACACACCACTGGGAATAAGTACAGAATCCCAGAACCTAGAACGTATATGTTTTAGAGGTTTTTAATGATTGTTCTGAGTGGAATCTGGGCGGAATATTTGACAAAAAAAATTAATTATCTCAGCTGTTTAATCAAAATGATGCATTTTTGAAGAAACATACACACATCTACAGAGTGATAAAAAACGAACAAATGAAGATAAAAGAATACAGTTTCTTTTGTTTAAAAGCTGAGACTCTGTTCTTTCATTTGACATATTGTTTGTCCATATATTCTTTACACAAAATTTACTGTGAGCCATTACAATTGGGTGAAAATGTTTAAAAATGCTGTGTAGGCTGGCAACTTTTTTAAATAAAAAAAAAATTATAAATCCATGATGAAATGTAAAAAAGCAAAAATAAAGGAGTATTTTTACTTTATTTCCTTATTTATGTGTAATTGTATATTTTCCACGTTTATTTATTTTTCATTTATTTATTCCTACATTTTCACATTTATTTATTTATAAATCTATTTATTTATGTATTTCTTTGTCTGTATGCTAATGAGTTGGGGCGTGTTTCACCTCAGACATTAGCAATCGATGCTGAAGCTTTATATTTCTAATAGTAATAGTTATTAGTAAAATCATTCTTTGCTCATATTCTCAGTAGTTTTTCTCTGACATACGGAATGTGTTTCTACTGTCACAGGTGAGAGGTTCCTCTAATTGGTCTCTCCACTGCCGGGCATTACACTTTTGACTCGGAGCCACCCTGCATGTGGGTTAGTGCTCATCCAATCCCCAGATACTGAACGATCACATTGATTGTGTTATTTATTACGGCATCAGATTTAATATTTAATTTATGATCTTGTTGTTTTATACTTGTAACCTGGAACTGTCAGAGATGACGCCTGACCAAGACACTGATTCTCCTGGAGTGTCGGAGACCTGTGGTGCCGTTGCTACGGTTCACGACAGGTTTGGTAATGGTTTGGGTGTGAATAGAAATATAAACATCTCCAAGGTAGGAGAAATCTCTCCACATTTGTCAAGGATTTGACTGTTATTGACAAATGTAACCTTTTAGAAATCATTGTGAGTTTGCAAAGTAATCATAAAACACATATGTTCTCTCTCAGGTGATGGTGGTTATGAATGCTGCCTTTGTGTCTGTGTTCTGCTGCTCCTGTGATGACTCAATTACTGTGATCGTGAGAATCCAGGAGGATCTTCTTCTTTACAGTGAGTCTCCATCAATCTTCCACTTCAGTTTTGTACATCTGCTGCATTATTCTGACACGTTCACATTTATCTGCAATAGGTGAACGTCTCCTATTCTTGATCATGATTGCGGGTCAAGCGAAGGACCTCAGAGGACACATTCAGCCCTCGCCTGGCAAAACAGGCTGTTCCTGAGAGTGAGTAACCCCATTCATACTATACCAGAAATCACAGGTCATTTTCTCCACATGACATCATTCACACAGTTGCATAGATCTGATAAGCCAATCAATGTCTTTCTCCTGGTCAGGTGACCAATTGTTGCCGAAACAGTCCAGCCCTCAGCTCCATTTACCATCAAGCCAGTGTGGACCACCCTGAAGGAGACGTGGGCTTCTCTGCACATGGGTGGGTTTGAGTTCATTCAGTGGTTTTACACATATAGTTTTGAGAATTCTTGATTGTTGTGTGTTTTTTTCAGTCAGCCTCAGAAACGTTGCACATCTCACCTGTCAGAGCGGATGAAATGACACTGGCTGATGTACAGCAGGTATTAAAAGATTTTAAAGCTGTTTCAGTCTATTTTATAAATATGAAAGCAATAATGATAATTCATTAAATTATTCAAACATATTCACTGTCTCATTCTCTTACACTCTTTATGAAGTGTCCTCACAAATGAGTTTCTCTACAGCAACAGGTGTGTTCCTCTGACCAAACACAGAGAACTCTTTGTGGTTTTTGGCCCCACCACCAATGATCTCCTGCGCTTCTGCTCTGAGGTCAGTCCTCATGTCACATCAGCATTTCATTGGTGAAGATTATTTTAAGATTTTAAATATTTATAATATTATTAATATATTATAATACATTGAGTGTGTTGTGTTGGTTTAGTGACTCATCAGTTTTGTCTTTGTTTCTCGAAGATTTCAGCTGGTGTGACAGAGACAAAGAGACGAAGCAAATTTGTCCTAATTCTAAAAAATGTGCAACAGCAAGTAATATCTTTGTGCATTAACAATTTTGTTATGTAAAGAAAACATATTATTTAAATACAGTTGTGTTCAAAATTATTCAACCCCCAATGCTGTAAATGGTTTTAGGGAATTTAGTGTACATTTGTAATTGTATTCAGAATGAAATCCTACAAGGACTTCTTAAAGAACCATATGCAACTAAAATGACATCAATTAGTTTTGTAATACAGTAGTAAATGTTTATTTTGTGAATTCTTCATTGACATAATTATTCAACCCCTTAAAGACTACCACTCTGAAGAACAGAGGTTCAATGAAGTGTTTTCAATCAGGTATTGAAAACACCTGTGGATATCAGGGAGCAGCAATAAAGCCTAATAAGCACCAATTAGGCAGCTTTAAAATGACTGTGATACTCAGCTCCTTCTAGACATTTACTGGTGTGGTTACAAACATGGTGAGGTCAAGAGAATGGTCCAGGAAGACAAGAGAACAGGTGATTACTCTTCACAGGAAGGGCAATGGCTATAAGAAGATTGCAAAGATGTTAAACATACCAAGAGACACCATAGGAAGCATCATTCGCAAATTCAAGGCAAAGGGCACTGTTGAAACGCTACCTGGTCGTGGCAGAAAGAAGATGCTGACTTCGACTGCGGTGCGCTACCTGAAGCGTAGAGTGGAGAAAAGTCCCTGTGTGACTGCTGAGGAACTGAGAAAAGATTTGTCAGATGTCGGTACTGAAGTTTCTGCTCAGACAATACGGCGCACCCTGCGTAATGAAGGCCTCCATGCCAGAACTCCCAGGTGCACCCCCTTGCTGTCCCCAAAGAATAAGAAGAGTCGACTGTAGTATGCCAAAAGTCATGTGGACAAACCACAGAAGTATTGGGATAGTGTTCTGTGGACTGATGAAACAAACTTAGAACTGTTTGGGCCCATGGATCAACGCTATGTTTGGAGGAGGAAGAACAAGGCCTATGAAGAAAAGAACACCTTGCCTACTGTGAAGCATGGCGGGGGGTCAATCATGCTTTGGGTCTGTTTTGCTTCTGCAGTTACTGGGAAGCTTCAGCGTGTGCAAGGTACCATGAATTCTCTTCAGTACCAGGAGATATTGGATGACAATGTGATGCAGTCCGTCACAAACCTGAGGCTTGGAAGATGTTGGACCTTTCAACAGGACAATGATCCCAAGCATACCTCCAAGTCCACTAGAGCATGGTTGCAGATTAAAGGCTGGAACATTTTGAAGTGCCCATCGCAGTCACCAGACTTAAATCCGATTGAGAACCTCTGGTGGGACTTAAAGAAAGCAGTTGCAGTGCGCAAGCCTAAGAATGTGACTGAACTGGAGGCTTTTGCCCATGATGAATGGGCGAAGATACCCGTAGATCGCTGCAAGACACTTGTGTCAAGCTATGCTTCACGTTTAAAAGCTGTTATAACTGTAAAAGGATGTTGTACTAAGTACTAAGATTGAATGTCACTTGGGGGTTGAATAAAACTGATAATGATGTGAGCTCAGAAAAGACATTTGTGGTTATTTCATTATAAATGTTATGTTATATTTGTCTGACCTACACGTGCCTCTTTGATTTAATTGTAAGCAGGATGACTGAATGATCATAATCAATGTCAAACCGACCAAAACAATCAATTTCAGTGGGGGTTGAATAATTTTGAACACAACTATATATATATGAAATACAGGGAATACAATGAAATAGTGGATAGCAATAAGGTTAGTAGTATACAACCCTACCCTAATAGTCAAATAATATTTTTTTAATCATACCCTTATTGGGGGCTGAGCCCCCCTGTGACGGGGTAAAGAAACACGACACAGACATGGCGGTGGTGTAAGCAACCCCTACAGGGATTTTAATGAACAACTCATAAATAAACATAAACAAAAGGGTAAATCCAGGGTGCTCTCCGCCGCTCCGTGCTTGGGCAATCGGGTCCTCCGTGTACCCCTCGCTGGGGACATCCTCGCTCTCACTCGGGGGTATGTGAGACACAGCATAGGGTGCTGTGTGTCCTGGGACCTCGAGTGCTGGGAGAAGGAGGCTTATATGCCCGGCAGCTAACATGTCTGAATGAGTTTAGTAGACAAAAGTATGGTTTTTACAAACATACATGTTTCTTCATGACAAAACTAACAGTTTTATATATTTATATATATATACACATATTGGTTTTTTGAAACGGATGACTGAACAATGAAGAAAGAACAGACAATGAGAGCACAGAATATATGGAACTCCTTTAATATTGTTTAAAAAGCATCACAGGGTGAGACCTCAAGAAGCTGCTTGATAAAGTGACAAGAGAAGAGTTAGTTTAATCAACCTCCGGAAAGATAACCAGAGTTAACTCTTGCTCAGAGAAACAACTTGAAGACAGTGTCAATGGATCACAGATTTCACGAGTCACCATGGAAACGGCCGGGAAGCTTATAGTTTTAGACTGTACAAGTTTTTTTTTCACAAAGGATTTAAAGCTACATCAGAGTATAAAGTGCGGGATAAAAATCTGAAAATGATTTTAATATATAAACAATAATAATATATAATAAAAAAAGGCATTATTTTTGTACTATAATATTTAAAATATATACTCGTCATGGCTATCTTTGTTACATAAACTGTAGGTTTGTTGAGATGTTTGTAACTGTTATTTTAACGTGTTTACCAAGGTATTTTACCAAATTTTTGTTGTTTATATGTATTTGATCACATTGGTAATTTTGAAGGCAGTATTAAGCCTCTTTTTTTATCCTTCTCTGTATGTTCCTTAAAAAATCTAACATTATTTGGTTTTCTGAAAACTGACTTTGCATTGCTGATGTATTCATATTAATGGAGACTCTTTTAATTCTAGAAACTACTACATTGGCCATAATCACAATGTATGATGATTCCTTTGTAGCAGAGGATGAAGGTCTGTATATACAATATACACTATAATCATGTAGCCTTTAAATATCCCTTTCAAAAAGACGTTTATTATGTTTTTTGCTTGTTACTTTTGACTTTGTTTGCTTAATGGTCATGGCTTTCCAAATGTTGAAAGAGTTGGAAACGGCCTATGCTGAAAGGCAAATTGTAATTTAGAGAAAGGACTTTAAATACTAAACTGTAGGAGGAGGCTGAGGATCAGAAAGACATTTTTAAGGAATACAGTCAGTATGAAAAACCTTAAGTCTAGTTTCATGTGACTGGGAATAAAACTTGCAACCTTTGAGTCTTAAATCTTGCTCTCTAACCATTAGGCCACAACTATCTTTGACCCAATGCATCAAATATTACCTAATAAGCGGACAAGAGTACTGATATGGATTTCTCGGGAGTTAAAATACAAATAATACAATTCAATTCAAGTTTATTTATATAGCGCTTTTCAGAATGTGCATTGTTCCAAAGCAGCTTTACAGGGGTAAAAAGGAAAAATAGAAAAGTTAAAACACAGCACAGTGAATGGTGTTTATAGAACAAGCAAGATCATTCTAATTAATAATATCTTATTAATAAATAAATAAATGCAGTCTCCCGGTGAGCAAGCCAACACTGCCCTGCTGTGACGAGGAACCCAAACTCCAGATCCCCTCTGATGTGTCATAGCTGCACTCAGTGACCCCAACCAAAAGCCACCGAGCAAATATCCACGAAGAAGAGGGAGAGCCCACCATCTGCAACCCAGAAAGTTCCACTCACCGAAAATCTTGCAGGTTCAACCCGGTCCCACTCCACGATCGACACCAGAAAACAGAGGAACAACCAGGGAAAATAGTAATGGCGTGTTGTAGCTTTATTCCTCTGTTGTCCGACATCGACCACAAAACAAGGCCAAACCGGACCCACACAGCCCCAGCAGATGAATCCCCACAACCAACGAGCCCCCTCACTCCCCACAAACACCCACCCAGGAACCTCCAATCAGGGCCACTGAATGTAGCTATAACTTTAAACTGCAGACATGTGATGTAAATTTACCATTAAATACCAAGTTTAACTTCTGCATTAATGTGACAAGTAGTCCGTCTTTGCTCTTAGTTGGGGATGTAGTGATCTGAGCTGGGATGTTCATATGGTCGTATTTCTCTTGGGTGGTGGTGGAATTGCCTTAGATGGAGCTGGGATGTTCAGTCCGTCTGCAGCTGTAGCTGGCGTAATCTCTAGGTGGGGATGGGCATATGTCGATCATCTTGACCTGGCGGAATTTCTTCCTACCTCGGGATGGGCATTCCGAGGCGAAGGCAGAAGGAGAATAATTAGCGTAGCTGCTGTTCATTAACTATGCAATAACTGAAAGCTTGGCTGAAAAGATATGTCTTTAATCTAGATTTAAATTGGGAGAGTGTGTCTGACCCTCAAATAGTATTAGGAAGGCTATTCCAGAGTTTAGGTGCTATGTAGGAGAAAGCTGGACCACCTTTAGTGGATTTAGTTAATCTAGGTGTCATCAAAAGTCCTAAATTTTGAGATCGTAGGGAGCGTGATGGGTTGTAATGGGATAAAAGTTCAGTTAAGTAAGTAGGGGCTAAACCATTTAAGGCTTTGTAAGTAATTAAAATAATTTTAAAATCAATACGATACTTAATGGGTAGCCAGTGAAGCGATGATAAAACTGGGGTTATGTGATCGTATTTTCTTGACCTAGTAAGAACTCTGGCAGCTGAACTAACTGTAGTTTGTTTATTGATGATACAGGACAACCACTAAGTAGAGCATTACAATAGTCAAGCCGTGAGGTCACAAATGCATGAATAAGCTTTTCTGCGTATGCAACACATCAAATATTTAGTAATTTGGCAACATTTCTAAGGTGGAAGAAGGCTGTTTTTGTGATATTTGAGATCTGATTTTTAAATGACAGGTTGCCGTCTAATATAACACCTAGGTCTTTAACTGTATTTGTTGGAGTAACAGTGCAGCCTTCAATTTGTTGGTTGTAGTCTGAGATATTCTGTTTACGCGTTTTCTGAGCCGTTTTGCTAGAGTTTAAAAGAAGGAAATTACTAGTCATCCAATGTATTATGTCCTCGATTCACTCTGCCAGTTTGGATAGTTTGAAGGAATCATCTGCTGGGCCCGGTTTTTCAAAAGGTTTAATCCGGATAAAATTGATCCAGATTTAGTAATCCTTTTTTGCGATCCGTGATTACGTAATCCAGTTTACTTTTGGAGCCAGTTTTTTAAAGCAACATCGGATTGGATCAATCTGATCCGGATAGGAACTTTTCAGGATCACCAAATCTGGATAACCAGTGCTGGATAACCAGTGCTCAAACAGGATAGGAAATCACAATGTAGAACTATAGATATGTAAAGAGCAACAAGTAGAATAGCCAGTGTGGGGTCAATATACGTTTATTTTTATTTGAAATGAAAACACACACATTTAAAAAAAACTAAAAAGAAGAAAAACCCCATCTTATCCTCTTCCAGCAGTCCGCTCATCTGAGACCTACAACACAAACACCGTACATTGAGGATATTTATAACAAGTATCAAGTATAGATATATTGAATTAAAAAAAAGACTTACTGTCAAATACTCCACAATAATTTCAGACTTCATCATCTGATGTGGAGAGACCAGCTTGTCTGAGCGTAGCCTTTAGGAGGCGGATCTCAAGTCTGGCCTTGGTTTGCTGCAGTTTGGTCAGAGTCAGTTGTTCCTCTGCCAGACGAAGCTGTGCTTCTGCCCTTTCAGTCTCTTTTTGCACAAGTGCCTTGTAATCATCATCTTTGTTTGATGAAGGGCACTTCAAGCCTTTCCTCTGAGATCCTGTGGCAACTACCACTGGCTCAACCAATGAGGATCCAGCTTTTTCCTCAGGAACAGAGCTGAGATTCAAAATAAATACGCTCTCTGGATCAGCCTCAGGAGGAACTGGCAGATTCTCCTCCTCAATCCAAGGCTCGCCATCCCCTACAACACCTTGAATACCATGGAGAGCTTGCGACTTCTCACCTCCAATGATGTCGAGGACCACATCTGTGTAATCTCCCCTCTTAAATGGCTTGTTGCCTGTTTGTGGGTTTTTGGTTTCAGCATGGTCCTTTGTTGCCCTGGCCTTAAGATTCTTCCACCGCCATTTGATTTGGTCTATGGTCCTTCTCTGGCCAGACCCTATGGCATTCACATTTTCTGTGATTAAAATCCAAACATCATTTTTCTTTTTGTTGGTATCCTTAGCAGAATTAAAACTTCCCACTATTGTTCTATAATGGGACCGAACACCCTCTAGTAGTGCATTGGTTTCAGCAGCAGTGAAGTTACAGCTTCTTGAGTCCATGGTTCCGTTGCTTTACTATAGTGAACATTGTTCATCAATTATAGGCCTTGGGTCCAATTGCCTCAATTGAACACAAGCCAAAACTAATCAGTTGGAATATGTGTGTTTGAAAAGACCATCTACACAGCCATATAAATCAGCCTTCTCAGAGGATTCACAGAGAGACAGTGAAATGGCAGGTGTTGTCCACCGCCACCACCACTTTGCCAGGAGAGGATACCGTCAAAGGGTGTATGTTGAACGTACCAAGCCACTGGAGCAATACACCACTGACGAGCTGTATGTCCGGTTTCGCTTTGGGAAGGCTGATATAGAGTACCTTGTGAACCTTCTCAGGCCAAAACTTCAACACAGAACCCAAAGGAGTCACGGTCTGTCTGTGGAAGACCAGATCCTCATTGCTCTCCGATTTTATGCATGTGGGACTTTCTATCAAGTTGTTGGTGACTATATGGGAGTGGTGAAATCAGCGGTGTGTGATGTGGTGAGAGATGTGTCAATCGCACTGGCCAGCCTGGTCAACGAATTTGTTTCTTTTCCAAAGGACAACCAGATTGCCCAGGCCAAGCGCAGCTTTTTTCTTTTGGGGAATATGCCCAATACTATTGGAGCAATCGACTGCACACATGTGCATATACAAGCACCTCGTGAGAATGAATGGGAGTTTATAAACAGAAAGGGGAGGCACAGCATCAATGTCCAACTTGTGTGTGATGCTGACCTCATCATCACCAACTGCGTTGTCAAGTGGCCTGGGTCTGTCCATGATGCACGCATCCTGAGGGAGAGCACTCTATATAGAGACCTCCAAACCAACCAACCGGATGGCATAATATTAGGAGACAGTGCCTACCCACTCCTACCATGGCTGATGACTCCTTTTCTAGCAGCAAATACACCGGCGCAGGCACGCTTCAACACTGCTCATTGCAGAGCAAGATGTGCAATTGAGCGTTTAAATGGAGTTCTTAAGAGGCGCTTGGCATGCCTTAACTACCTGAGAGCGGAACCACAGAACGTATGCAACATAAACCTTTCCTGTATTGTCCTGCACAACATCGCTACTAAGCGCAATGTCCCTCTCTGTGCTGACAATGATGCACCTGAGCCCCTTGGAGACCCTAACCAACCAGCAAACAGGACGTGCAACAAGGGATCCAATAGTTAGACACTATTTCTGATTTGGATTTGCATTTTTTTTTGGTTATTCTGTAATCATTGCATGCATCACTAATAAATATTCTAAAAACAAAAATATTTTCGATTTTGATGAATATATATATCAATTAGTGACAGAATAAAATTTATTGTTTTTGGTCAATTTTGGAGGATTATTTTATGAGGCCAAACTCTTTCTACTTTGCTGTAGGCCTATACTGAAAGGCTGAATACGTTAAAGCCTACCTTTTCACTGTAGCCTGACGGATGAACAAATAAAATTAAAACCTTATGAAAAAATAGGATATCTTGTAAGATACTGCATGATCCAAATATAGTATTATTTGATACATTTTTAAAGTTTTCATTACATTTTGGCCATGAAATCCACGCTGAATCCACCCTTCTGATGGGATCAATTTAATCCAGACTTTTTGGATCAAAGTGATCCAAATCCTACAAAAAAGTTCTGAAAAACCCAAACTAAAGGTTTGATCCGGATCAAAACCAAGATTGGATTACGTGATCTAATCCGATTATGCGATCCGTTTTTTCTTTTGAAAAACTCATTTTCAAGATTTGATCCAATCCGTTATCCAAAATCCTAGTGGATTACTTTTGAAAAACCGGGCCCTGGTCTTGATGAGATATAGGGCGGAGTATCATCTGCATAACAATGGAAGCTAACTCTGTGTTTTCTAATAATGTTGCCAAGGGGCAGCATGTATATGGATAAAAGCAAGGGTCCTAAAACCGATCCCTGATGTAATCCATAATTTACTTGCATGAGATTTGACGATTTCCCATTTAAATGGACGTATTGATATCTGTCTGTTAAGTAAGATCTGAACCATTGCAGTGCCTGTCCCTGAATACCGATATAATTGTGTAAACGATCTAGTAGTATTTTATGGTCTACAGTATCGAAAGCAGCACTAAGGTCAAGCAGGACTAAGAGTGAGATGTTACCTTTATCTGAAGCAATAAGGAGGTCATTTGTAATTCTAACGAGCGCAGTTTCAGTGCTGTGATGCGGTCTAAAGCCAGACTGAAACTTTTCGTTCATGTCATTATTTTGTAGGAAGGTACACAGTTGAGTGGACACTACTTTTTCTAGTATTTTAGTATGGGAGATTTGAAATCGGTCTATAGCTTCCACGTCCGTTGGGGTCTAAGTTTGTTTTTTTGATAAGAGGCTTAATTACAGCCAGTTTAAAAGGTCCTGGGACATGTCCTAGATTAATTGACAAGTTAATAATCTTATAAATGGGCTCAATTGCAAGAGGTAGTAACTCTTTTAATAAGGTAATTGGAATGGGGTCTAATAAGCATGTCGTCGGTTTGGATGTTGAAATAAGTTTAATTAAATCTTCCTGATTTACAGGAGAAAAACACTCTAGCTTTTCTTTTTGGGTGATGGTCGATACTAATTCTTCAGACACACTTGGAGGTTTGGTCTTAGCTATGTTGTCTCGTATTTTTTTTATTTTCTCTGCAAAAAAATCATGAATTCATTTCTACCAAGGTGCGGCGGAATAGCCAGGTCAGGTGAAGTCTGTTTGTTTGTTAATTTAGCAATTGTACTAAATAAAAACCTTGGATTGTTTTTGTTATTTTCTATGAGGTTACGGAAATGCTCGGCTTTTGCTGCTTTTAGTGCCTTTTTGTAGCAGTTTGCACTCTCTTTCCATGCAATTTTAAAATTTTAAAACCTCTAATTGGGTTTGTTTCCATTTGTGCTCCAGTTTACGGGTTTCTCTTTTAGGGCGCGAGTGGTGCTATTGTGCCATTGTGCTATGATCTTTTCATTCATCTTTCTTGACTTCATAGGTGCGAAAGCTTCTAATGTATTAGAGAAAATAGTGCCCATGTTGCTGGTCATGTCGTCGAGCGATTCTATATTTGTTGGCAAGGTTATTAAAGGAGTCAGATCTGGCAGGTTCCTTACGAAACTATTTTTAGTAGTTGAGGTGATTGTTCTACCCAGTCGATAACGAGATATACAACTGATTTCTGCAGTGCGCAGTGTACATGTATAAGATGGCGATGGGAAACATCGTCGCTCTGAGGTATAAAATCGATATTGGTTAGATCGGCTCTGTGAGATATAATCAAATCTAGTGTATGATTACATCGATGAGTAGGTCTATTGATGTATTGCGTTACACCACAAGAGTGTAGTAGCTCTTTAAATGCCACTGCTTACGGATCGTTAACACTATCTATGTGGATCTTAAAATCTCCGACAATCAGTACTTTATCGACGTTAACCACTAGGTCCGATAAGAAGTCTGCAAACTCTATCAGAAAAGGCCCAGGGGGTCTATTCACAGTAACTAATGTAAGAGAGAGCAATGGTTTTTTACTTTTGTTTGGAACAATTATGTTCAAAGCAAGCACTTCAAATGATGAAAGTCTCTAAATATTGTAGCGACACCACCATGTCGACCAACCGGACGTGGCTCATGCATATAATCGTAGCTTGGTGGAGTAGACTCATTTAGACCAAAATAATCATTTGGCTTAAGCTAGGTTTCAGTAAGGCAAAGTATATCAAAACTGTTGTCTGTGATCATTTCATTTACAATAACTGCCTTTGGAATAGAATCCACAGTGATTTAACAAAAGTAATCCAAATGACAAGAGATACTCGAAAAAGACCACGAGAGAGATGAGAGAGATGAGAGAGATGAGAGAGATGAGAGAGATGAGAGAGATGAGAGAGATGAGAGAGATGAGAGAGATCAACGAGATCAACGAGATCAACGAGATCAACGAGATCAACGAGATCAACGAGATCAACGAGATCAAGGCTAGAGATGACAAAGAGTTACAATAACCAAGCAAAGACTGAAAGACACAGAGTCTCTTAAATAGGCAACCTAATGGGGAGACAGGTGCAAACAATAACACTAATAACTGGTCTTGATTAGTGCAGTGATAGGACCCGATAGTGACCTCTAGTGGCCAAACAATAGAGTACAGAGCAAACCCTCACAAATAGACCAAGGCTTCATGGGATTTTTTGAAGAGGTCTTTATTGACACAACTAACTGATCAGTGGATCTGTAGTTCACATAAGTATTTTTTGTGTTAGTGTTTCATGTTGTGTTCTGTTGGTGATTTAAAAGAGTTTGTGTTGTATACGTTGCATAGAGGACTGTTGTCAGTGTTTATAGTCTGTGAAACATGATGATCTTGATGCTGTGCTTCATTCACATGTAAAACTTCTGAGCACGATCATTGTTAAACTGGCCTTTTTTCACACATGAATTACATGAACAGGGCTAGACCTTAAAGAACTAAAATATTGAAGTAGTGCTGTAGACCAGTGGTTCTCAATTCTGGCCCGTGAGATCCATTTTCCTGCAGAGTTTATCCCCAACTCTGATATAAAACACCTGAACAAGCTAATCAGCGTCTTTACAATAGATGCGTTCAACTTAATGCGGCGCTACGCAAATCTCTCATCGTATGACATTTAATTACCGCAAAAGAGATTCAAGTGCAGATTGCGCGGTACGCATTTTGTATAGCTCTCGCGGTACTTTAATGCGATATGCCAAACAATCTGTGCAGCCCAACATTAGGTTGAACGCGTCTGTTCCTGAAGTCACTGATTAGCCTGTTCAGGTGTTTTATCAGAGTTGGTGCTGAACTCGGGAGGAAAGTGGATCTCGCGGGCCAGAGTTGAGAACCACTGCTGTAGACTTTATGGGGCGGTTTCCCATCCAGGGCCTACATCTAGTCTCAGTCTAAGTTCAATGTTAGAGCTGTCTTTAGTGGAAACAGCTTGCACTGACATCTCTAAAAATCTCTTCAAATCAGTGTCTTTGTTATATTCGTCTTTAAGGCATGTTCATAAAAAGAACTAAATTAGTCTCTTACTAGTCCCTGTTTGGGAAACCACCCCATTAAATGCTGGTGGAATATGTGTTAACATTGATTTACATTTTAACGTGTTCAAGTTTGAATTGCAGATGAGCCGAGAGAAGAGATATTGAACTACACAAAACAGCAGTGAGGTCATTTAAAGTCAGTAGAAACAAAACATGAGCTAAGTAAGACACAAAAATCAATGCAACAGTTTACATTAGTGTTTTTGAGTTATGACGACTAATAAATTCAAGTTCGACCAATAAACAATATTAAGTTGATCCAATGGCCTTTTCTCTTCAATCAAATGATTTCTTAAGTAAAAATTAAGTGAACTTAATAAATTGTATTTAGTACTAAAAAACGTAATAAGATACTTAGTTTAATACTAAAACTCATAAAAGTCAAGTTGTTACTAATATTTGTTTTTATTACTGATTCAATCATATACTGTTATCATACAGAGAGGAGCCAGAGAGAGAGAGCAGGTAAATTAAACAGTTTTAATGATTATCCAGGTTTTACACAGAGTGGTGAAACAGGTATATAGTTCATCCAAAGTCCATTGGATGGGGGCTAACAATCATGTCTGGAGGAAGAATAGTTTCGGGAGGTGATGACTGATGGTCCGGTTGATATAGATGGGATAGAGCGTTGGCTTGAGTGTTCTTGGTTCTGGGAAGGTAGGTTACCAGAGAGTTAAACCGGTTGAAAAAACGGGCCTGGATCTGTTATGACTTGGAATGGATGGTTCGACCTCTCTAGCCATTCCCTACACTCCTCGAGGCGGAGTTTAATGGCCAACAGCTCTCTGTTCCCGATGTCATAAATCTGCTCCGCCGGGGATAGTTTGCGGCAGAAGTAGGCGCAGGGGTGAAGTGAAGGAGGCTCTCCAGAATGTTGGAACTGTACTGCAAAGTTGTACTTTGTGAGGGTCAGGAAGTACTAAGGTGGATGCACCATGCTGGGACATAGAACAACCGTTTACCTAAAGGCAAAATTCTTCTGAACAATGGTAACCACTCAAAAATTTGGACATAAAATATAATAAACTGCTCTTAATATCAAAGATAAATGAACATTAAACACTGACAAGTGACTTCGGTCTCGGATCTCGGGGGTTCAGAATCTAAGTGGACCCGTAAAGACCTCTACTCTGGGGAGCCTTGATATCCTGAAATCAACCTAACCCTAAGTTATCTAGCCAATGACATGGGGTTTCTACAATTTATTTATCTAAGATTTAATATTGTTACACTATTTTTACACTATTTTACACTATTTTTACACTATTTTTACACTATTTTTACACATTTGGCAATTTGATCCAAAGGGACGTTTGAATTGCTGGTGCAACGCACTACCGACTGAGGTACAGGAGGACCAAATGAAACATCAACAAAGATCATTTCATTCACTAATTTATTGACTTTTGTTGATAATTGAAATCAATCTTGCAAAGAAAACACAAAAGTTGTTTTCTTGATGTGTATCTGGTGTTTTCCTGGTAAGAGTTCAACATTTCCATGTGCAGTTAATGATTCGTACCATTTTCATTACACCAGGTTTACGCTCTTGTGTGGTTCATGATGGAATGATACGCGCTTGCTGAAAATCATTTGACTGTTGTGATGAAGCATATAATAAACAGTTTATTGGTATGAATGAAATTGTTCACTGGTTAACAACTAGAAGATTCCTGGTTCGAGTCCCAACTGGGACGGGAAGCCTTCCTGTGTGGAGTTTGCGTATTCTCCCAAACCAAAATGTTATTATTAATTTTTATTCATTTATAAAACAAATATTTATATTTGCTGGGTTCTGCAGTAGATTATACCTCAGACATCTACAGTGAAACATTCTGGTATGAGGGGCCAGTGCCCAATGAGTTAAAAAAAACTCTTTTACACATCCAAAGACGTCATCATGAGGGTGGAGTGAGTGACAGTCAGATGTCCAGAGGGATGTACTGATGTATTGCTAGAAGAGTGAAGAAGAGAGGAGGACTCTCACACTGAGTGAAATCTTCATCTGTAACCCCAGAGGTAAGTTCTGCTCATAACACATAAGAAACTCAATTCTCTTCTCTTCTCTATTCTCATATTCATTTTGTTTAGTAGTGAGATAAAAAACCCATCCAACTGATTTTACTTTCTGGTGAGTATATCTCACATCATCTGATAGAACACACAAACATCTCAACATTATACATGCTGTCAGTCGTTCTTCATTCGAATTCTCAAAAGTATTCTTCAAAAGTTTAGAAATAAAGACCAAATAGTAAACTTAATGTAGTAGAGCAGGCGGGGCGAGACCGTGGTTCGAGACTGGTGAGTAATTGTGAATGAGCGCCAGCTGTGCGCACACCGGGCTCGAATCATGAAGGAGATTGGGAGCATATAAGCGAATGAGCGACCGGACCATCGAAGAGAGAGGACCGGGCCCGGACACATGTTAAGTTTATATTCATGTTTGTGTTGCCGGCAGTTGTCCGTGAGGGTCTTTTATACTTTGTAATTATTTGATTAAATGTTTTAATGTTTGCAGGTTCCCGCCTCCTTCCTTCCTTTTATTGAACGTAATTACACTTAATTTATCCGATTTTTTAGATAAAAGTGTAAATTTTTCATTTTTGTTCAACAGGTCTTGTTTCTGTTCCAGGTAGTTTAGCAGGTGATTTATTTATAAATGTAGAATGATGTAAATTATCATTTTAATTGTTCACTCATTGCTGTAAGTTTGTGGTTAGATGACAGTTTAATTCTCATGAGAATGTGTCTCTAATGCTTCATTCTGGTAGGTCTTTATTTTTAATCATCACTCATCTAGACGCTCAGTCTTTTAAGAACTTCAACTGGAAATATCATCGATAGATTCAGATTTTTGCAGAAAAATTATTATTATTTAATTCATTTTAGATTGATACAATATAGATTATTTTGGAGCAATATATACAAGTTCTGATTTGAGTCATAAATTATAAATAAATGTGTGTTGCAAAACTTTCAAGTGAAACATTCTTATTATTAAATAGTTAATAAAGTATCAGAGAGATATTTCAATGTGAAGTTTTTCAGTTGTGAGTCTGTGGTTTATGTGTGTTGTCTCAAATGAATAAGCAATGAATAAAACTGATAGAACACATACACTATGTTGAAAAAGACAATGATAAAGTCCTCATATTCATCTTTTAATGTTGTCATGACTTTATATATATCTACAGACGGACTGAATAACTGCATTCTACTATAAATATTCTAGAGAATTTAGGTTTTAAAGGAACAGCGACACAATCATCCACATATCCCTGGGCAGATCAAAATATGTGGACAGCTCAAAATGCCATAGATGGTGTCAGAAATGGAGGAGACCCAGATGATGTTCCATACTGCTCTCACACATCACTTGAAAGTAACCCATGGTGGAGGCTGGATCTTCAGGATTATTATGACATCAGTACAGTCATCATCACTCCTAGATCAGGAGCAGAGATTCGTATCGGAAACTCACTGGAGAACAATGGAAACAACAATCCCATGTAAAGTTATTCATGAAATCACTTGAACACTTTTCATTGATTGATTGAAACATATCTATAGAGATTCAGTGATTTTCTCTCTCTAGATGTGCTGTGACTCCTGATTTTCTACTTGGTCAAACCATCAGTTTCTCATGTCATTGGATGAAGGGACGTTATGTGAATGTGGTCATGGCTGGATGTACATATCATCTCATGATGTGTGAGGTGGAGGTCTATGGAGGTAATTTGTTTAAAATGTACTGTACGGTAGAGTTGGTGCGTTTAACATTTTACTTGTAAATATTAATTATAATGAACGATTTCAGTCATCACTCTTTGTTATGTAATTTCCCTTAAAATTCATTGATATTGTGATTATTTTACCCATGATGTTTACCTCAGTGTGATATATTTGTTAATGGCACTGTGTTGTGTATGTGTGTTGATATGAGTTGATGTGAATGTATGAATGAGACTGAAGTCAGTAAATGAGTGATTGATTTAAGAAGCTCCTGAAGAAAATCATCTGTTTGTATTCTCTTCATCTCAATAACAGCTGCTCCACTACACACATATATTCAGACTTATTTACATTTACATTAGAATTTACATTTAGGCATTTGGCAGACGCTTTTATCCAATGCGACTTACATTGCTTTATCCTATACATTTAACATAGGTATTTGCAATCCCCTGGGCTCGAACCCACAACCTTGTTATACTGTCTCTGTGTAAACTTCAAAAACGAGAATTTGTAAAAACGATGATTTCATGTGTATTACATTTTCCTTTGCAAAGTAAATGTGATGATTTAAGAGAGAAGTGATATGTGAGACTGTTTGATGTGTGTAAATATATGAGATAAGTGATGATGAGAATGATGCTTTTGAGAAATACACACCTGTTCTGTAGGAGCCATACTTACCACCTTATTTAATTTTTATAAATATGTTAATTTAAATCTAGTATGCTGTTATACTGTTAATTGTTTATTGCTCGGAGTGTGTGCCCTCTATAGGTGAGAGGGGAAAGTTGAATAAAGGAAAGGCCGCCCCTGACAGGAAGGGGGCGCTGGTGCAAGAGCACACAGTTTTTTGACCGTGCACATGGAGCTAGGGTGGCATGGTGCAACGAACCTGCAAGCGGCCACAAAGAGTTGTTTGTTTCATTTTTTAATAATGCATCTATATTTCTGATTTAATAAACTTCAGTTATTTGTTTGGAACATCAACACGCCTCTCTGGATCTATTTATGGTACGCGTCAGAATCACAACATCAGCATCTCCCACAGTGGACAAGAAACAAGGATTAAGAATAGGAAACTTGTTTTTACCACTACAAAATGTCAAAAAACTTGCTTTGAAAATAGAATATGTTTGAGAAAAGGAGGATTATCCATAAACTTGAATGGAGTGGATGGACTGTTTGAAGACCACATGGCATTGGAAGCAGAGAACAAAGGAGACTTCTCAAAGAGGTATGTGCTTGCGGAAACAATGTGCCGAGTTAAATTTGAATGTTATTGGAAACACTTTCAAGTTTGATGCTGCAAACAGTGAATGAAAGGATTAATTTGATGACAGAGTTCAAAAGTCTTGATATATGCTATTTTAAAGAGGAATCAGAGAAAATTTTTGGAAAAAGGATATTTGCTTGTTTGAAACAAAATGGATGAGTCTATTCATGAACAATCCCCAAACTCCGCTCAAAAGGACTTGAATGAGGTTGCTGCTCGTTTGAAAGCCTCTAGAGCAGGCAAGATGGCACATCTTACAAGGAGAATTAATATCGTTATCTCTTTGATGACTGATGCTGAATATCTTGAAGTAAAGGGAAACATGATGAAGTTCAATGAAATGTTTGTTGAATTCAAGTCTCTTCAAGAATCATATGTACAAGTGTTAAGTGAAGAGGATAAAGTTGAAGATTTGAAAACCTGGTATGAACCAAGAATGAAGCAAGTTGAAATTTTCATGTCTACCGTTGAGAAGTGGATGTCTACTATTCAACAACCTGACTCTCAAACCATTATTCAAGCTTCTTCTTCTTTAAAAGTGAATGACCAACTAAATGATGAAGATAACACTTCAGTTGTTTTTTCTGTGCGTAGCAGTAGATCTGGTAGATCTAGCAGATCAAATTTAAGCAGATCAAGTGTGTCAACATCAGCGCGTATCTGTGCAGAGGCAGAGAGGGCAGCTTTACTCGCCAAAGCCAATGCACTGCCACAAAAACATGCTATAGAGAAGAAAGAGGAGGAACTTAAAAAGGAGGTGTGGAAAATTCAAGCAGAAATTGCAGCAAGCACAGCAAAAATCGAGTATCTCAAGAATGCAGATACATCAATAACCAATGGAAATGCTGTCGAAGAAGATGCCATGAATGTGTATTGTAAGGAGATGTTGGATAAAACTCTATCCAGTGCAACAAATGCACAAGATGTGCGCCCAAAGGAGACTTTTCATGGACTCTCTACAGCACCAACTCAAACGGCAAGACATTCTTATCCTCAGAACAGCAATGCAATTCAACAGACCACCACCGTGAACACTGACTCCAAATCCTCTGCACAAATCTTTCATACAGTTCAAGCAAGATCTCTACAAAGTAGAGATTCATCTTCATCAAATGTCATTCAAGGGCCTGATCTTGCTAGAATTCTTCAAAAACAAAACAACTTGACAGACATGCTTGTGAAACAACAACTTCTTTCCACCTTACCAAGAGGAGAAATTCCAATCTCTGTTGGAGATATTTTGCAGTACAGGTCATTCCTTCATTCTTTTAAGCACATCATTGAAACTAAAACCGATGATAATGCAGACAGGCTGCACTTTCTCCTTCAGTACACAAGGGGACTACCACAGGAGCTGGTAAGAAGTTGCCAACACATGTCACCGAACCAAGGTTACCAAAAGGCAAAGCAGCTATTGAAAGAACACTTTGGTAATGCATATAGGATTTCATGTGCTTATATCGAGAACGCACTCTCCTGGCCTTCAATAAAACCAGAAGATCCAAAGGCTTTACAGGCTTTTGCATTGTTTCTTAGAAGCTGCTGCAATAGTATGGAAGACTTGGAGTTCATGGAAGAACTGGACACAGTCTCCAATATGAGGAGTATTGCTTTCAAGCTCCCATACAAGCTCAGAGAGAGGTGGCGTTCAAAGGCATTGGAGTTGCAAGAACAGCGGTCGAACAAGGTAAAGATGGTTGATCTAGTCAGCTTCATTGAAAAACAAGCTAACATTGTCTCAGACCCAATATTTGGTGAAATCCAAGACTCAAGCCCAAGCAAAGGAAAGCCCAAAGTATTGATACCCAAATCCAAAGGCAGTTTTGCTACCAATGTGCATGTGAACTCACCACAAACCACATCTAAGGATTTAAAGCCAATGTCATGTCTCTATTGTGACAATGGACATGACTTGATGTCATGCTTACAGTTTGAAAAGCAGCCACATAGGGAGAAGATCAACTTTGTTAGACAGAATGGAATCTGTTTTGGGTGTTTAACCAAAGGAGGACATTTGAGTAAAGACTGCTCACAGCATCTTAACTGCTCCATATGCAACAAACTGCATCCAAGTGTGTTACACATTAAAGCATTGGAATCATCAAAACAACTTAAGAAAACACCTGTGAGTAGCACACAGGTCTTTCTTCAAGATGGTAATCATGCTGGAGTCAGAAACATGCAGACTTACACAGAATGTTTGTTGTCGATTGTACCAGTACAGATTAAAAGTTCAAAAGGAAGTAAGATTCTGCAAACATATGCCTTTCTTGATCCTGGTAGCTCGGCAAGCTTCTGTACAGAGGATCTTATGAGGAAACTGAACATTACTGGAAGAAAGACCAATATTCTTCTTCGAACAATGAGCCAAGATAAGTCTGTGCCCTCTTACATTGTCAGTGGGTTGGAAGTTTCTTCACTGGAAGAAATTAACTTCATCCACCTGCCAGAAGTCTACACCCAAAAGATCATGCCTGTTGACACCTGTAATATTCCCACAAAGGAAGAACTATCTAAATGGTCATACCTTAGTCGGGTACAGTTTCCTAGGATTCCAGCCAAGGTGGAGTTGTTGATTGGAAGCAATGCTCCCAAAGCCATTGAACCTTGGGAAATCCTTAACAGCCAAGAGGATGGGCCATATGCAGTTAAGACCCTACTAGGATGGGTTATTAACGGTCCTTTACAAGGCAAAAGTACTGCAAACAGGAACAGCTGTGATGGTGTTGTTGTTAACAGAATTTCTGTCTCGAACTTGGAAGAAATGTTGCTGCAACAATACAATCATGATTTTAATGAGAGGTCAAGGGAAGAGAAAGCTGAAATGTCAATAGAAGACAAAAGATTCATCAAGATCGCAGAACAGTCGATAAAGTAAAAAAATGGACATTACACTCTTGATCTACCTTTTAGGAAGGACGACACAGCATTGCCTGACAATTACCAAGTGGCAGAACAGCGACTTCAAAGTTTGAAAAGAAAGTTCAAGAGGAATGAAAAATTCTAAACCGACTACACTGAATTTCTAACAGAAGTAATAAATAAGGGCTATGCTGAAGTGGTGCCACAACAAGAGCTACAAAGATGTGGAACATCGAATGATGGTACATCTATTTGGGGCAGTCTCATCCCCCAGCTGTGCAAACTTTGCTCTAAGACAAACAGCCAAAGACAACAAAAACGGTTTTCGAACTGAGGTGATAAACACTGTTGAAAACAACTTCTATGTAGACGATTGCTTGAAGTCCCTTCCAACAGAGCATGAAGCAATAACATTGGTGAAAGATCTAACATCTCTCTGTCAAACAGGAGGATTCCATCTCACAAAATGGGTGAGTATCAGTCGCACTGTTCTTGCACATATTCCAAAGGAAGACAGAGCTAAGAATGTAAGGGAATTGGATCTTGACAGGGAAAAGCTTCCCACTGAAACAGCTCTTGGATTGTTGTGGTGTGTGGAGAATGATATCTTTAAATTCAATATCACTGTCAAATGCAAATCCCACACCCGAAGAAACGTACTATCAGTTGTAAGCTCCATCTATGATCCACTTGGATTTTTGAGTCCCTTTACTCTACCTGCCAAATTGCTTATCCAAGACCTCTGTAGGAGTAAATGTGGTTGGGATGAGGAAATGCCACAGGCCGCAGTGGATAAATGGACAAAATGGATAAAGGATCTTGATGAGATTAAAGATTTCAGAGTGGCACGTTGTGTAAAACCAACTGGTTTTGGAATGCTGAAGCAAGCAGAGCTGAATCATTTCTCTGATGCTAGTGAACAAGGATACGGCATAGTGAGTTACTTGAGACTGACTGATGATATGCACATTGTACATGTGTCTTTCATGTTGGGGAAAGCCAGAGTGGCTCCACTTAAGCAAGTCACAATTCCGCGTCTAGAACTTACAGCTGCAGTGCTAGCAGTCAGAGTGGACATTATGGTAAGGAAAGCTTTGGAGATAGATCTCGAAAGCTCAACCTTTTGGACTGATAGTCAGTCAGTGCTGAAATACATTGCAAATGAGAATGCAAGATTCCGCACATTTGTAGCTAATAGGATCTCCGTTATTAGAGAAAACACAGATGTAACTCAGTGGAAATTCATCAGAACAAAGCAGAACCCTGCTGACCTAGCATCAAGAGGGGTGAGTGCCGGCACATTGGTGAAGTGCAAAGAGTGGATCCATGGACCAGACTTTCTATGGAAGAGAGAAGAGGAATGGCCCAAAGAGTCCCTGGGACCCATCTCTCTCTCACTTGAGGATCTTGAAGTTAAAAGGAACACCACTGTTTATAGTACTATCATTAAAGAAAAGGAAAATCCTACCAGCCAATTGCTTAACTATTTCTCAAGTTGGATAAAGCTAAAGTTGGCAGTACCATGGTTCTTGAAGTTCAAGAATATCCTTCGCTTGCTCACTGCAAAAAGAAAAGAAATACAGGCAACCTGCGTGAATAAGGACACTCAGAGCCAAAACAAGGTATATAATGAAATTAAAGCATTTAAGACATCACTTTGTGGACAATCCGTATGCCTGGATGATCTCTTGAAAGCAGAAAAGGCCATCGTTGAGTTTTGCCAGAAACAAAGGTATTCAGAGGAAACGTCAAGAATTGAAAAGACATCACTTGTTGGAAAGCGAGTGAATAGATTTAGCAGCCTATACAAGCTAGATCCTGTGATGGATAATGGAGTTTTGAGGGTTGGAGGAAGGTTGGACAAGTCTGCAATGCCTGAGGAAACCAAGTGACCAATAATACTTCCAAAAGATCTTCACATCTCCACACTTATCCTTCAACACATACACGAACAGCTCGGACATGCAGGCAGAAACCATGTTCTCTCACACCTGAGAAAGAAATATTGGATTATAAATGCCAATTCTGCAGCCCGCAAAGTTCTGTCTAAATGTGTTGTGTGCAAGCGTGTAAGAGGAAAGATTGGAGAGCAAAAGATGGCAGATTTACCAAAAGAAAGACTACAAGCTGATCTTCCACCTTTCAGCAATGTTGGTGTTGACTACTTTGGACCTTTCGTGACAAAAAGAGGTAGAGCTCAGGTTAAAAGATATGGGGTTATTTTCACTTGCATGACAAGCAGGGCAGTTCACCTAGAAATGGCTCACTCACTGAATACAGATTCCTGCATTGACGCTTTAAGAAGATTCGTAGCCAGAAGGGGCCAAGTACTGCATATTCGATCAGATAACGGGACTTACCTGGTGGGTGCAAAAAGAGAGTTACAGAATTCACTTTCAGAATGGAACCAAAGCAGAATCCAGAAAGTAATGCTCCAGAAAGGAATTCAGTGGACTTTTAATCCTCCAACAGCCTCGCATCATGGGGGAGTATGGGAGAGGCTCATTCGAATGGTGAGACAGATCTTATGCTCTATTTTACAACAACAACAACACACCCTCGATGATGAAGGACTACAAACACTCTTTTGTGAAATCGAAGCAATTTTAAATAGTCGTCCCATTACCACATTGTCTAATGACTATCATGATCTAGAACCTTTGACACCAAATCACATTCTTCTGCTGAAGTCTAGCCCTACATTGCCACCTGGATTGTTTCAAAGGTCAGACGTATACAACCGACGTCGGTGGAGGCAAGTACAATATTTAGCAGACCTGTTTTGGAAGAGGTGGTCCCAAGAATACTTACCATTACTACAGGAACGACAGAGATGGTTTACTGCAAAAAGAGGACTGCAGAAAGGAAATATTGTGCTGCTCGTGGACAGTTCAGCACCTCGTGGATCGTGGCCTATTGGGAAAATAACAGAAGTTTTTCCTGATTCCAAAGGACTCATAAGAACTGTTCAACTCAAGACTAAGACTGGTTTCTTGGAAAGACCTGTAACCAAGCTGTGCCTACTATTGGAAGATGCAGAAAATTAGATCTGAACCATAGAAGTGCCTACTATTTAAAGATGAGTATTCATTTTTTCTTTAAGAAGCTCACTTTGGCTCCATTTACATTTAATGTATTGTAATTGATGCTCAAGCGCTCAATTAGGGGGCGGGTGTAGGAGCCATACTTACCACCTTATTTAATTTTTATAAATATGTTAATTTAAATCTAGTATGCTGTTATACTGTTAATTGTTTATTGCTCGGAGTGTGTGCCCTCTATAGGTGAGAGGGGAAAGTTGAATAAAGGAAAGGCCACCCCTGACAGGAAGGGGGCGCTGGTGCAAGAGCACACAGTTTTTTGACCGTGCACAGGGAGCTAGGGTGGCATGGTGCAACGAACCTGCAAGCGGCCACAAAGAGTTGTTTGTTTCATTTTTTAATAATGCATCTATATTTCTGATTTATAAACTTCAGTTATTTGTTTGGAACATCAACACGCCTCTCTGGATCTATTTATGGTACGCGTCAGAATCACAACATCAGCATCTCCCACAGTGGACAAGAAACAAGGATTAAGAATAGGAAACTTGTTTTTACCACTACATGTTCTTTACTAGAAGATGTTATAAAATATATTGTTTATTTCATCTAACTGACTGAATCTTTGTTTTATTTACAGGTTCTTGTGTTAAACATCTTTAACTGGATACACAAACTGAATCTTTAATGTAATGATTTATTTTATTCACTGATTTCTATTATTGTTCTTCTCTATTATTGATGGTGTGAATGACGTGGTGTTCACATCACTGCTGAATGTCATCATTTCAATCTCATTATAGTCTGTCTCATTGTATTTGTGTTGTGCAGTTGTGTGTCAAAGCCTGAGATAAAGTGTGTAGAACAACAATAGTGTGTCAATATAGTTAGTTCTTTTAATAGCATCACATCTTAAACATGTAAGATCCTTTTAAACTCTGATGATAGATTTCTATTTCCTCAGTTTTATTTACTCTTGTTTATTTTCTCTAAACTGCTCATATCTGTGCATTGTGTATAAAAGTGACACATCATCAGGTGTTGTGTGTCTTCTGTGGTGAAGTGTGTCAGATGTGTGCTGCACTGCTGCATCTTCAGCTCCTGCTTACAGTCTTCTGAGCTTTTCTTCAACATATTAAAGTCTTGATCAATACGGCTCAGATCAGTCAACAATTATTCACTTTATATCTTTATGAAACACACGTGTTGTTTGCATTATTGTCTTGCTGTATGAAGCTCAGTACATTTTAAGCATTTGATGAAACGAGCAGCTTTTTCTGTTCAATTCTGAATATGTATAGAGGAGAAATCTTTGCATATCCAATGTTTCTCCAAAAAG
Organism: Triplophysa bombifrons; assembly: GCA_029783895.1. Taxonomy (NCBI): domain Eukaryota; kingdom Metazoa; phylum Chordata; class Actinopteri; order Cypriniformes; family Nemacheilidae; genus Triplophysa; species Triplophysa bombifrons. The sequence goes on from CM056448.1 coordinate 4,605,489, forward strand.
AGTTCCAGAGTGCTACATTTTTGGTCATGGATGTGACCTGCCGTTATGTGCCATACCTAGAGAAGGTGTCAGAGGTCCTGACTCATCTTCAGCCTCTTAAGAAAATGAGACATTGCTTGTCCGTGATGCATGCAAAAGCACACAATACAAAATGCGAGGTGATGCTTTTAACTACACTGTAAAAAAAACGGAAATTTTCCGGCAGCTGGGGCGCTGGAAAAAAATCCGTAAAAGTTACAGAAAATATCCGTTACATAAAATTATTATTGTTATTATATTATATTATTGTATTATATTATTGTTATTTCCTGTAGTTATAAATACAGTTTTTATCTGTAATTTTACAAAAGATTTTACAGTTTTATCTGTAAAAAACCCCCGTTAAAAAACGGAAATTTTCGGGCAGCTAGAAGCCGGAAAAAATCCGTAAAAGTTACAGAAAATATCCATTACAGTTATTTTCTGTAGTTATACAAACAGTTTTTATCTGTAATTTTACACAAGATTTAACAGTTTTTATCTGTTATTTTACACAAGATTTTACAGTTTTAAACTATGCTTTATATGTTTTATACTTCTTGAGCTTCTAAATGTTCAATTTAAGATCTAAAGATTAAAGATGTAGAAACAATAAAAGTACAAATTAAATCACAGATTCAAATAATAAGCCTCAAGTTGATTGTTTTTCAGGTCTACATAAAAAGACTGCTTGTTTTTAAACAATAATGGACCCATACAAATTTTTATCAAATGCATGAGTATACCAATATAAAAGTTCCTGTATGAAGCAGGGAATCGCTTTCCAAAGGCACTAGTTTCTGCCGTGGCAGGAGGCTACGGCCTGGATGTGCACATAACCACAAAGACATGAATGCGAAGACCTGTTCAGTAGTGAAAATTTTATTTTGTGTTCAAATTATAAATACACATATTATTATGAATACGCATGGTGTGTGTAAAGACCTTCTGTGAGCTGAAATCATTACCTGTTATTGTTTTACCCGCACTAAAATTTTGACTGATATGTGTGGAATATTTCATGAAAATACATGATGAATCTTGTTAAACAGACTCGCTTTTATTTCTTGCAGGAGAATAATAAAAATAATCTCAAACTTGTCTTTAAAAGCTACAACTCACCAAAATCTCACTGATAACATTATTAAAACAACGAAACAGTACAAGAGAACAACATCATGGACAGGTTTAAACAATTCATGCAATAAAACTGATGATCAACAATTAAAATACTTGCATACATCTACACAAGTGAAAAAGTGAAATTTAAAACAACAGAACCAAATGTATTCAAGTCAGTCAAACATTTTAGGAGAATAGAAAAGGGGGAGTATAATGTGGGACTATTTTTACTCCATCCATTCAAAATCTGCAATTTTTGAAAACAGAGAAATAACCTTTGGACTGACCTTTTGGTTTCTTGATGTTCTCTTTTCAATTTTGGATCCCTTCTCTGGGTTTATCTTGAAAAGGCATGTGTTGCATAAAAAAAATAAACGACTGCAACATAATTCTCAAAGTAATAGATTACCATCAAAATGAAAATGCTGTATGTACTCACCCTGTTGTCATTTAAACCTGTGTGATTTTTATTCTTCTGTGAAACACAAAAGATATTTTGAAAAATGTTTGTTACCAAAACCTTTTGTCCCCATTGACTTCTATTATATAGACACAAAACTAATGCAAGCCAATGGGGACTGACGGGTTTCCGTTACCAACATTTTCTTCTTCTGTGTTTTGCTGAAGAGAGAGAGTCACAAAGGTTTTAAATGGAAAAGGGTGTGAATTTGCATTTTGATGGTGAACTATACCTATATAATATATTAGCAATAAAAATAGTGAGTATGTGAGGATGTGTGTGTTTGAGAGTGAGTGTATGTGAGGATGTGAGTGTATGTGAGTGAGTGTGTGTGTGGATATGTGTGTTTGAGAGTGAGAGTATGTGAGGATGTGAGTGTATGTGAGTGAGTGTGTGTGAGGATGTGTGTGTTTGAGAGTGAGAGTATGTGAGGATGTGAGTGTATGTGAGTGAGTGTGTGTGGGGATGTGTGTGTTTGAGAGAGAATGTATGTGAGGATGTGAGTGAGTGTATGTCAGGATGTGTGTGTTTGAGAGTGAGTGTATGTGAGGATGTGTGTGTATGTGAGTGAGTGTGTGTGAGGATGTGTGTGTATGTGAGTGAGTGTGTGTGAGGATGTGTGTGTATGTGAGTGAGTGTATGTGAGGATGTGTGTGTATGTGAGTGAGTGTGTGTGGGGATGTGTGTGTTTGAGAGTGAGAGTATGTGAGGATGTGAGTGTATGTGAGTGAGTGTGTGTGAGGATGTGTGTGTTTGAGAGTGAGTGTATGTGAGGATGTGTGTGTATGTGAGTGAGTGTGTGTGGGGATGTGAGTGTATGTGAGTGAGTGTGTGTGAGGATGTGTGTGTTTGAGAGTGAGTGTATGTGAGGATGTGTGTGTATGCGAGTGAGTGTATGTGAGGATGTGTGTGTATGTGAGTGAGTGTGTGTGAGGATGTGTGTGTATGTGAGTGAGTGTATGTGAGGATGTGTGTGTATGTGAGTGAGTGTGTGTGGGGATGTGTGTGTTTGAGAGTGAGAGTATGTGAGGATGTGAGTGTATGTGAGTGAGTGTGTGTGAGGATGTGTGTGTTTGAGAGTGAGTGTATGTGAGGATGTGTGTGTATGTGAGTGAGTGTGTGTGGGGATGTGAGTGTATGTGAGTGAGTGTGTGTGAGGATGTGTGTGTTTGAGAGTGAGTGTATGTGAGGATGTGTGTGTATGTGAGTGAGTGTGTGTGGGGATGTGTGTGTTTGAGAGTGAGTGTATGTGAGGATGTGTGTGTATGTGAGTGAGTGTGTGTGGGGATGTGTGTGTTTGAGAGAGAATGTATGTGAGGATGTGAGTGAGTGTATGTGAGTGAGTGTGTGTGAGGATGTGAGTGAGTGTATGTGAGGATGTGTGTGTATGTGAGTGAGTGTGTGTGGGGATGTGTGTGTTTGAGAGTGAGTGTATGTGAGGATGTGAGTGTATGTGAGTGAGTGTGTGTGAGGATGTGAGTGTATGTGAGTGAGTGTGTGTGGGGATGTGTGTGTATGTGAGTGAGTGTGTGTGAGGATGTGTGTGTTTGAGAGTGAGAGTATGTGAGGATGTGAGTGAGTGTATGTCAGGATGTGTGTGTTTGAGAGTGAGTGTATGTGAGGATGTGAGTGTATGTGAGTGAGTGTGTGTATGTGAGTGAGTGTATGTCAGGATGTGTGTGTTTGAGAGTGAGTGTATGTGAGGATGTGTGTATGTGAGTGAGTGTGTGTGGGGATGTGTGTGTTTGAGAGTGAGAGTATGTGAGGATGTGAGTGAGTGTATGTGAGGATGTGAGTGTATGTGAGTGAGTGTATGTGAGGATGTGTGTGTTTGAGAGTGAATGTATGTGAGAATGTGAGTGTATGTGAGTGAGTGTGTGTGTGTGGATGTGTGTGTTTGAGAGTGAGTGTATGTGAGAATGTGAGTGTATGTGAGTGAGTGTGTGTGTGTGGATGTGTGTGTTTGAGAGTGAGTGTATGTGAGGATGTGAGTGTTTGAGAGTGAGTTTATGTGAGGATGTGTGTGTATGAGAGTGAGTGTATGTGAGGATGTGTGTGTATGTGAGTGAGTGTATGTGAGGATGTGAGTGTATGTGAGTGAGTGTATGTGAGTGAGTGTATGTCAGGATGTGTGTGTTTGAGAGTGAATGTATGTGAGGATGTGAGTGTATGTGAGTGAGTGTGTGTGTGGATGTGTGTGTTTGAGAGTGAATGTATGTGAGGATGTGAGTGTATGTGAGTGAGTGTATGTGAGGATGTGTGTGTATGTCAGGGTGTGTGTGTTTGAGAGTGAGTGTATGTGAGTGAGTGTGTGTATGTCAGGGTGTGTGTGTTTGAGAGTGAATGTATGTGTGGATGTGTGTGTTTGAGAGTGAGTGTATGTGAGGATGTGAGTGTATGTGAGTGAGTGTGTGTGGGGATGTGTGTGTATGTCAGGGTGTGTGTGTTTGAGAGTGAATGTATGTGAGGATGTGAGTGTATGTGAGTGAGTGTATGTGAGGATGTGTGTGTATGTCAGGGTGTGTGTGTTTGAGAGTGAGTGTATGTGAGTGAGTGTGTGTATGTCAGGGTGTGTGTGTTTGAGAGTGAGTGTATGTGAGGATGTGAGTGTATGTGAGTGAGTGTGTGTGGGGATGTGTGTGTTTGAGAGTGAGAGTATGTGAGTGTTTGAGAGTGAGAGTATGTGAGGATGTGAGTGAGTGTATGTGAGGATGTGTGTGTATGTGAGTGAGTGTGTGTGGGGATGTGTGTGTTTGAGAGTGAGTGTATGTGAGGATGTGAGTGTATGTGAGTGAGTGTGTGTGGGGATGTGTGTGTTTGAGAGTGAGAGTATGTGAGTGTTTGAGAGTGAGAGTATGTGAGGATGTGAGTGAGTGTATGTGAGGATGTGTGTGTATGTGAGTGTATGTGAGTGAGTGTATGTCAGGATGTGTGTGTTTGAGAGTGAATGTATGTGAGGATGTGAGTGTATGTGAGTGAGTGTGTGTGGGGATGTGTGTGTTTGAGAGTGAGAGTATGTGAGGATGTGAGTGAGAGTATGTGAGGATGTGAGTGAGTGTATGTGAGGATGTGAGTGAATGTGAGTGAGTGTATGTGAGGATGTGTGTGTATGTGAGTGAGTGTGTGTGGGGATGTGAGTGTATGTGAGTGAGTGTATGTGAGGATGTGAGTGTTTGGGAGTGAATGTATGTGAGGATGTGTGTGTTTGTGAGTGAGTGTATGTGAGGATGTGAGTGTTTGAGAGTGAATGTATGTGAGGATGTGAGTGTATGTGAGTGAGTGTGTGTGGGGATTTGTGTGTTTGAGAGTGAGAGTATGTGAGGATGTGAGTGTATGTGAGTGAGTGTATGTGAGGATGTGAGTGTTTGAGAGTGAGTGTATGTGAGGATGTGAGTGTATGTGAGTGAGTGTGTGTGGGGATTTGTGTGTTTGAGAGTGAGAGTATGTGAGGATGTGAGTGTATGTGAGTGAGTGTATGTGAGGATGTGTGTGTTTGAGAGTGAGTGTATGTGAGGATGTGTGTGTTTGAGAGTGAGAGTATGTGAGGATGTGAGTGTATGTGAGTGAGTGTGTGTGGGGATTTGTGTGTTTGAGAGTGAGAGTATGTGAGGATGTGAGTGTATGTGAGTGAGTGTATGTGAGGATTTGTGTGTTTGAGAGTGAGAGTATGTGAGGATGTGAGTGTATGTGAGTGAGTGTATGTGAGGATGTGAGTGTTTGAGAGTGAGTGTATGTGAGGATGTGAGTGTATGTGAGTGTATGTGAGTGAGTGTATGTGAGGATGTGAGTGTATGTGAGTGAGTGTATGTGAGGATGTGAGTGAGTGTATGTGAGGATGTGTGTGTTTGAGAGTGAGTGTATGTGAGGATGTGTGTGTTTGAGAGTGAGAGTATGTGAGGATGTGAGTGTTTGAGAGTGAATGTATGTGAGGATGTGTGTGTATGTGAGTGAGTGTATGTGAGGATGTGTGTGTTTGAGAGTGAATGTATGTGTGGATGTGTGTGTTTGAGAGTGAGAGTATGTGAGGATGTGAGTGTTTGAGAGTGAATGTATGTGAGGATGTGAGTGTATGTGAGTGAGTGTGTGTGGGGATGTGTGTGTTTGAGAGTGAGAGTATGTGAGGATGTGAGTGAGTGTATGTGAGGATGTGTGTGTATGAGAGTGAGTGTATGTCAGGATGTGTGTGTTTGAGAGTGAATGTATGTGAGGATGTGAGTGTATGTGAGTGAGTGTGTGTGGGGATGTGTGTCTTTGAGAGTGAGAGTATGTGAGGATGTGAGTGAGTGTATGTGAGGATGTGAGTGTATGTGAGTGAGTGTGTGTGGGGATGTGTGTGTTTGAGAGTGAGTGTATGTGAGGATGTGAGTGTTTGAGAGTGAGTGTATGTGAGGATGTGAGTGTTTGAGAGTGAATGTATGTGAGGATGTGAGTGTATGTGAGTGAGTGTATGTGAGGATGTGAGTGTATGTGAGTGTATGTGAGTGAGTGTATGTGAGGATGTGAGTGTATGTGAGTGTATGTGAGTGAGTGTATGTGAGGATGTGAGTGAGTGTATGTGAGGATGTGTGTGTATGTGAGTGAGTGTATGTGAGGATGTGTGTGTATGTGAGTGAGTGTATGTGAGGATGTGTGTGTATGTGAGTGAGTGTATGTGAGGATGTGAGTGTTTGAGAGTGAGTGTATGTGAGGATGTGTGTGTTTGAGAGTGAGTGTATGTGAGTGTATGTGAGTGAGTGTATGTGAGGATGTGAGTGTATGTGAGTGAGTGTATGTGAGGATGTGAGTGAGTGTATGTGAGGATGTGTGTGTTTGAGAGTGAGTGTATGTGAGGATGTGTGTGTTTGAGAGTGAGAGTATGTGAGGATGTGAGTGTTTGAGAGTGAATGTATGTGAGGATGTGTGTGTATGTGAGTGAGTGTATGTGAGGATGTGTGTGTTTGAGAGTGAATGTATGTGTGGATGTGTGTGTTTGAGAGTGAGAGTATGTGAGGATGTGAGTGTTTGAGAGTGAATGTATGTGAGGATGTGAGTGTATGTGAGTGAGTGTGTGTGGGGATGTGTGTCTTTGAGAGTGAGAGTATGTGAGGATGTGAGTGAGTGTATGTGAGGATGTGAGTGTATGTGAGTGAGTGTGTGTGGGGATGTGTGTGTTTGAGAGTGAGTGTATGTGAGGATGTGAGTGTTTGAGAGTGAGTGTATGTGAGGATGTGAGTGTTTGAGAGTGAGTGTATGTGAGGATGTGAGTGTATGTGAGTGAGTGTATGTGAGGATGTGTGTCTTTGAGAGTGAGTGTATGTGAGGATGTGAGTGTATGTGAGTGAGTGTATGTGAGGATGTGTGTGTATGTGAGTGAGTGTGTGTGGGGATGTGTGTGTTTGAGAGTGAGAGTATGTGAGGATGTGAGTGTTTGAGAGTGAATGTATGTGAGGATGTGAGTGTATGTGAGTGAGTGTGTGTGAGGATGTGAGTGTTTGAGAGTGAGTGTATGTGAGGATGTGAGTGTATGTGAGTGAGTGTATGTGAGGATGTGAGTGTATGTGAGTGTGTGTATGTGAGGATGTGAGTGTATGTGAGTGTATGTGAGTGAGTGTATGTGAGGATGTGAGTGTATGTGAGTGTATGTGAGTGAGTGTATGTGAGGATGTGAGTGAGTGTATGTGAGGATGTGTGTGTTTGAGAGTGAGTGTATGTGAGGATGTGAGTGTATGTGAGTGAGTGTATGTGAGGATGTGAGTGTTTGAGAGTGAGTGTATGTGAGGATGTGAGTGTATGTGAGTGTATGTGAGTGAGTGTATGTGAGGATGTGAGTGAGTGTATGTGGGGATTTGTGTGTTTGAGAGTGAGAGTATGTGAGGATGTGAGTGTATGTGAGTGAGTGTATGTGAGGATGTGAGTGTTTGAGAGTGAGTGTATGTGAGGATGTGAGTGTATGTGAGTGAGTGTATGTGAGGATGTGAGTGTATGTGAGTGTGTGTATGTGAGGATGTGAGTGTATGTGAGTGTATGTGAGTGAGTGTATGTGAGGATGTGAGTGTATGTGAGTGTATGTGAGTGAGTGTATGTGAGGATGTGAGTGAGTGTATGTGAGGATGTGTGTGTTTGAGAGTGAGTGTATGTGAGGATGTGTGTGTTTGAGAGTGAGAGTATGTGAGGATGTGAGTGTTTGAGAGTGAATGTATGTGAGGATGTGTGTGTATGTGAGTGAGTGTATGTGAGGATGTGTGTGTTTGAGAGTGAATGTATGTGTGGATGTGTGTGTTTGAGAGTGAGAGTATGTGAGGATGTGAGTGTTTGAGAGTGAATGTATGTGAGGATGTGAGTGTATGTGAGTGAGTGTGTGTGGGGATGTGTGTGTATGAGAGTGAGTGTATGTCAGGATGTGTGTGTTTGAGAGTGAATGTATGTGAGGATGTGAGTGTATGTGAGTGAGTGTGTGTGGGGATGTGTGTGTTTGAGAGTGAGAGTATGTGAGGATGTGAGTGAGTGTATGTGAGGATGTGAGTGTATGTGAGTGAGTGTGTGTGGGGATGTGTGTGTTTGAGAGTGAGAGTATGTGAGGATGTGAGTGAGTGTATGTGAGGATGTGAGTGTATGTGAGTGAGTGTGTGTGGGGATGTGTGTGTTTGAGAGTGAATGTATGTGAGGATGTGAGTGTATGTGAGTGAGTGTGTGTGGGGATGTGTGTGTTTGAGAGTGAGAGTATGTGAGGATGTGAGTGAGTGTATGTGAGGATGTGAGTGTATGTGAGTGAGTGTGTGTGGGGATGTGTGTGTTTGAGAGTGAGAGTATGTGAGGATGTGAGTGAGTGTATGTGAGGATGTGTGTGTATGAGAGTGAGTGTATGTCAGGATGTGTGTGTTTGAGAGTGAGTGTATGTGAGGATGTGAGTGTATGTGAGTGAGTGTGTGTGGGGATGTGTGTGTTTGAGAGTGAATGTATGTGAGGATGTGAGTGTATGTGAGTGAGTGTGTGTGGGGATGTGTGTGTTTGAGAGTGAATGTATGTGTGGATGTGTGTGTTTGAGAGTGAGAGTATGTGTGGATGTGAGTGTATGTGAGTGAGTGTATGTGAGGATGTGAGTGTATGTGAGTGAGTGTGTGTGGGGATGTGTGTGTTTGAGAGTGAATGTATGTGAGGATGTGAGTGTATGTGAGTGAGTGTGTGTGGGGATGTGTGTCTTTGAGAGTGAGAGTATGTGAGGATGTGAGTGTATGTGAGTGAGTGTGTGTGGGGATGTGTGTGTTTGAGAGTGAGTGTATGTGAGGATGTGAGTGTATGTGAGTGAATGTATGTGAGGATGTGAGTGTTTGAGAGTGAATGTATGTGAGGATGTGAGTGTATGTGAGTGAGTGTATGTGAGGATGTGAGTGTATGTGAGTGAGTGTATGTGAGGATGTGAGTGTATGTGAGTGAGTGTATGTGAGGATGTGAGTGTTTGAGAGTGAGTGTATGTGAGGATGTGAGTGTTTGAGAGTGAGTGTATGTGAGGATGTGAGTGTTTGAGAGTGAATGTATGTGAGGATGTGAGTGTATGTGAGTGAGTGTATGTGAGGATGTGAGTGTATGTGAGTGAATGTATGTGTGGATGTGTGTGTTTGAGAGTGAATGTATGTGAGGATGTGAGTGTTTGAGAGTGAGTGTATGTGAGGATGTGAGTGTATGTGAGTGAATGTATGTGAGGATGTGAGTGTTTGAGAGTGAATGTATGTGAGGATGTGAGTGTATGTGAGTGAGTGTATGTGAGGATGTGAGTGTATGTGAGTGAGTGTATGTGAGGATGTGTGTGTATGTGAGTGAGTGTATGTGAGGATGTGAGTGTATGTGAGTGAGTGTATGTGAGGATGTGTGTGTTTGAGAGTGAGTGTATGTGAGGATGTGAGTGTTTGAGAGTGAGTGTATGTGAGGATGTGAGTGTATGTGAGTGAGTGTATGTGAGGATGTGAGTGTATGTGAGTGAGTGTATGTGAGGATGTGAGTATATGTGAGTGAGTGTATGTGAGGATGTGTGTCTTTGAGAGTGAGTGTATGTGAGGATGTGTGTGTTTGAGAGTGAGTGTATGTGAGGATGTGAGTGTTTGAGAGTGAGTTTATGTGAGGATGTGTGTGTATGTGAGTGAGTGTATGTGAGGATGTGAGTGTATGTGAGTGAGTGTATGTGAGGATGTGAGTGTATGTGAGTGAGTGTATGTGAGGATGTGAGTCTTTGAGAGTGAGTGTATGTGAGGATGTGTGTGTATGTGAGTGAGTGTATGTGAGGATGTGAGTGAGTGTATGTCAGGATGTGTGTGTATGTGAGTGAGTGTATGTGAGGATGTGAGTGTATGTGAGTGAGTGTATGTGAGGATGTGTGTGTTTGAGAGTGAGTGTATGTCAGGATGTGTGTGTTTGAGAGTGAGTGTATGTCAGGATGTGTGTGTTTGAGAGTGAGTTTATGTGAGGATGTGTGTGTATGTGAGTGAGTGTATGTCAGGATGTGTGTGTATGTGAGTGAGTGTATGTGAGGATGTGAGTGTATGTGAGTGAGTGTATGTGAGGATGTGAGTGTTTGAGAGTGAGTGTATGTCAGGATGTGTGTGTTTGAGAGTGAGTGTATGTGAGGATGTGTGTGTTTGAGAGTGAGTGTATGTCAGGATGTGTGTGTTTGAGAGTGAGTGTATGTCAGGATGTGTGTGTTTGAGAGTGAGTTTATGTGAGGATGTGTGTGTTTGAGAGTGAGTGTATGTCAGGATGTGTGTGTTTGAGAGTGAGTTTATGTGAGGATGTGAGTGTATGTGAGTGAGTGTATGTGAGGATGTGAGTGAGTGTATGTCAGGATGTGTGTGTATGTGAGTGAGTGTATGTGAGGATGTGAGTGTATGTGAGTGAGTGTATGTGAGGATGTGTGTGTTTGAGAGTGAGTGTATGTCAGGATGTGTGTGTTTGAGAGTGAGTGTATGTCAGGATGTGTGTGTTTGAGAGTGAGTTTATGTGAGGATGTGTGTGTATGTGAGTGAGTGTATGTGAGGATGTGAGTGAGTGTATGTCAGGATGTGTGTGTATGTGAGTGAGTGTATGTGAGGATGTGAGTGTATGTGAGTGAGTGTATGTGAGGATGTGTGTGTTTGAGAGTGAGTGTGTGTTTGAGAGTGAGTGTATGTCAGGATGTGTGTGTTTGAGAGAGAATGTATGTGAGGATGTGTGTGTATGTGACTGAGTGTATGTCAGGATGTGTGTGTTTGAGAGTGAGTGTATGTCAGGATGTGAGTGAGTGTATGTGAGGATGTGTGTGTTTGAGAGTGAATGTATGTGAGGATGTGAGTGTATGTGAGTGAGTGTATGTGAGGATGTGAGTGTATGTGAGTGAGTGTATGTGAGGATGTGTGTGTTTGAGAGAGAATGTATGTGAGGATGTGAGTGTATGTGAGTGAGTGAATGTGAGGATGTGAGTGTATGTGAGTGAGTGTATGTATGTGAGGATGTGTGTGTTTGAGAGTGAGTGTATGTGAGGATGTGAGTGAGTGTATGTGAGGATGTGTGTGTATGTGAGTGAGTGTATGTCAGGATGTGTGTGTTTGAGAGTGAATGTATGTGAGGATGTGAGTGTATGTGAGTGAGTGTATGTGAGGATGTGAGTGAGTGTATGTGAGGATGTGTGTGTTTGAGAGTGAGTTTATGTGAGGATGTGTGTGTATGTGAGTGAGTGTATGTGAGGATGTGTGTGTTTGAGAGTGAGAGTATGTGAGGATGTGTGTGTTTGAGAGTGAGAGTATGTGAGGATGTGAGTGAGTGTATGTGAGGATGTGTGTGTTTGAGAGTGAGAGTATGTGAGGATGTGTGTGTTTGAGAGTGAGTTTATGTGAGGATGTGTGTGTATGTGAGTGAGTGTGTGTGTGGATGTGTGTGTTTGAGAGTGAGAGTATGTGAGGATGTGAGTGAGTGTATGTGAGGATGTGTGTGTTTGAGAGTGAGTTTATGTGAGGATGTGTGTGTATGTGAGTGAGTGTATGTGAGGATGTGTGTGTTTGAGAGTGAATGTATGTGAGGATGTGTGTGTATGTGAGTGAGTGTATGTGAGGATGTGTGTCTTTGAGAGTGAGTGTATGTGAGGATGTGTGTGTTTGAGAGTGAATGTATGTGAGGATGTGTGTGTTTGAGAGTGAGTGTATGTGAGGATGTGTGTGTATGTGAGTGAGTGTATGTGAGGATGTGTGTCTTTGAGAGTGAGTGTATGTGAGGATGTGTGTGTTTGAGAGTGAGTGTATGTGAGGATGTGAGTGTTTGTGAGTGAGTGTGTGTGAGGATGTGAGTGTATGTGAGTGAGTGTGTGTGGGGATGTGTGTGTATGTGAGTGAGTGTGTGTGAGGATGTGTGTGTTTGAGAGTGAGAGTATGTGAGGATGTGAGTGAGTGTATGTCAGGGTGTGTGTGTTTGAGAGTGAGTGTATGTGAGGATGTGTGTGTATGTGAGTGAGTGTGTGTGAGGATGTGAGTGTATGTGAGTGAGTGTGTGTGAGGATGTGAGTGTATGTGAGTGAGTGTGTGTGAGGATGTGTGTGTTTGAGAGTGAGTGTGTGTGGGGATGTGTGTGTTTGAGAGTGAGTGTATGTGAGGATGTGAGTGTATGTGAGTGAGTGTGTGTGAGGATGTGAGTGTATGTGAGTGAGTGTGTGTGGGGATGTGTGTGTATGTGAGTGAGTGTGTGTGGGGATGTGTGTGTTTGAGAGTGAGTGTATGTGAGGATGTGTGTGTATGTGAGTGAGTGTGTGTGGGGATGTGTGTGTATGTGAGTGAGTGTGTGTGGGGATGTGTGTGTTTGAGAGTGAGTGTATGTGAGGATGTGAGTGTATGTGAGTGAGTGTGTGTGGGGATGTGTGTGTTTGAGAGTGAGAGTATGTGAGGATGTGAGTGAGTGTATGTCAGGGTGTGTGTGTTTGAGAGTGAGTGTATGTGAGGATGTGAGTGTATGTGAGTGAGTGTGTGTGTGGATGTGTGTGTTTGAGAGTGAGAGTATGTCAGGGTGTGTGTGTTTGAGAGTGAGAGTATGTAAGGGTGTGTGTGTTTGAGAGTGAGTGTATGTGAGGATGTGAGTGTATGTGAGTGAGTGTGTGTGTGGATGTGTGTGTTTGAGAGTGAGAGTATGTCAGGGTGTGTGTGTTTGAGAGTGAGAGTATGTAAGGGTGTGTGTGTTTGAGAGTGAGTGTATGTGAGGATGTGTGTGTATGTGAGTGAGTGTGTGTGTGGATGTGTGTGTTTGAGAGTGAGAGTATGTCAGGGTGTGTGTGTTTGAGAGTGAGAGTATGTGAGGATGTGTGTGTATGTGAGTGAGTGTATGTGAGGATGTGAGTGTATGTGAGTGAGTGTGTGTGTGGATGTGTGTGTTTGAGAGAGAATGTATGTGAGGATGTGTGTGTATGTGAGTGAGTGTATGTGAGGATGTGTGTGTATGTGAGTGAGTGAATGTGAGGATGTGTGTGTATGTGAGTGAGTGTATGTGAGGATGTGTGTGTATGTGAGTGAGTGAATGTGAGGATGTGTGTGTATGTGAGTGAGTGTATGTGAGGATGTGTGTGTATGTGAGTGAGTGTATGTGAGGATGTGTGTGTTTGAGAGTGAGTGTATGTGAGGATGTGAGTGTATGTGAGTGAGTGTGTGTGTGGATGTGTGTGTTTGAGAGTGAGTGTATGTGAGGATGTGAGTGTATGTGAGTGAGTGTGTGTGGGGATGTGTGTGTATGTGAGTGAGTGTATGTGAGGATGTGTGTGTATGTGAGTGAGTGTATGTGAGGATGTGAGTGTATGTGAGTGAGTGAATGTGAGGATGTGTGTGTATGTGAGTGAGTGTATGTGAGGATGTGTGTGTATGTGAGTGAGTGTATGTGAGGATGTGTGTGTATGTGAGTGAGTGTATGTGAGGATGTGTGTGTATGTGAGTGAGTGTATGTGAGGATGTGTGTGTATGTGAGTGAGTGTATGTGAGGTGTGGTGTTTGTGGTGGTGTGTGTTGTGGGTGTGTGTTTGTGTGTGAGTGTATGTGTGGATGTGTGTGTATGTGTGTGTGTGTGTGTGGTGTATGTGAGTGAGTGGTTGGTGAGGATGTGTGTGTATGTGTGTGGTGATGGTGAGGGTTGTGTGTGTTGTGGTGGTGTGGTGTGTGGGATGTGGTGTGTGGTGTGGTGTATGTGGGGTGTGGTGGTTGGGTGGTGTTGTGGGGGTGTGTGGTGTGTGGGTGGTGTATGTGAGGATGTGTGTGTTTGAGAGTGAGTGTATGTGAGGATGTGTGTGTTTGAGAGTGAGTGTATGTGAGGATGTGAGTGTTTGAGAGTGAGTGTATGTGAGGATGTGAGTGTATGTGAGTGAGTGTATGTGAGGATGTGTGTGTTTGAGAGTGAGTGTATGTGAGGATGTGAGTGTTTGAGAGTGAGTTTATGTGAGGATGTGTGTGTATGTGAGTGAGTGTATGTGAGGATGTGAGTGAGTGTATGTCAGGATGTGTGTGTATGTGAGTGAGTGTATGTGAGGATGTGAGTGTATGTGAGTGAGTGTATGTGAGGATGTGTGTGTTTGAGAGTGAGTGTATGTGAGGATGTGTGTGTTTGAGAGTGAGTGTATGTCAGGATGTGTGTGTTTGAGAGTGAGTGTATGTCAGGATGTGTGTGTTTGAGAGTGAGTTTATGTGAGGATGTGTGTGTATGTGAGTGAGTGTATGTGAGGATGTGAGTGAGTGTATGTCAGGATGTGTGTGTATGTGAGTGAGTGTATGTGAGGATGTGAGTGTATGTGAGTGAGTGTATGTGAGGATGTGTGTGTTTGAGAGTGAGTGTGTGTTTGAGAGTGAGTGTATGTCAGGATGTGTGTGTTTGAGAGAGAATGTATGTGAGGATGTGAGTGAGTGTATGTGAGGATGTGTGTGTTTGAGAGAGAATGTATGTGAGGATGTGAGTGAGTGTATGTCAGGATGTGTGTGTTTGAGAGTGAGTGTATGTCAGGATGTGAGTGAGTGTATGTGAGGATGTGTGTGTATGTGAGTGAGTGTATGTCAGGATGTGAGTGAGTGTATGTGAGGATGTGTGTGTATGTGAGTGAGTGTATGTCAGGATGTGTGTGTTTGAGAGTGAGTGTATGTCAGGATGTGAGTGAGTGTATGTGAGGATGTGTGTGTATGTGAGTGAGTGTATGTCAGGATGTGTGTGTTTGAGAGTGAATGTATGTCAGGATGTGTGTGTTTGAGAGTGAATGTATGTGAGGATGTGAGTGTATGTGAGTGAGTGTATGTGAGGATGTGTGTCTTTGAGAGTGAGAGTATGTGAGGATGTGTGTGTATGTGAGTGAGTGTATGTGAGGATGTGAGTGAGTGTATGTGAGGATGTGTGTGTATGTGAGTGAGTGTATGTCAGGATGTGTGTGTTTGAGAGTGAATGTATGTGAGGATGTGAGTGTATGTGAGTGAGTGTATGTGAGGATGTGTGTCTTTGAGAGTGAGAGTATGTGAGGATGTGTGTGTATGTGAGTGAGTGTATGTGAGGATGTGAGTGAGTGTATGTGAGGATGTGTGTCTTTGAGAGTGAGTGTATGTCAGGATGTGTGTGTTTGAGAGTGAATGTATGTGAGGATGTGAGTGTATGTGAGTGAGTGAGTGTGTGTGTGGATGTGTGTGTTTGAGAGTGAGAGTATGTGAGGATGTGTGTGTTTGAGAGTGAGTGTATGTGAGGATGTGAGTGAGTGTATGTGAGGATGTGTGTGTTTGAGAGTGAGTTTATGTGAGGATGTGTGTGTATGTGAGTGAGTGTATGTGAGGATGTGTGTGTTTGAGAGTGAATGTATGTGAGGATGTGTGTGTTTGAGAGTGAGTGTATGTGAGGATGTGTGTGTTTGAGAGTGAGTGTATGTGAGGATGTGTGTGTATGTGAGTGAGTGTATGTGAGGATGTGTGTCTTTGAGAGTGAGTGTATGTGAGGATGTGTGTGTTTGAGAGTGAATGTATGTGAGGATGTGTGTGTTTGAGAGTGAGTGTATGTGAGGATGTGTGTGTATGTGAGTGAGTGTGTGTGAGGATGTGTGTGTATGTGAGTGAGTGTATGTAAGGATGTGTGTGTTTGTGAGTGAGTGTGTGTGAGGATGTGTGTGTATGTGAGTGAGTGTGTGTGGGGATGTGTGTGTTTGAGAGTGAGTGTATGTGAGGATGTGAGTGAGTGTATGTGAGGATGTGAGTATATGTGAGTGAGTGTGTGTGTGGATGTGTGTGTTTGAGAGTGAGTGTATGTGAGGATGTGAGTGTTTGAGAGTGAGTTTATGTGAGGATGTGTGTGTATGTGAGTGAATGTATGTGAGGATGTGAGTGTATGTGAGTGAGTGTGTGTGTGGATGTGTGTGTTTGAGAGTGAGTGTATGTGAGGATGTGTGTGTATGTGAGTGAATGTATGTGAGGATGTGTGTGTATGTGAGTGAATGTATGTGAGGATGTGAGTGTATGTGAGTGAGTGTATGTGAGGATGTGTGTCTTTGAGAGTGAGAGTATGTGAGGATGTGTGTGTTTGAGAGTGAGTGTATGTGAGGATGTGAGTGTATGTGAGTGAGTGTATGTGAGGATGTGAGTGTTTGAGAGTGAGTTTATGTGAGGATGTGAGTGTATGTGAGTGAGTGTGTGTGAGGATGTGTGTCTTTGAGAGTGAGAGTATGTGAGGATGTGTGTGTTTGAGAGTGAGAGTATGTAAGGGTGTGTGTGTTTGAGAGTGAGTGTATGTGAGGATGTGTGTGTATGTGAGTGAGTGTGTGTGTGGATGTGTGTGTTTGAGAGTGAGAGTATGTCAGGGTGTGTGTGTTTGAGAGTGAGAGTATGTGAGGATGTGTGTGTATGTGAGTGAGTGTATGTGAGGATGTGTGTGTATGTGAGTGAGTGTGTGTGGGGATGTGTGTGTATGTGAGTGAGTGTATGTGAGGATGTGTGTGTATGTGAGTGAGTGTATGTGAGGATGTGAGTGTATGTGAGTGAGTGAATGTGAGGATGTGTGTGTATGTGAGTGAGTGTATGTGAGGATGTGTGTGTATGTGAGTGAGTGTATGTGAGGATGTGTGTGTATGTGAGTGAGTGTATGTGAGGATGTGTGTGTATGTGAGTGAGTGTATGTGAGGATGTGTGTGTATGTGAGTGAGTGTATGTGAGGATGTGAGTGTATGTGAGTGAGTGAATGTGAGGATGTGTGTGTATGTGAGTGAGTGTATGTGAGGATGTGTGTGTATGTGAGTGAGTGTATGTGAGTGTATGTGAGTGAGTGTATGTGAGGATGTGAGTGTATGTGAGTGAGTGAATGTGAGGATGTGAGTGTATGTGAGTGAGTGTATGTGAGGATGTGAGTGTATGTGAGTGAGTGTATGTGAGGATGTGAGTGAGTGTATGTGAGGATGTGTGTGTTTGAGAGTGAGTGTATGTGAGGATGTGAGTGTATGTGAGTGAGTGTATGTGAGGATGTGTGTGTTTGAGAGTGAGTGTATGTGAGGATGTGTGTGTTTGAGAGTGAGTGTATGTGAGGATGTGAGTGTTTGAGAGTGAGTGTATGTGAGGATGTGAGTGTATGTGAGTGAGTGTATGTGAGGATGTGTGTGTTTGAGAGTGAGTGTATGTGAGGATGTGAGTGTTTGAGAGTGAGTTTATGTGAGGATGTGTGTGTATGTGAGTGAGTGTATGTGAGGATGTGAGTGAGTGTATGTCAGGATGTGTGTGTATGTGAGTGAGTGTATGTGAGGATGTGAGTGTATGTGAGTGAGTGTATGTGAGGATGTGTGTGTTTGAGAGTGAGTGTATGTCAGGATGTGTGTGTTTGAGAGTGAGTGTATGTCAGGATGTGTGTGTTTGAGAGTGAGTTTATGTGAGGATGTGTGTGTATGTGAGTGAGTGTATGTGAGGATGTGTGTCTTTGAGAGTGAGAGTATGTGAGGATGTGTGTGTATGTGAGTGAGTGTATGTGAGGATGTGAGTGTATGTGAGTGAGTGTATGTGAGGATGTGTGTGTTTGAGAGTGAGTGTGTGTTTGAGAGTGAGTGTATGTCAGGATGTGTGTGTTTGAGAGAGAATGTATGTGAGGATGTGAGTGAGTGTATGTGAGGATGTGTGTGTTTGAGAGAGAATGTATGTGAGGATGTGAGTGAGTGTATGTCAGGATGTGTGTGTTTGAGAGTGAGTGTATGTCAGGATGTGAGTGAGTGTATGTGAGGATGTGTGTGTATGTGAGTGAGTGTATGTCAGGATGTGTGTGTTTGAGAGTGAATGTATGTGAGGATGTGAGTGTATGTGAGTGAGTGTATGTGAGGATGTGAGTGTATGTGAGTGAGTGTATGTGAGGATGTGTGTCTTTGAGAGTGAGAGTATGTGAGGATGTGTGTGTATGTGAGTGAGTGTATGTCAGGATGTGAGTGAGTGTATGTGAGGATGTGTGTGTATGTGAGTGAGTGTATGTCAGGATGTGAGTGAGTGTATGTGAGGATGTGTGTGTATGTGAGTGAGTGTATGTCAGGATGTGTGTGTTTGAGAGTGAGTGTATGTCAGGATGTGAGTGAGTGTATGTGAGGATGTGTGTGTATGTGAGTGAGTGTATGTCAGGATGTGTGTGTTTGAGAGTGAATGTATGTCAGGATGTGTGTGTTTGAGAGTGAATGTATGTGAGGATGTGAGTGTATGTGAGTGAGTGTATGTGAGGATGTGTGTCTTTGAGAGTGAGAGTATGTGAGGATGTGTGTGTATGTGAGTGAGTGTATGTGAGGATGTGAGTGAGTGTATGTGAGGATGTGTGTGTATGTGAGTGAGTGTATGTCAGGATGTGTGTGTTTGAGAGTGAATGTATGTGAGGATGTGAGTGTATGTGAGTGAGTGTATGTGAGGATGTGTGTGTATGTGAGTGAGTGTATGTGAGGATGTGAGTGAGTGTATGTGAGGATGTGTGTCTTTGAGAGTGAGTGTATGTCAGGATGTGTGTGTTTGAGAGTGAATGTATGTGAGGATGTGAGTGTATGTGAGTGAGTGAGTGTGTGTGTGGATGTGTGTGTTTGAGAGTGAGAGTATGTGAGGATGTGTGTGTTTGAGAGTGAGTGTATGTGAGGATGTGAGTGAGTGTATGTGAGGATGTGTGTGTTTGAGAGTGAGTTTATGTGAGGATGTGTGTGTATGTGAGTGAGTGTATGTGAGGATGTGTGTGTTTGAGAGTGAATGTATGTGAGGATGTGTGTGTTTGAGAGTGAGTGTATGTGAGGATGTGTGTGTTTGAGAGTGAGTGTATGTGAGGATGTGTGTGTATGTGAGTGAGTGTATGTGAGGATGTGTGTCTTTGAGAGTGAGTGTATGTGAGGATGTGTGTGTTTGAGAGTGAATGTATGTGAGGATGTGTGTGTTTGAGAGTGAGTGTATGTGAGGATGTGTGTGTATGTGAGTGAGTGTGTGTGAGGATGTGTGTGTATGTGAGTGAGTGTATGTAAGGATGTGTGTGTTTGTGAGTGAGTGTGTGTGAGGATGTGTGTGTATGTGAGTGAGTGTGTGTGGGGATGTGTGTGTTTGAGAGTGAGTGTATGTGAGGATGTGAGTGAGTGTATGTGAGGATGTGAGTATATGTGAGTGAGTGTGTGTGTGGATGTGTGTGTTTGAGAGTGAGTGTATGTGAGGATGTGAGTGTTTGAGAGTGAGTTTATGTGAGGATGTGTGTGTATGTGAGTGAATGTATGTGAGGATGTGAGTGTATGTGAGTGAGTGTGTGTGTGGATGTGTGTGTCTGAGAGTGAGTGTATGTGAGGATGTGTGTGTATGTGAGTGAATGTATGTGAGGATGTGTGTGTATGTGAGTGAATGTATGTGAGGATGTGAGTGTATGTGAGTGAGTGTATGTGAGGATGTGTGTCTTTGAGAGTGAGAGTATGTGAGGATGTGTGTGTTTGAGAGTGAGTGTATGTGAGGATGTGAGTGTATGTGAGTGAGTGTATGTGAGGATGTGAGTGTTTGAGAGTGAGTTTATGTGAGGATGTGTGTGTATGTGAGTGAATGTATGTGAGGATGTGAGTGTATGTGAGTGAGTGTATGTCAGGATGTGTGTCTTTGAGAGTGAATGTATGTGAGGATGTGAGTGTATGTGAGTGAGTGTATGTGAGGATGTGTGTCTTTGAGAGTGAGAGTATGTGAGGATGTGTGTGTTTGAGAGTGAGTGTATGTGAGGATGTGAGTGTATGTGAGTGAGTGTATGTGAGGATGTGTGTCTTTGAGAGTGAGAGTATGTGAGGATGTGTGTGTTTGAGAGTGAGTGTATGTGAGGATGTGAGTGTATGTGAGTGAGTGTATGTGAGGATGTGAGTGTATGTGAGGATGTGTGTGTTTGAGAGTGAATGTATGTGAGGATGTGAGTGAGTGTATGTGAGGATGTGTGTGTTTGAGAGTGAGTGTATGTGAGTGAGTGTATGTGAGGATGTGTGTGTTTGAGAGTGAGAGTATGTGAGGATGTGAGTGAGTGTATGTGAGGATGTGTGTGTTTGAGAGTGAGTGTATGTGAGTGAGTGTATGTGAGGATGTGTGTGTTTGAGAGTGAGAGTATGTGAGGATGTGTGTCTTTGAGAGTGAGTGTATGTGAGGATGTGAGTGAGTGTATGTGAGGATGTGAGTGAGTGTATGTGAGGATGTGTGTGTTTGAGAGTGAGTGTATGTGAGGATGTGAGTGAGTGTATGTGAGGATGTGTGTGTTTGAGAGTGAGAGTATGTGAGGATGTGTGTCTTTGAGAGTGAGTGTATGTGAGGATGTGAGTGAGTGTATGTGAGGATGTGAGTGAGTGTATGTGAGGATGTGTGTGTTTGAGAGTGAGTGTATGTGAGGATGTGTGTGTTTGAGAGTGAATGTATGTGAGGATGTGAGTGAGTGTATGTGAGGATGTGAGTGAGTGTATGTGAGGATGTGTGTGTTTGAGAGTGAGTGTATGTGAGGATGTGAGTGAGTGTATGTGAGGATGTGTGTGTTTGAGAGTGAGTGTATGTGAGGATGTGTGTGTTTGAGAGTGAGTGTATGTGAGGATGTGTGTCTTTGAGAGTGAGTGTATGTGAGGATGTGTGTGTTTGAGAGTGAGTGTATGTGAGGATGTGTGTGTTTGAGAGTGAATGTATGTGAGGATGTGTGTGTTTGAGAGTGAATGTATGTGAGGATGTGTGTGTTTGAGAGTGAGTGTATGTGAGGATGTGTGTCTTTGAGAGTGAGTGTATGTGAGGATGTGTGTGTTTGAGAGTGAGTGTATGTGAGGATGTGTGTGTTTGAGAGTGAGTGTATGTGAGGATGTGTGTGTTTGAGAGTGAGTGTATGTGAGGATGTGTGTCTTTGAGAGTGAGTGTATGTGAGGATGTGTGTGTTTGAGAGTGAGTGTATGTGAGGATGTGAGTGAGTGTATGTGAGGATGTGTGTGTTTGAGAGTGAGTGTATGTGAGGATGTGTGTGTTTGAGAGTGAGTGTATGTGAGGATGTGTGTCTTTGAGAGTGAGTGTATGTGAGGATGTGTGTGTTTGAGAGTGAGTGTATGTGAGGATGTGAGTGTATGTGAGTGAGTGTATGTGAGGATGTGTGTCTTTGAGAGTGAGAGTATGTGAGGATGTGTGTGTTTGAGAGTGAGTGTATGTGAGGATGTGAGTGTATGTGAGTGAGTGTATGTGAGGATGTGAGTGTATGTGAGGATGTGTGTGTTTGAGAGTGAATGTATGTGAGGATGTGAGTGAGTGTATGTGAGGATGTGTGTGTTTGAGAGTGAGTGTATGTGAGTGAGTGTATGTGAGGATGTGTGTGTTTGAGAGTGAGAGTATGTGAGGATGTGAGTGAGTGTATGTGAGGATGTGTGTGTTTGAGAGTGAGAGTATGTGAGGATGTGTGTGTTTGAGAGTGAGTGTATGTGAGGATGTGAGTGAGTGTATGTGAGGATGTGAGTGAGTGTATGTGAGGATGTGTGTGTTTGAGAGTGAGTGTATGTGAGGATGTGAGTGAGTGTATGTGAGGATGTGTGTGTTTGAGAGTGAGAGTATGTGAGGATGTGTGTCTTTGAGAGTGAGTGTATGTGAGGATGTGAGTGAGTGTATGTGAGTGAATGTATGTGAGGATGTGAGTGTTTGAGAGTGAGTGTATGTGAGGATGTGTGTGTTTGAGAGTGAGTGTATGTGAGGATGTGTGTGTTTGAGAGTGAGTGTATGTGAGGATGTGTGTGTTTGAGAGTGAATGTATGTGAGGATGTGAGTGAGTGTATGTGAGGATGTGAGTGAGTGTATGTGAGGATGTGTGTGTTTGAGAGTGAGTGTATGTGAGGATGTGAGTGAGTGTATGTGAGGATGTGTGTGTTTGAGAGTGAGTGTATGTGAGGATGTGTGTGTTTGAGAGTGAGTGTATGTGAGGATGTGTGTCTTTGAGAGTGAGTGTATGTGAGGATGTGTGTGTTTGAGAGTGAGTGTATGTGAGGATGTGTGTGTTTGAGAGTGAATGTATGTGAGGATGTGTGTGTTTGAGAGTGAATGTATGTGAGGATGTGTGTGTTTGAGAGTGAATGTATGTGAGGATGTGTGTGTTTGAGAGTGAGTGTATGTGAGGATGTGAGTGTTAGAGAGTGAGCGTGTGTGTGGATGTGTGTGTTTGAGAGTGAGTGTATGTGAGGATGTGAGTGTATGTGAGTGAGTGTATGTGAGGATGTGTGTGTTTGAGAGTGTGTGTATGTGAGGATGTGAGTGAGTGTATGTGAGGATGTGTGTGTATGTGAGTGAGTGTGTGTATGGATGTGTGTGTATGTGAGTGTATGTGAGTGAGTGTATGTCAGGATGTGTGTGTTTGAGAGTGAATGTATGTGAGGATGTGTGTGTATGTGAGTGAGTGTATGTGAGGATGTGTGTGTTTGAGAGTGAGTGTGTGTATGTGAGTGAGTGTATGTGAGGATGTGTGTTTGAGAGTGAGTTTATGTGAGGATGTGTGTGTATGTGAGTGAGTGTATGTGAGGATGTGTGTGTATGTGAGTGAGTGTATGTGAGGATGTGTGTGTTTGAGAGTGAGTGTATGTGAGGATGTGTGTGTTTGAGAGTGAGTGTATGTGAGGATGTGTGTGTTTGAGAGTGAGTGAATGTGAGGATGTGTGTATGTGAGTGAGTGTATGTGAGGATGTGTGTGTATGTGAGTGAGTGTATGTGAGGATGTGTGTGTATGTGAGTGAGTGTATGTGAGGATGTGTGTGTTTGAGAGTGAGTGTATGTGAGGATGTGTGTGTTTGAGAGTGAGTGAATGTGAGGATGTGTGTATGTGAGTGAGTGTATGTGAGGATGTGTGTGTATGTGAGTGAGTGTATGTGAGGATGTGTGTGTATGTGAGTGAGTGTATGTGAGGATGTGTGTCTTTGAGAGTGAGTGTATGTCAGGATGTGTGTGTTTGAGAGTGAGTGTATGTGAGGATGTGAGTGTATGTGAGTGAGTGTATGTGAGGATGTGTGTGTTTGAGAGTGAGTGTATGTGAGGATGTGTGTGTTTGAGAGTGAGTGAATGTGAGGATGTGAGTGTTTGAGAGTGAGTGAATGTGAGGATGTGTGTGTTTGAGAGTGAGTGTATGTGAGGATGTGAGTGAGTGTATGTGAGGATGTGAGTGAGTGTATGTGAGGATGTGTGTATGTGAGTGAGTGTATGTGAGGATGTGTGTGTTTGAGAGTGAGTGTATGTGAGGATGTGTGTGTTTGAGAGTGAGTGTATGTGAGGATGTGTGTGTTTGAGAGTGAGTGAATGTGAGGATGTGAGTGTTTGAGAGTGAGTGAATGTGAGGATGTGTGTGTTTGAGAGTGAGTGTATGTGAGGATGTGAGTGAGTGTATGTGAGGATGTGTGTGTTTGAGAGTGAGTGAATGTGAGGATGTGAGTGTTTGAGAGTGAGTGTATGTGAGGATGTGTGTGTATGTGAGTGAGTGTATGTGAGGATGTGTGTGTTTGAGAGTGAGTGTATGTGTGGATGTGTGTGTTTGAGAGTGAGAGTATGTGAGGATGTGAGTGTATGTGAGTGAGTGTATGTGAGGATGTGTGTATGTGAGTGAGTGTATGTGAGGATGTGTGTGTTTGAGAGTGAGTGTATGTGAGGATGTGAGTGAGTGTATGTGAGGATGTGTGAGGATGTGAGTGAGTGTATGTCAGGATGTGTGTGTTTGAGAGTGAATGTATGTGAGGATGTGAGTATATGTGAGTGAGTGTGTGTGTGGATGTGTGTGTTTGAGAGTGAGTGAATGTGAGGATGTGTGTATGTGAGTGAGTGTATGTGAGGATGTGTGTATGTGAGTGAGTGTATGTGAGGATGTGTGTGTTTGAGAGTGATTGTGTGTGAGGATGCGAGTGTATGTGAGGATGTGTGTGTTTGAGAGTGAATGTATGTCAGGATGTGTGTGTTTGAGAGTGAATGTATGTGAGGATGTGAGTATATGTGAGTGAGTGTGTGTGTGGATGTGTGTGTTTGAGAGTGAGTGTATGTGAGGATGTGTGTGTTTGAGAGTGATTGTGTGTGAGGATGTGAGTATATGTGAGTGAGTGTGTGTGTGGATGTGTGTGTTTGAGAGTGTGTGTATGTGAGGATGTGTGTGTATGTGAGTGAGTGTATGTGAGGATGTGTGTGTTTGAGAGTGATTGTGTGTGAGGATGTGAGTATATGTGAGTGAGTGTGTGTGTGGATGTGTGTGTTTGAGAGTGAGTGTGTGTGTGTATGTGTGTGTTTGAGAGTGAATGTATGTTAGGATGTGAGTGTTAGAGAGTGAGCGTGTGTGTATATGTGTGTGTTTGAGAGTGTGTGTATGTAAGGATGTGTGTCTTTGAGAGTGAGAGTATGTGAGGATGTGAGTGAGTGTATGTGAGGATGTGTGTCTTTGAGAGTGAGAGTATGTGAGGATGTGAGTGTATGTGAGTGAGTGTATGTGAGGATGTGAGTGTATGTGAGTGAGTGTGTGTGGGGATGTGTGTGTATGTGAGTGAGTGTATGTGAGGATGTGTGTGTATGTGAGTGAGTGTATGTGAGGATGTGAGTATATGTGAGTGAGTGTGTGTGTGGATGTGTGTGTTTGAGAGTGTGTGTATGTGAGGATGTGTGTGTATGTGAGTGAGTGTATGTGAGGATGTGTGTCTTTGAGAGTGAGAGTATGTGAGGATGTGAGTGTATGTGAGTGAGTGTATGTGAGGATGTGAGTGTATGTGAGTGAGTGTGTGTGGGGATGTGTGTGTATGTGAGTGAGTGTATGTGAGGATGTGTGTGTATGTGAGTGAGTGTATGTGAGGATGTGAGTGTTTGAGAGTGAGTGTGTGTGGGGATGTGTGTGTATGTGAGTGAGTGTATGTGAGGATGTGTGTGTATGTGAGTGAGTGTATGTGAGGATGTGTGTGTATGTGAGTGAGTGTGTGTGGGGATGTGTGTGTATGTGAGTGAGTGTATGTGAGGATGTGTGTGTATGTGAGTGAGTGTATGTGAGGATGTGAGTGTTTGAGAGTGAGTGTATGTGAGGATGTGAGTGTATGTGAGTGAGTGTGTGTGGGGATGTGTGTGTATGTGAGTGAGTGTATGTGAGGATGTGTGTGTATGTGAGTGAGTGTATGTGAGGATGTGAGTGTTTGAGAGTGAGTGTATGTGTGGATGTGTGTGTTTGAGAGTGAGAGTATGTGAGGATGTGTGTGTATGTGAGTGAGTGTATGTGAGGATGTGTGTGTTTGAGAGTGAGTGTATGTGAGGATGTGTGTGTATGTGAGTGAGTGTATGTGAGGATGTGTGTGTATGTGAGTGAGTGTATGTGAGGATGTGAGTGTTTGAGAGTGAGTGTATGTGTGGATGTGTGTGTTTGAGAGTGAGTGTATGTGAGGATGTGTGTGTATGTGAGTGAGTGTATGTGAGGATGTGTGTGTTTGAGAGTGAGTGTATGTGAGGATGTGTGTGTTTGAGAGTGAGTGTATGTGAGGATGTGTGTGTTTGAGAGTGAGTGTATGTGAGGATGTGAGTGTATGTGAGTGAGTGTGTGTGGGGATGTGTGTGTTTGAGAGTGAGTGTATGTGAGGATGTGAGTGAGTGTATGTGAGGATGTGAGTGAGTGTATGTGAGGATGTGTGTGTTTGAGAGTGAGTGTATGTCAGGATGTGTGTGTATGTGAGTGAGTGTATGTGAGGATGTGTGTGTTTGAGAGTGAGTGTATGTGAGGATGTGAGTGTATGTGAGTGAGTGTGTGTGGGGATGTGTGTGTTTGAGAGTGAGTGTATGTGAGGATGTGAGTGAGTGTATGTGAGGATGTGAGTGAGTGTATGTGAGGATGTGTGTGTTTGAGAGTGAGTGTATGTGAGGATGTGTGTGTATGTGAGTGAGTGTATGTGAGGATGTGTGTCTTTGAGAGTGAGTGTGTGTGAGGATGTGTGTGTTTGAGAGTGAGTGTATGTGAGGATGTGTGTGTTTGAGAGTGAGTGTATGTGAGGATGTGTGTGTATGTGAGTGAGTGTATGTGAGGATGTGTGTGTTTGAGAGTGAGTGTATGTGAGGATGTGAGTGAGTGTATGTGAGGATGTGTGTGTTTGAGAGTGAGTGTATGTGAGGATGTGTGTGTTTGAGAGTGAGTGTATGTGAGGATGTGTGTGTATGTGAGTGAGTGTATGTGAGGATGTGTGTGTTTGAGAGTGAGTGTATGTGAGGATGTGAGTGAGTGTATGTGAGGATGTGTGTGTTTGAGAGTGAGTGTATGTGAGGATGTGTGTGTTTGAGAGTGAGTGTATGTGAGGATGTGTGTGTTTGAGAGTGAGTGTATGTGAGGATGTGTGTGTATGTGAGTGAGTGTATGTGAGGATGTGTGTGTTTGAGAGTGAGTGTATGTGAGGATGTGAGTGAGTGTATGTGAGGATGTGTGTGTTTGAGAGTGAGTGTATGTGAGGATGTGTGTGTTTGAGAGTGAGTGTATGTGAGGATGTGTGTGTATGTGAGTGAGTGTATGTGAGGATGTGAGTGTTTGAGAGTGAGAGTATGTGAGGATGTGAGTGAGTGTATGTGAGGATGTGTGTGTATGTGAGTGAGTGTATGTGAGGATGTGTGTATGTGAGTGAGTGTATGTGAGGATGTGTGTGTATGTGAGTGAGTGTATGTGAGGATGTGTGTGTATGTGAGTGAGTGTATGTGAGGATGTGTGTCTTTGAGAGTGAGTGTATGTCAGGATGTGTGTGTTTGAGAGTGAATGTATGTGAGGATGTGAGTGTATGTGAGTGAGTGAGTGTGTGTGTGGATGTGTGTGTTTGAGAGTGAGAGTATGTGAGGATGTGTGTGTTTGAGAGTGAGTGTATGTGAGGATGTGAGTGAGTGTATGTGAGGATGTGTGTGTTTGAGAGTGAGTTTATGTGAGGATGTGTGTGTATGTGAGTGAGTGTATGTGAGGATGTGTGTGTTTGAGAGTGAATGTATGTGAGGATGTGTGTGTTTGAGAGTGAGTGTATGTGAGGATGTGTGTGTTTGAGAGTGAGTGTATGTGAGGATGTGTGTGTATGTGAGTGAGTGTATGTGAGGATGTGTGTCTTTGAGAGTGAGTGTATGTGAGGATGTGTGTGTTTGAGAGTGAATGTATGTGAGGATGTGTGTGTTTGAGAGTGAGTGTATGTGAGGATGTGTGTGTATGTGAGTGAGTGTGTGTGAGGATGTGTGTGTATGTGAGTGAGTGTATGTAAGGATGTGTGTGTTTGTGAGTGAGTGTGTGTGAGGATGTGTGTGTATGTGAGTGAGTGTGTGTGGGGATGTGTGTGTTTGAGAGTGAGTGTATGTGAGGATGTGAGTGAGTGTATGTGAGGATGTGAGTATATGTGAGTGAGTGTGTGTGTGGATGTGTGTGTTTGAGAGTGAGTGTATGTGAGGATGTGAGTGTTTGAGAGTGAGTTTATGTGAGGATGTGTGTGTATGTGAGTGAATGTATGTGAGGATGTGAGTGTATGTGAGTGAGTGTGTGTGTGGATGTGTGTGTTTGAGAGTGAGTGTATGTGAGGATGTGTGTGTATGTGAGTGAATGTATGTGAGGATGTGTGTGTATGTGAGTGAATGTATGTGAGGATGTGAGTGTATGTGAGTGAGTGTATGTGAGGATGTGTGTCTTTGAGAGTGAGAGTATGTGAGGATGTGTGTGTTTGAGAGTGAGTGTATGTGAGGATGTGAGTGTATGTGAGTGAGTGTATGTGAGGATGTGAGTGTTTGAGAGTGAGTTTATGTGAGGATGTGTGTGTATGTGAGTGAATGTATGTGAGGATGTGAGTGTATGTGAGTGAGTGTATGTCAGGATGTGTGTCTTTGAGAGTGAATGTATGTGAGGATGTGAGTGTATGTGAGTGAGTGTATGTGAGGATGTGTGTCTTTGAGAGTGAGAGTATGTGAGGATGTGTGTGTTTGAGAGTGAGTGTATGTGAGGATGTGAGTGTATGTGAGTGAGTGTATGTGAGGATGTGTGTCTTTGAGAGTGAGAGTATGTGAGGATGTGTGTGTTTGAGAGTGAGTGTATGTGAGGATGTGAGTGTATGTGAGTGAGTGTATGTGAGGATGTGAGTGTATGTGAGGATGTGTGTGTTTGAGAGTGAATGTATGTGAGGATGTGAGTGAGTGTATGTGAGGATGTGTGTGTTTGAGAGTGAGTGTATGTGAGTGAGTGTATGTGAGGATGTGTGTGTTTGAGAGTGAGAGTATGTGAGGATGTGAGTGAGTGTATGTGAGGATGTGTGTGTTTGAGAGTGAGTGTATGTGAGTGAGTGTATGTGAGGATGTGTGTGTTTGAGAGTGAGAGTATGTGAGGATGTGTGTCTTTGAGAGTGAGTGTATGTGAGGATGTGAGTGAGTGTATGTGAGGATGTGAGTGAGTGTATGTGAGGATGTGTGTGTTTGAGAGTGAGTGTATGTGAGGATGTGAGTGAGTGTATGTGAGGATGTGTGTGTTTGAGAGTGAGTGTATGTGAGGATGTGAGTGAGTGTATGTGAGGATGTGTGTGTTTGAGAGTGAGTGTATGTGAGGATGTGTGTGTTTGAGAGTGAGTGTATGTGAGGATGTGAGTGAGTGTATGTGAGGATGTGAGTGAGTGTATGTGAGGATGTGTGTGTTTGAGAGTGAGTGTATGTGAGGATGTGTGTGTTTGAGAGTGAATGTATGTGAGGATGTGAGTGAGTGTATGTGAGGATGTGAGTGAGTGTATGTGAGGATGTGTGTGTTTGAGAGTGAGTGTATGTGAGGATGTGAGTGAGTGTATGTGAGGATGTGTGTGTTTGAGAGTGAGTGTATGTGAGGATGTGTGTGTTTGAGAGTGAGTGTATGTGAGGATGTGTGTCTTTGAGAGTGAGTGTATGTGAGGATGTGTGTGTTTGAGAGTGAGTGTATGTGAGGATGTGTGTGTTTGAGAGTGAATGTATGTGAGGATGTGTGTGTTTGAGAGTGAATGTATGTGAGGATGTGTGTGTTTGAGAGTGAGTGTATGTGAGGATGTGTGTCTTTGAGAGTGAGTGTATGTGAGGATGTGTGTGTTTGAGAGTGAGTGTATGTGAGGATGTGTGTGTTTGAGAGTGAGTGTATGTGAGGATGTGTGTCTTTGAGAGTGAGTGTATGTGAGGATGTGTGTGTTTGAGAGTGAGTGTATGTGAGGATGTGAGTGAGTGTATGTGAGGATGTGTGTGTTTGAGAGTGAGTGTATGTGAGGATGTGTGTGTTTGAGAGTGAGTGTATGTGAGGATGTGTGTCTTTGAGAGTGAGTGTATGTGAGGATGTGTGTGTTTGAGAGTGAGTGTATGTGAGGATGTGAGTGTATGTGAGTGAGTGTATGTGAGGATGTGTGTCTTTGAGAGTGAGAGTATGTGAGGATGTGTGTGTTTGAGAGTGAGTGTATGTGAGGATGTGAGTGTATGTGAGTGAGTGTATGTGAGGATGTGAGTGTATGTGAGGATGTGTGTGTTTGAGAGTGAATGTATGTGAGGATGTGAGTGAGTGTATGTGAGGATGTGTGTGTTTGAGAGTGAGTGTATGTGAGTGAGTGTATGTGAGGATGTGTGTGTTTGAGAGTGAGAGTATGTGAGGATGTGAGTGAGTGTATGTGAGGATGTGTGTGTTTGAGAGTGAGAGTATGTGAGGATGTGTGTGTTTGAGAGTGAGTGTATGTGAGGATGTGAGTGAGTGTATGTGAGGATGTGAGTGAGTGTATGTGAGGATGTGTGTGTTTGAGAGTGAGTGTATGTGAGGATGTGAGTGAGTGTATGTGAGGATGTGTGTGTTTGAGAGTGAGAGTATGTGAGGATGTGTGTCTTTGAGAGTGAGTGTATGTGAGGATGTGAGTGAGTGTATGTGAGTGAATGTATGTGAGGATGTGAGTGTTTGAGAGTGAGTGTATGTGAGGATGTGTGTGTTTGAGAGTGAGTGTATGTGAGGATGTGTGTGTTTGAGAGTGAGTGTATGTGAGGATGTGTGTGTTTGAGAGTGAATGTATGTGAGGATGTGAGTGAGTGTATGTGAGGATGTGAGTGAGTGTATGTGAGGATGTGTGTGTTTGAGAGTGAGTGTATGTGAGGATGTGAGTGAGTGTATGTGAGGATGTGTGTGTTTGAGAGTGAGTGTATGTGAGGATGTGTGTGTTTGAGAGTGAGTGTATGTGAGGATGTGTGTCTTTGAGAGTGAGTGTATGTGAGGATGTGTGTGTTTGAGAGTGAGTGTATGTGAGGATGTGTGTGTTTGAGAGTGAATGTATGTGAGGATGTGTGTGTTTGAGAGTGAATGTATGTGAGGATGTGTGTGTTTGAGAGTGAATGTATGTGAGGATGTGTGTGTTTGAGAGTGAGTGTATGTGAGGATGTGAGTGTTAGAGAGTGAGCGTGTGTGTGGATGTGTGTGTTTGAGAGTGAGTGTATGTGAGGATGTGAGTGTATGTGAGTGAGTGTATGTGAGGATGTGTGTGTTTGAGAGTGTGTGTATGTGAGGATGTGAGTGAGTGTATGTGAGGATGTGTGTGTATGTGAGTGAGTGTGTGTATGGATGTGTGTGTATGTGAGTGTATGTGAGTGAGTGTATGTCAGGATGTGTGTGTTTGAGAGTGAATGTATGTGAGGATGTGTGTGTATGTGAGTGAGTGTGTGTATGGATGTGTGTGTATGTGAGTGTGTGTATGTAAGGATGTGTGTCTTTGAGAGTGAGAGTATGTGAGGATGTGTGTATGTGAGTGAGTGTATGTGAGGATGTGTGTGTTTGAGAGTGAGTGTGTGTATGTGAGTGAGTGTATGTGAGGATGTGTGTTTGAGAGTGAGTTTATGTGAGGATGTGTGTGTATGTGAGTGAGTGTATGTGAGGATGTGTGTGTATGTGAGTGAGTGTATGTGAGGATGTGTGTGTTTGAGAGTGAGTGTATGTGAGGATGTGTGTGTTTGAGAGTGAGTGTATGTGAGGATGTGTGTGTTTGAGAGTGAGTGAATGTGAGGATGTGTGTATGTGAGTGAGTGTATGTGAGGATGTGTGTGTATGTGAGTGAGTGTATGTGAGGATGTGTGTGTATGTGAGTGAGTGTATGTGAGGATGTGTGTGTTTGAGAGTGAGTGTATGTGAGGATGTGTGTGTTTGAGAGTGAGTGAATGTGAGGATGTGTGTATGTGAGTGAGTGTATGTGAGGATGTGTGTGTATGTGAGTGAGTGTATGTGAGGATGTGTGTGTATGTGAGTGAGTGTATGTGAGGATGTGTGTCTTTGAGAGTGAGTGTATGTCAGGATGTGTGTGTTTGAGAGTGAGTGTATGTGAGGATGTGAGTGTATGTGAGTGAGTGTATGTGAGGATGTGTGTGTTTGAGAGTGAGTGTATGTGAGGATGTGTGTGTTTGAGAGTGAGTGAATGTGAGGATGTGAGTGTTTGAGAGTGAGTGAATGTGAGGATGTGTGTGTTTGAGAGTGAGTGTATGTGAGGATGTGAGTGAGTGTATGTGAGGATGTGAGTGAGTGTATGTGAGGATGTGTGTATGTGAGTGAGTGTATGTGAGGATGTGTGTGTTTGAGAGTGAGTGTATGTGAGGATGTGTGTGTTTGAGAGTGAGTGTATGTGAGGATGTGTGTGTTTGAGAGTGAGTGAATGTGAGGATGTGAGTGTTTGAGAGTGAGTGAATGTGAGGATGTGTGTGTTTGAGAGTGAGTGTATGTGAGGATGTGAGTGAGTGTATGTGAGGATGTGTGTGTTTGAGAGTGAGTGAATGTGAGGATGTGAGTGTTTGAGAGTGAGTGTATGTGAGGATGTGTGTGTATGTGAGTGAGTGTATGTGAGGATGTGTGTGTTTGAGAGTGAGTGTATGTGTGGATGTGTGTGTTTGAGAGTGAGAGTATGTGAGGATGTGAGTGTATGTGAGTGAGTGTATGTGAGGATGTGTGTATGTGAGTGAGTGTATGTGAGGATGTGTGTGTTTGAGAGTGAGTGTATGTGAGGATGTGAGTGAGTGTATGTGAGGATGTGTGAGGATGTGAGTGAGTGTATGTCAGGATGTGTGTGTTTGAGAGTGAATGTATGTGAGGATGTGAGTATATGTGAGTGAGTGTGTGTGTGGATGTGTGTGTTTGAGAGTGAGTGAATGTGAGGATGTGTGTATGTGAGTGAGTGTATGTGAGGATGTGTGTATGTGAGTGAGTGTATGTGAGGATGTGTGTGTTTGAGAGTGATTGTGTGTGAGGATGCGAGTGTATGTGAGGATGTGTGTGTTTGAGAGTGAATGTATGTCAGGATGTGTGTGTTTGAGAGTGAATGTATGTGAGGATGTGAGTATATGTGAGTGAGTGTGTGTGTGGATGTGTGTGTTTGAGAGTGAGTGTATGTGAGGATGTGTGTGTTTGAGAGTGATTGTGTGTGAGGATGTGAGTATATGTGAGTGAGTGTGTGTGTGGATGTGTGTGTTTGAGAGTGTGTGTATGTGAGGATGTGTGTGTATGTGAGTGAGTGTATGTGAGGATGTGTGTGTTTGAGAGTGATTGTGTGTGAGGATGTGAGTATATGTGAGTGAGTGTGTGTGTGGATGTGTGTGTTTGAGAGTGAGTGTGTGTGTGTATGTGTGTGTTTGAGAGTGAATGTATGTTAGGATGTGAGTGTTAGAGAGTGAGCGTGTGTGTATATGTGTGTGTTTGAGAGTGTGTGTATGTAAGGATGTGTGTCTTTGAGAGTGAGAGTATGTGAGGATGTGAGTGAGTGTATGTGAGGATGTGTGTCTTTGAGAGTGAGAGTATGTGAGGATGTGAGTGTATGTGAGTGAGTGTATGTGAGGATGTGAGTGTATGTGAGTGAGTGTGTGTGGGGATGTGTGTGTATGTGAGTGAGTGTATGTGAGGATGTGTGTGTATGTGAGTGAGTGTATGTGAGGATGTGAGTATATGTGAGTGAGTGTGTGTGTGGATGTGTGTGTTTGAGAGTGTGTGTATGTGAGGATGTGTGTGTATGTGAGTGAGTGTATGTGAGGATGTGTGTCTTTGAGAGTGAGAGTATGTGAGGATGTGAGTGTATGTGAGTGAGTGTATGTGAGGATGTGAGTGTATGTGAGTGAGTGTGTGTGGGGATGTGTGTGTATGTGAGTGAGTGTATGTGAGGATGTGTGTGTATGTGAGTGAGTGTATGTGAGGATGTGAGTGTTTGAGAGTGAGTGTGTGTGGGGATGTGTGTGTATGTGAGTGAGTGTATGTGAGGATGTGTGTGTATGTGAGTGAGTGTATGTGAGGATGTGTGTGTATGTGAGTGAGTGTGTGTGGGGATGTGTGTGTATGTGAGTGAGTGTATGTGAGGATGTGTGTGTATGTGAGTGAGTGTATGTGAGGATGTGAGTGTTTGAGAGTGAGTGTATGTGAGGATGTGTGTGTTTGAGAGTGAATGTATGTGAGGATGTGAGTGTATGTGAGTGAGTGTGTGTGGGGATGTGTGTGTATGTGAGTGAGTGTATGTGAGGATGTGTGTGTATGTGAGTGAGTGTATGTGAGGATGTGAGTGTTTGAGAGTGAGTGTATGTGTGGATGTGTGTGTTTGAGAGTGAGAGTATGTGAGGATGTGTGTGTATGTGAGTGAGTGTATGTGAGGATGTGTGTGTTTGAGAGTGAGTGTATGTGAGGATGTGTGTGTTTGAGAGTGAGTGTATGTGAGGATGTGTGTGTTTGAGAGTGAGTGTATGTGAGGATGTGAGTGTATGTGAGTGAGTGTGTGTGGGGATGTGTGTGTTTGAGAGTGAGTGTATGTGAGGATGTGAGTGAGTGTATGTGAGGATGTGAGTGAGTGTATGTGAGGATGTGTGTGTTTGAGAGTGAGTGTATGTCAGGATGTGTGTGTATGTGAGTGAGTGTATGTGAGGATGTGTGTGTTTGAGAGTGAGTGTATGTGAGGATGTGAGTGTATGTGAGTGAGTGTGTGTGGGGATGTGTGTGTTTGAGAGTGAGTGTATGTGAGGATGTGAGTGAGTGTATGTGAGGATGTGAGTGAGTGTATGTGAGGATGTGTGTGTTTGAGAGTGAGTGTATGTGAGGATG
Source organism: Triplophysa bombifrons (assembly GCA_029783895.1). Classification (NCBI taxonomy): domain Eukaryota; kingdom Metazoa; phylum Chordata; class Actinopteri; order Cypriniformes; family Nemacheilidae; genus Triplophysa; species Triplophysa bombifrons. The sequence goes on from CM056448.1 coordinate 4,639,558, forward strand.
TGTGTGTATGTGAGTGAGTGTATGTGAGGATGTGTGTCTTTGAGAGTGAGTGTGTGTGAGGATGTGTGTGTTTGAGAGTGAGTGTATGTGAGGATGTGTGTGTTTGAGAGTGAGTGTATGTGAGGATGTGTGTGTATGTGAGTGAGTGTATGTGAGGATGTGTGTGTTTGAGAGTGAGTGTATGTGAGGATGTGAGTGAGTGTATGTGAGGATGTGTGTGTTTGAGAGTGAGTGTATGTGAGGATGTGTGTGTTTGAGAGTGAGTGTATGTGAGGATGTGTGTGTATGTGAGTGAGTGTATGTGAGGATGTGTGTGTTTGAGAGTGAGTGTATGTGAGGATGTGAGTGAGTGTATGTGAGGATGTGTGTGTTTGAGAGTGAGTGTATGTGAGGATGTGTGTGTTTGAGAGTGAGTGTATGTGAGGATGTGTGTGTTTGAGAGTGAGTGTATGTGAGGATGTGTGTGTATGTGAGTGAGTGTATGTGAGGATGTGTGTGTTTGAGAGTGAGTGTATGTGAGGATGTGAGTGAGTGTATGTGAGGATGTGTGTGTTTGAGAGTGAGTGTATGTGAGGATGTGTGTGTTTGAGAGTGAGTGTATGTGAGGATGTGTGTGTATGTGAGTGAGTGTATGTGAGGATGTGTGTGTATGTGAGTGAGTGTATGTGAGGATGTGTGTGTTTGAGAGTGAGTGTATGTGAGGATGTGTGTCTTTGAGAGTGAGTGTATGTGAGGATGTGTGTGTATGTGAGTGAGTGTATGTGAGGATGTGTGTGTTTGAGAGTGAGTGTATGTGAGGATGTGTGTGTATGTGAGTGAGTGTATGTGAGGATGTGTGTCTTTGAGAGTGAGTGTATGTGAGGATGTGTGTGTTTGAGAGTGAGTGTATGTGAGGATGTGAGTGTTTGTGAGTGAGTGTGTGTGTGGATGTGTGTGTTTGAGAGTGAGTGTATGTGAGGATGTGAGTGAGTGTATGTGAGGATGTGAGTATATGTGAGTGAGTGTGTGTGTGTGTGGATGTGTGTGTTTGAGAGTGAGTGTATGTGAGGATGTGAGTGAGTGTATGTGAGTGAGTGTGTGTGTGGATGTGTGTGTTTGAGAGTGAGTGTATGTGAGGATGTGAGTGTTTGAGAGTGAGTTTATGTGAGGATGTGTGTGTATGTGAGTGAGTGTATGTGAGGATGTGAGTGAGTGTATGTCAGGATGTGTGTGTTTGAGAGTGAGAGTATGTGAGGATGTGAGTGAGTGTATGTGAGGATGTGTGTGTTTGAGAGTGAGTGTATGTGAGGATGTGAGTGAGTGTATGTGAGGATGTGTGTGTTTGAGAGTGAGAGTATGTGAGGATGTGTGTGTTTGAGAGTGAGTGTATGTGAGGATGTGTGTCTTTGAGAGTGAGTGTATGTGAGGATGTGTGTGTTTGAGAGTGAGTGTATGTGAGGATGTGAGTGAGTGTATGTGAGGATGTGTGTGTTTGAGAGTGAGTGTATGTGAGGATGTGTGTCTTTGAGAGTGAGTGTATGTGAGGATGTGTGTGTTTGAGAGTGAGTGTATGTGAGGATGTGTGTGTTTGAGAGTGAATGTATGTGAGGATGTGTGTGTTTGAGAGTGAGTGTATGTGAGGATGTGAGGATGTGAGTGAGTGTATGTGAGGATGTGTGTGTTTGAGAGTGAGTGTATGTGAGGATGTGTGTGTTTGAGAGTGAGTGTATGTGAGGATGTGTGTGTTTGAGAGTGAGTGTATGTGAGGATGTGAGTGTTTGAGAGTGAGTGTATGTGAGGATGTGAGTGTTAGAGAGTGAGCGTGTGTGTGGATGTGTGTGTTTGAGAGTGAGTGTATGTGAGGATGTGAGTGTTTGAGAGTGAGCGTGTGTGTGGATGTGTGTGTTTGAGAGTGAGTGTATGTGAGGATGTGAGTGTATGTGAGGATGTGTGTGTTTGAGAGTGTGTGTATGTGAGGATGTGAGTGAGTGTATGTGAGGATGTGTGTGTATGTGAGTGAGTGTGTGTATGGATGTGTGTTTGAGAGTGAGAGTATGTGAGGATGTGTGTGTATGTGAGTGTATGTGAGTGAGTGTATGTCAGGATGTGTGTGTTTGAGAGTGAATGTATGTGAGGATGTGAGTGTATGTGAGTGAGTGTGTGTATGGATGTGTGTGTTTGAGAGTGAGAGTATGTGAGGATGTGAGTGAGTGTATGTGAGGATGTGTGTGTATGTGAGTGAGTGTATGTCAGGATGTGTGTGTTTGAGAGTGAATGTATGTGAGGATGTGAGTGTATGTGAGTGAGTGTGTGTATGTGAGTGAGTGTATGTGAGTGAGTGTGTGTATGGATGTGTGTTTGAGAGTGAGAGTATGTCAGGATGTGTGTGTTTGAGAGTGAATGTATGTGAGTGAGTGTGTGTATGTGAGTGAGTGTATGTGAGTGAGTTTATGTGAGGATGTGAGTGTTTGAGAGTGAGTGTATGTGAGGATGTGAGTGTTTGAGAGTGAGTGTATGTGAGGATGTGTGTGTATGTGAGTGAGTGTATGTGAGGATGTGTGTGTATGTGAGTGAGTGTATGTGAGGATGTGTGTGTTTGAGAGTGAGTGTATGTGAGGATGTGTGTGTTTGAGAGTGAGTGTATGTGAGGATGTGTGTGTTTGAGAGTGAGTGAATGTGAGGATGTGTGTATGTGAGTGAGTGTATGTGAGGATGTGTGTGTATGTGAGTGAGTGTATGTGAGGATGTGTGTGTATGTGAGTGAGTGTATGTGAGGATGTGTGTGTTTGAGAGTGAGTGTATGTGAGGATGTGTGTGTTTGAGAGTGAGTGTATGTGAGGATGTGTGTGTTTGAGAGTGAGTGAATGTGAGGATGTGTGTATGTGAGTGAGTGTATGTGAGGATGTGAGTGTATGTGAGTGAGTGTATGTGAGGATGTGTGTGTATGTGAGTGAGTGTATGTGAGGATGTGTGTGTTTGAGAGTGAGTGTATGTGAGGATGTGTGTGTTTGAGAGTGAGTGTATGTGAGGATGTGAGTGTATGTGAGTGAGTGTATGTGAGGATGTGTGTGTTTGAGAGTGAGTGTATGTGAGGATGTGAGTGTATGTGAGTGAGTGTATGTGAGGATGTGAGTGTATGTGAGTGAGTGTATGTGAGGATGTGAGTGTTTGAGAGTGAGTGAATGTGAGGATGTGTGTATGTGAGTGAGTGTATGTGAGGATGTGTGTGTTTGAGAGTGAGTGTATGTGAGGATGTGTGTATGTGAGTGAGTGTATGTGAGGATGTGTGTGTTTGAGAGTGAGTGTATGTGAGGATGTGTGTGTATGTGAGTGAGTGTATGTGAGGATGTGAGTGTATGTGAGTGAGTGTATGTGAGGATGTGAGTGTATGTGAGTGAGTGTATGTGAGGATGTGAGTGTATGTGAGTGAGTGTATGTGAGGATGTGAGTGTTTGAGAGTGAGTGAATGTGAGGATGTGTGTATGTGAGTGAGTGTATGTGAGGATGTGAGTGTATGTGAGTGAGTGTATGTGAGGATGTGAGTGTATGTGAGTGAGTGTATGTGAGGATGTGAGTGTATGTGAGTGAGTGTATGTGAGGATGTGAGTGTATGTGAGTGAGTGTATGTGAGGATGTGAGTGTATGTGAGTGAGTGTATGTGAGGATGTGAGTGTATGTGAGTGAGTGTATGTGAGGATGTGAGTGTATGTGAGTGAGTGTATGTGAGGATGTGAGTGTATGTGAGTGAGTGTATGTGAGGATGTGAGTGTATGTGAGTGAGTGTATGTGAGGATGTGAGTGTTTGAGAGTGAGTGAATGTGAGGATGTGTGTATGTGAGTGAGTGTATGTGAGGATGTGTGTGTTTGAGAGTGAGTGTATGTGAGGATGTGTGTATGTGAGTGAGTGTATGTGAGGATGTGTGTGTTTGAGAGTGAGTGTATGTGAGGATGTGTGTGTATGTGAGTGTATGTGAGTGAGTGTATGTCAGGATGTGTGTGTTTGAGAGTGAATGTATGTGAGGATGTGAGTGTATGTGAGTGAGTGTGTGTATGGATGTGTGTGTTTGAGAGTGAGAGTATGTGAGGATGTGAGTGAGTGTATGTGAGGATGTGTGTGTATGTGAGTGAGTGTATGTCAGGGTGTGTGTGTTTGAGAGTGAATGTATGTGAGGATGTGAGTGTATGTGAGTGAGTGTGTGTATGTGAGTGAGTGTATGTGAGTGAGTGTGTGTATGGATGTGTGTTTGAGAGTGAGAGTATGTCAGGATGTGTGTGTTTGAGAGTGAATGTATGTGAGGATGTGAGTGTATGTGAGTGAGTGTGTGTATGTGAGTGAGTGTATGTGAGTGAGTTTATGTGAGGATGTGTGTGTATGTGAGTGAGTGTATGTGAGGATGTGTGTGTATGTGAGTGAGTGTATGTGAGGATGTGTGTGTTTGAGAGTGAGTGTATGTGAGGATGTGTGTGTTTGAGAGTGAGTGTATGTGAGGATGTGTGTGTTTGAGAGTGAGTGAATGTGAGGATGTGTGTATGTGAGTGAGTGTATGTGAGGATGTGTGTGTATGTGAGTGAGTGTATGTGAGGATGTGTGTGTATGTGAGTGAGTGTATGTGAGGATGTGTGTGTTTGAGAGTGAGTGTATGTGAGGATGTGAGTGTATGTGAGTGAGTGTATGTGAGGATGTGAGTGTATGTGAGTGAGTGTATGTGAGGATGTGAGTGTATGTGAGTGAGTGTATGTGAGGATGTGTGTGTTTGAGAGTGAGTGTATGTGAGGATGTGAGTGTTTGAGAGTGAGTGAATGTGAGGATGTGTGTATGTGAGTGAGTGTATGTGAGGATGTGTGTGTTTGAGAGTGAGTGTATGTGAGGATGTGTGTATGTGAGTGAGTGTATGTGAGGATGTGTGTGTTTGAGAGTGAGTGTATGTGAGGATGTGAGTGTATGTGAGTGAGTGTATGTGAGGATGTGAGTGTATGTGAGTGAGTGTATGTGAGGATGTGAGTGTATGTGAGTGAGTGTATGTGAGGATGTGTGTGTTTGAGAGTGAGTGTATGTGAGGATGTGAGTGTTTGAGAGTGAGTGAATGTGAGGATGTGTGTATGTGAGTGAGTGTATGTGAGGATGTGTGTGTTTGAGAGTGAGTGTATGTGAGGATGTGTGTATGTGAGTGAGTGTATGTGAGGATGTGTGTGTTTGAGAGTGAGTGTATGTGAGGATGTGTGTATGTGAGTGAGTGTATGTGAGGATGTGTGTGTTTGAGAGTGATTGTGTGTGAGGATGCGAGTGTATGTGAGGATGTGAGTGAGTGTATGTGAGGATGTGTGTGTATGTGAGTGAGTGTGTGTGTGGATGTGTGTGTTTGAGAGTGAATGTATGTGAGGATGTGAGTATATGTGAGTGAGTGTGTGTGTGGATGTGTGTGTTTGAGAGTGAGTGTGTGTATGTGTGTGTTTGAGAGTGTGTGTATGTGAGGATGTGTGTGTATGTGAGTGAGTGTATGTAAGGATGTGTGTGTTTGAGAGTGAGTGTATGTGAGGATGTGAGTATATGTGAGTGAGTGTGTGTGTGGATGTGTGTGTTTGAGAGTGAGTGTGTGTGTGTGTGTATGTGTGTGTTTGAGAGTGAATGTATGTTAGGATGTGAGTGTTAGAGAGTGAGCGTGTGTGTGTATGTGTGTGTTTGAGAGTGTGTGTATGTGAGGATGTGAGTGTATGTGAGTGAGTGTATGTCAGGATGTGTGTGTTTGAGAGTGAATGTATGTGAGGATGTGAGTGTATGTGAGTGAGTGTGTGTGTGGATGTGTGTGTTTGAGAGTGAGTGTATGTGAGGATGTGAGTATATGTGAGTGAGTGTGTGTGTGGATGTGTGTGTTTGAGAGTGAGTGTGTGTATGTGTGTGTTTGAGAGTAAGTGTATGTGAGGATGTGAGTATATGTGAGTGAGTGTGTGTGTGGATGTGTGTGTTTGAGAGTAAGTGTATGTGAGGATGTGAGTATATGTGGGTGAGTGTGTGTGTGGATGTGTGTGTTTGAGAGTGATTGTGTGTGAGGATGTGAGTGTTTGAGAGTGAGTGTATGTGAGGATGTGTGTCTTTGAGAGTGAGTGTATGTGAGGATGTGTGTGTTTGAGAGTGAGTGAATGTGAGGATGTGTGTATGTGAGTGAGTGTATGTGAGGATGTGAGTGTTTGAGAGTGAGTGTATGTGAGGATGTGTGTGTATGTGAGTGTGTGTCAGGATGTGTGTGTGTGGATGTGTGTGTTTGAGAGTGAGTGTATGTGAGGATGTGAGTGTTTGAGAGTGTGTGTATGTGAGTGAGTGTGTGTTTGAGAGTGAGTGTATGTGAGTGAGTGTATGTGAGGATGTGAGTGTTAGAGAGTGAGTGTGTGTGTGGATGTGTGTGTTTGAGAGTGAGTGTATGTGAGGATGTGTGTGTTTGAGAGTGAGTGTATGTGAGGATGTGTGTGTTTGAGAGTGAGTGTATGTGAGGATGTGTGTGTATGTGAGTGAGTGTATGTAAGGATGTGAGTATATATGAGTGAGTGTATGTGAGGATGTGAGTGAGTGTATGTCAGGATGTGTGTGTTTGAGAGTGAGTGTATGTGAGGATGTGTGTGTATGTGAGTGAGTGTATGTAAGGATGTGAGTATATATGAGTGAGTGTATGTGAGGATGTGTGTGTATGTGAGTGAGTGTATGTAAGGATGTGTGTGTTTGATAGTGAGTGTATGTGAGGATGTGAGTGTATGTGAGGATGTGTGTGTTTGAGAGTGAGAGTATGTGAGGATGTGTCTGTATGTGAGTGAGTGTATGTCAGGATGTGTGTGTTTGAGAGTGAAAGTATGTGAGGATGTGAGTGTTTGTGAGGATGTGTGTGTTTGAGAGTGAAAGTATGTGAGGATGTGAGTGTATGTGAGTGAGTGTATGTCAGGATGTGTGTGTTTGAGAGTGAGTGTATGTGAGGATGTGTGTGTATGTGAGTGAGTGTATGTAAGGATGTGTGTGTTTGATAGTGAGTGTATGTGAGGATGTGAGTGTATGTGAGGATGTGTGTGTTTGAGAGTGAGAGTATGTGAGGATGTGTCTGTATGTGAGTGAGTGTATGTCAGGATGTGTGTGTTTGAGAGTGAAAGTATGTGAGGATGTGAGTGTTTGTGAGGATGTGTGTGTTTGAGAGTGAGTGTATGTGAGGATGTGTGTGTATGTGAGTGAGTGTATGTCAGGATGTGTGTGTTTGAGAGTGAGTGTATGTGAGGATGTGTGTGTATGTGAGTGAGTGTATGTAAGGATGTGTGTGTTTGATAGTGAGTGTATGTGAGGATGTGAGTGTATGTGAGGATGTGTGTGTTTGAGAGTGAGAGTATGTGAGGATGTGAGTGTATGTGAGGATGTGTCTGTATGTGAGTGAGTGTATGTCAGGATGTGTGTGTTTGAGAGTGAAAGTATGTGAGGATGTGAGTGTTTGTGAGGATGTGTGTGTTTGAGAGTGAAAGTATGTGAGGATGTGAGTGTTTGTGAGGATGTGTGTGTTTGAGAGTGAGTGTAAGTGAGGATGTGTGTAAGGTATGTGCTTAGATATTGACTGATATTAGCTTCTGTCTTACCTCTGCACAAATTCCAATGTTGCTCCTTGGTCAGCTGGATAGGAAATGTTCAGGCAGTAGTATGAGGCGAACATCAACGTGACAGCATCACTGAACATGGTGATGTGGCTGTTCACAATGACCTGGTCCACAAACAACATAAAGTACTCTGCAGTCAAAGGAGAACATCCTATTGTAACATGAAGAAAAAAAGAGATCTATAACACTGTGAAAAAACATGAATACCAACAAATATAAAATATAGTTTCACTTTGTAATTTTTAAACATACCACACACAATTATGCAGGGTGAACTTGGAAGACCAGTACAGTCCACTTCATCAGGCAAGGTTGTCTGATCAACTTTATGGAACATCTGATCCTCTTTCTCTCTGAAGTACTTGAGAACTAGCTGAAGAAGCCCCGCAGTGTTGACATCATCCACATTATTACTTGATGTTTCCATTTCCCTGTAGATGGTCTCCATCTCCGCTCTCTTCTCACCATACTTAAAGTACGAAACAACCCTGGTGCACTTACTTGCTATGGATTTGTCATCTATGTCCATTCCTGTAAGCTCCTTGAAATGAGTTTTCATGCCAACTGTGTCAAACAAATATGGCCACTCTCGTGTCAAATCAGAGGTCTCAATTCCACTGATGATGTCTTTTCTCTGGGTGAAAAAGGTGACCCTCATCATATGCTCGATACCTGTGGCATCACTACACCTTTCTCTAAACATTTTCTTCAATTCCTCCTGTACAATTTTCTGGGAATCAGAAGTTTCATTAGGTGGTAGATCCACTGGTTGCCAGTTTTTACACCCATAACTGTCTAGTCTTTTTTTTCCACATGGAGTATCCCCATCTTCACTGTTGCTTACAGCTTTTCTCTTTAAGAAAAGTGCTGTGTTTCCTCTCCTTGCATTATCTACTCTGTTGATCAACTGCTTGGTGACTGAATCATACCCACTGCCTACAATTTCACCTTCAATGACATCACTGAATGCCCCAGGATATGTCTTGGCCCTTTTTCTAGCAAGCTCACTAATTTGTTTCTTGGAGGGAGTTGGACATATCGTTAATATGTCCTTGATTATGAGTCTTACAATTTCAAGTCTTTCACTTTTTGTTGGACCCTCCCCTTTGTCCAGTTTTTTGATGGTCTCAGATGGCATCTTCTTACGGGGAATTTCAAACTTGTAATACCAGCTGTTGTCAGGAAGTTGAAGAGGTGTGAAAGATGTTCCCACGGAATTTGAACTTGTTGAGCTATAGGCACCTGCAGAAAAAAAACACAGGCTTTTATGAAATTATGCAAGATACACTGTAAAGCCATCTATTTTTCCACACTGTCAAAAGTAGGTGGTTAGGTTAGTTAATGTTTCAATCCAAACAAACAGATAATACACTAGGAGATGTTGAGTTGGAAGAGCTTCACATATGTACTTCCTGTTACGCTCTTTCAGTAAATTATGGCTTGTACAACAGTATCTGAACATTAACTGTTAACAAAGTGGGTAGACCTATATAATTTAAAAACACCAAACAAACAAGTTAAGGTATGATGAATAAATTGTTCTTCCTGCGCTTCTTTACATGAAAAATGTAATAGTAAATGTATCATAAAATATAACATCTCGATTTAAAATAGATCTAAATGTCCTTTTAAAGACATTAACATTGACAAATACACAATGCACTCACCATAAAGAGACATTTCAACAGGACTGTCACAGGCTGAATTTGAGGACTGTTGGTTGGTCGAGGGGCTATCAGACACATCACTTTGACCTTAATAAAGAACATACTAGCTAGCCTTGTGATGTGAAATATTTTGTAGAAGTAATCATAATCATAAATAATAAAGGGAAAATCATATACATGTAGATTATATGAATATACTTATTTAAGGGCTAGTTAATACAAAAAAGTATAAATTTTGTCATGTCATTTTTTCAATCATAGGAGACTAAAACAATCAAATTGTAAAGATTTATATCCCACCATTTAGAGCCTATGCTACTAGCACTTTTAAGGGCCAAAAAAGTAGTAAACATGTATTTCGTTGCATAGTTTTTCAGTGGAGAGACTGAAAGCTTCCTGAATTCATTGACAAGATCATTAATTGTGTTTTGTAGATGAACAAGTCTCAAGGGTTTGAAACAACATGAGGATAGATAATTAATGGCAGAATTAACATATTTGGGTGAACTTTAATATGAAAGTTGCATTATATACTAATTCAAACACATACTTGTGGATTTAACGAACGACAGGAGTCTCCTTGCTTCCACTGGCTTCAGTATATGAAGAAGGTCACTTTCCTGGACATAGTTCATGTCCTCAAAGTCTCTGACTCCCAATTCCTCCAGCGCCTCAAACAAACGCTCAAGCTGACTTATTTTTGGAAGAGCCGATTTAACAAAGAGGCAAGATCACTCCCTCCATCCATGACACTACAGAGAGACAAGAGAGATAACTACCTCAAAATGCATTTCTCAAAAGCATCATGGGTCGTTGCCAACAATGGTTGCTACAATCAACTTAGGCTTGTGATACTCATGGGAATCGCAGCCCAGGTTTCTCAGATCACTGCTCTCTATGCATAACTCAAATATTATGCAAGTAGTAAAACATGTTTGGCCCATATAGTCACATTCAGCTAAAATTGATCAATTATCCTAAACCACTCAGTTTCATAGTCAACCCATAGGGACTCTTACCACAACTACCTGCTCCAACAGTGCTCACAGACAACGTATGCTAATTTAGGGATCAGTTTATCCAAAATTTAAAATAAATTGTAATTAATTATCTAAATCTGAACCCTTCAGGTAGTTAGAATAGACAGTGTAGCAGCTCATTAAGAGACATAAGAGTTCAGAATAGATAAATTACACAGGCAGTATGTACAGAGGGGAATATTAACAAAGTAAATGTTAAACTAGGGGCAGGACATAAATACAAAGGTAAATTGTAAAGATCCCCAGGTGTATTTTAAGGAACATGACTGGAGACCCTTGGTGTATAATCTGCATTTTTTACACTTTACTCTGTGTCAACAATGCTATGTTTCAGTGAAATCACCTTTGTCCTGAAAAGTGTGTAAACAGGCAATGGATAGTAATCCAGAATGAGCTCTGCATTCACACACTTCATGCTCTGTTTCGCCTCTTTCACTTCATATAATCCGAACTGGGAAATAGGACACGTTATGAGGTGTAACAATGAAGTACACATGCTTTTCCTACTTCACCAGTATGAGCTCAATTTGTCCAAATTTATTTGACCCTCTTTGACTCAGACAAAGAAAGAAGGCCTTTTTATACAGTGTCCCTTTCCACTGCATCTCATCTCTGTTGATGCCACAATGTTGGGATCCTTGTCCAAGGTTGTCCCTACAGCAGTGCGCACTGCATTGCTATAAAGTTCAGCATGGATTGGAGTGGAATTTTTTAACACCAATGAGGGTGGAAAAAAGGAGCCTGAATGTAGATATGCTTGCAGAAGCTGGTGGTTCCTGGCAAGTGTTTGACATACATTTTTGAAATTTTGTGTTCTTCGCACACATCTTTTGAAGTATGAATGTTTGCTTTCAAATCGCATCGTCCACAAACGTATTAGTGGGCCAAATTTCAGTATCAGTGCAGGGTAGTGAGAAAGGAAATGGTGCTTCGATTTCAGTTTGTTTGCAGGAAACATTTCTTTCCTTGTCTTTAGATAGTCCTGGATCTGAACATTAAGCAAAGCAATCTGAGGTACTGATATTTTAGGGACACAGATCACCTCCACTACCTCTTTCAGCTGGACAGTTGCCAAACTGGATCCTCTGCATCTGTGATCTTCTCACAAATGATTATTGGGAGAAGCCTCAGTAAACACCAGTTTTCTGTTGCCTGGCCACCTAATTTTGTACCCTTTTCAGAAACTTCGGAGGTTGTAGAATTACGGTCAGATCCTTTGTAGGTAAACTGCCTAATCCTGCGATTAAGTTCTGAATACGTAAAGAACTTCTTTACCCTGACAAAGTAGTTAAGGTAAATGGCAAGGTCAGAAGCCACTACACCCTCAAACAAATCATGCCCAATACAGGGTGGCAGACCTGGCTGACAGACATGAAAAAAAGACAGAGAATTGAAGACGGAGTTAAATTTCAAACCTTTCGCTTCACTTACATCATCATTCTGCAGCTCTGCTACAGCGGCATTGTAGTTTTGAACTGTGCGGATTGGAGCCTGGTGCTCCAAATTGTCTAGCTCACTTCTTGTTACATGACAGTATCGGCAGAAATAGCGAGATGTACTAAAGTTTTCTGTGAATCCGCCGATTTTATGCGGATTCGCATGGAGTTGGTGGTCAAGTGGGTTAAACCACTGAACTGATAAATCAAAGGTTTCTGGTTCGATCCCAGCAGCCACCACCAGTGTGTCCTTGAGCAAGACAATTTACTCCATGTTGCTCCAGGGGGATTGTCCCTGCAATAAGTGCACTGTAAGTCGCTTTGGATAAAAGCGTCTGCCAAATGACTAAATGTAAAATGTAAATGTAATTATGCGATCCCAAATTATCGCCTGCGATGCATAAGACTGTTGCCTTCACGTGGTTTCCATGTATGTTCAATCCATTGGTCTCCAGTTCTTTAAAATCAGTTATCAGTGGAGAGAACACTTTTTCATGACCAAAACTTTTGAAATCAGCCTCTCGGCACAAAAGCAAAAGCTGCACGTTGTCAATGGTAGATCGATGAAGAGGATCAAAATTTGCTAAAGTGAACTACACCCCAAGCAATTTGTGCTTTTTCCGTGCAGATCCGAGGGGATTAACCACCTCGAATGCATCTTGATAAAGGATCACTTTTAAAGTTACATCTGGCTCCAAAAACAATGGATTTGATTTGAACACAGATCCATCACTCACATCATTTAAAGTGAGAGGGGTCTCATTTTTAGATGTACAACATTCTTCCCACACAGCGGGATGTTTGAGTAGAACTGTTAATGTGTCCTTTATGGGAATATACTGGGCATGTCGCTCCTTCCTGTTTTTATCAATTCCCAAAAAAGTGCCCTTTGAGGCACATAGGGAAAATTTTCCTCAAAGTACCGCTTTCTCTTGTGCTCTGTGGAAAGAGCAGATCTGCAGCATCCATGAATATCCATGTCATGCATGGTTTTCAAAACATCCTCAATTTCTGTCTCAGAGAGTTTTGTTTTTTCTTGAAGAGATACTTTAAGTTGATTCTTTGTGTACTGTTGCCACACTTCACTAAGCTTATCAATCTCTTCAACAATTAACTGTACTGTGGAGGAAGGGATCAGGTACTTTGCCTCCCACTTCATGTAAAACATTGACAGATTTTTCATGTATAAGCTTTTAATTTGTGCAGGGTCCAGTACATCCTCCTCAGCCCCATCATAATCGGTCCCTTCATCATCTGCCCTTTTATCTGAATAGCGTTCAGCAACAGAGAACTGAGACTCACTCGAAACTGAAGGAAGACAGTATGCACCAGATACATGCAAAGCTGCAGAGTATTTGTGCTTTCTAGATAGGTGGGATCTAAAAGATGATTTCACGGTAAACGTATAATCACAGTTTTTGAAGGGGCAATGCACCTCCTCTCTTTTTGAAATGTGAAATTTCAGGTGACCCAAAAGATCTGTAAGATCTATCAACTGTTTCTGACAGTTTTGGATTTTACATGTAAAGGGTTCCTGTAGAGACTCATACTGTGACACAGAGAAAGTTTGCCGATGATGGCGGTGAACATGACATTTAAATGTACTGTAACTTCTGAAGCGTGACTTGCAACTTGCTATGCAACATGGATAAAGGTAATTGGCCTCATTTCTGTGGAGCCCTTGATGTTGTACATAACCTTTAAAGGTCTTTACAGAAACACCACAGCTATTACAAGAGTAACTTGCAGACATCTTCACATGGTGAGCCTAACCTTTTCACACTGATCTTGATTTTGGCAGCTCATGCAACTTATCTGCAGGAATAAAAACAAACATATAAGTGTAAGGGACATGTTAACAGTTCTACAAAAATCCAAAAAAATATGCTGAGAGATGTCTAAACTATTAAACGTACTAAAGTATTAAATGCTATCAGCTATGCAGGAGTTCTAATGAACTCAACTTTAATCCATCGCTCAGTAACGGCATATTTTAATTTAGGCGACATCCGCAGATGTTTATATTCATCCGAAATTCTCAATGTAGTCTAAAAAATCCAATATTCGTCAACGGCTAATTTGGCAAGTAAGTTATGTAGAAGTTATCATTACCCAGTAACAAAATGAAGAGGTCAGATGCAAAACCCTCTAAATGCGTCAGACTTCTTTTTGTGTACGTTTAACGAGAATTTTTATCAGGCTCCACCATTTATTTTCATTTTACTTGTAACGTTACCAGATTTTGAAGCTAAATTATTTGGGTAACGTATACATAAACAGTTACTATGTGTGGAAAGTGTTTACATTTCACAGTTAACTTTACTCAAAATCATTTTCAAACTATTAAAATGCAATAGAACGCACTAAAACCACAAAACTAACAAATCATAAAGTAGGACTTGGTTAAAATCACCCAAAGAGAAAAAATACACAGAAACATTACCATCAACTGAGGTAAAAATAAACATTTTCAAGGGTACCGTTAATCGATATCCGGTCTGCTCCCATATGTGGTTAATATTAATACATTTAAAAAATGAAAAGCTAGAATTTACACATAGAAATATACATCTTACCTGCTTCGCCTCTAATCCAAAAACTGGCGGTAATTCTGAGGTGAGGTCCTGTCATGGTCACGCGCACTGCGCAGCTGCTCCACTGTGTGCTTTCCTTCTAACATTTCAAAAATATAAAATCTTCATAGCTGTCATTTAAATATGTGCGTAGGCTACTTAAAGAATTAATGTATTACATTAAATAAATACAATTAAATGTATTATATGATGTTATCGTACTAAATTATGAAAATAAATGAGTAACAACACTGAACGCAGCAGAACTACTTTAACAAGCGGAACAATATTGGTCAGGCACAGTAGTGATGTCTGATTCTGATGTAATTCAATTGGTGATTTCAGATTTAAAACGGACTCACCAGCTCTTTCAGACGAAGTACTTTTAATACATATCGCGTCATGGACGCATTTCTATTTGAACAGCAGGGCATTCATTTCGTTCGTTTGTGTTTAATAAGAGACAGCTTTGTGGTTTTTTTTTTATCATGCAGCTTTTATCAGTGGCGCTGTCTCACGGTTACAATCTTCAAATTGAGATACTATTTTTTTTTAACATTAACATTAATGATATACATCAATTAATGTCAAACCAGGTCATATGTCTGATTTGTTTGTAGTCTGTATGATAAAAAGTATTTGTCAAATAGATACTTTTTTAAATAAACAATGTAGATTTTCAGCCTGTTTCCGTGATTTGACCATTTTTAATGTTTTTACCGTATTTTAATGTAATTTTACAGTTTTCCCCCGTCTTTCAAAAATACAGGGAAAGTCCGTAAAATAAAACAAATCCACAGTTTATTTCTGTAATTAGACATTTTTTTTCCTGTTTTTCGAAAATACTGAAAAAAACATACACATTTTTATCAATTTATTGTGATTTTCTATTGTTCTTTATAGTAAGAACCGATATGCTTACTATCCATGCTATTGGGTGGAATCTGCGTAAAGATAATGGCCTCCACATTGCCTTGTCTTCCAGATACAAAAAGGTATGTTCCAGGATTGAAAAGGATGAATTATTTTAAATGGTTAAATTTGAACTCACAGTCCACCAAAACTGCATCACATGTAATCCCATGCAGATATTGTAGGGGTGCAGGCCGTTATCTGTATGTGTAGTTGAATATGTTATTGTATTAAATCAGACAGGAACATGAATCTTTTTGTTCTTTTTGAAATTACAGCATTTTATATTGCTCGTTTGCAGACTGTAGAAAAGACATTTGATGTAACCGAGAGCCTGAAGATGATGCAGGACCAGTTGCATTGCTGTGATGACATGCTAAAGCAGTGGATTGCTGATGTTAAGCAGTGGGCAAATCCAGGTTGTTTTCAGCATTCATACATGCTCAGCTTGTATTTCTGATATTTTCAAAGGCACTTGTTAGTTCACATTCTTGGTGCAAGTATCTCAGTTGTTTTCTACTGATCTAGTTTCTATTTCCAATAAGCAACTATGAATCTAAGGATTTCACTTTATTATTAATTCTTAAGAGCACCATGGTTACTTCTGTTCAGAGGATACAGTTTTTTTCATTATTGAAAGTTTGGCCTATTGGTCAATCTAGAATTGTAGTCATTGGGTCACCTCGTTTGATAGGGGACATAAACCCCCATCAATGAGTTTAATAAAGAAAGACTGCCATAAACAGGGACTCTAGAAAAGTGATGATAATAATGAAAACTTCACAGAGAGCCTCTTTCTATGCCTCTTTGTTGCTTGGTCCCTAATTGTTGCTGAAACGTGAAGTCAGTGGAGGCCCATTACGTTATAAGAAAACACAAGATTTTGCTGTCCGAACTAAACATTGTCCTAAAGTGTTGTCTGTTTCTGCTTTACTATGTGCTATTAACAGATATTAAGTGTCTTTAAAACATGTTTAATTTTTGTTACCTTTAATTTAGGAAATGCAGCAGCCAGTCCTGTTGATGCCCATGCTTTGTAGATCTCCATCGAAGCACTCTTTGTGAGCATTTGTCAATAGAAGCACTACCTTTATAGACAAAATGGTATGTATTGGTAAATGTAAGTGATGCAGATAGAAGTTATGTTGGTTATTTACATTACATGTCATGACAGATCATTTGTAAAACAATTGTTTTCGCTCTTAATACAGATCGCAACAAACAGCGTCATAGGATTAGTCAGAAGATTGCCCAAGAAAAGAAACGCTTGCTAGAGGAGATTCAGAAATACAACCAACAGCCTGATGTTGACCCCATGTTGACAAACTCAGTTGTGCAGAATCTCACTAACAAAGCTACAGAGAGCATGATTTGGCCTTGGCAGGAACAGAACACTGGTATTTACGAAGATTTAACTTTACCGTTTTTTTTTAAATGCATCATCATTAAATTTGTTTATTAATGTATGTGTTCATTCTTTTAGATGGTGTCGAAATTATGACCAAAAAGAAGCTCTTTGACAAAGTAATGCTTGTGTAAGGCAGCTGGAAATGTTCTAAGAACTAAGGTTGTTTTTGATGCTAGGATACAAGACAATCAAACCCCATTTGTTGCTAGATTCTGAGGAATGATATCCTGCCCTCCCCTCAGGTTTTGTTGATGCCCAGGAATTGAACCCCCTCTTCTTATCACACCTCTCCCCTTCATCTCTTCAGGCCCTGATCACTAGGAAAATGCTTACGCTTTATTCTGTGTATATCATTTATTGTCATAGTAGGAAGTTTGATGATTCATGTTTGGTATTGTTTTAAAGGTCATGGTGAAATGGGTAAAAAGGTCTAGTTCCCTTTCTGTCGGTCTCTCGATGTTGGGTCGAGAACGACACAAGGGGTTCGCCCTTGAGAACCAATCGACTCTGACTAATATAGAAGATGGCAATAAAATTTGGCGAATGAAATTTGCATGCCGGGCTCCGCCCCCGGATATCCGGTAAAAAAGGAAGCCGGCGTGCAGCATTCATTTACCTTTTGTTCTTCAGAGCCTTCGCTCATGACTACGAACAGAACGAATTCAATGAATTCTTCTTCTTATACATTGCCGGATCTACGACGTGTAGCAGCGGATCGTCCCTACCTGCAGCGACCTTCCCCTGGGCGTCTCGGCAGTTCCAGAGGTGTTTGAGATTTTATCTAAAAGGTCCTTTTCAGGACTAACTGAGCATTCTCTTGGTTGCGGCAGGGGATGGACACGATCGCTGCATTAGGTGTGTGGTCGTCCAGCACACTGAAGCAGCATTCGTTGACATATTTGCCCGCACTGTGGGCAGATTGTCATTCAAAAGTTGCGGTCACGGGTGGCTGTCTTCCTACGGGAACCAACCACCATTTCGTCTGCTACCTGGGCTGTGACATTTGTGGCTACGGCCCCGATGACCACCCACGTTAGCAGCGTTAGTGATATGAGGAACACTGCGAACGTAAATCCGCCAGCTAAGTGCTCACGGGCCGATCGCACCCCGATTCGCTCTTCTGAACGTTCCCCAACCGGCGGTGGAATAGCGTCCGGATTCTCACGACACACATCGGGAACGATGTGTGATGTAGATGAAATGTCGCTCGCAGCATCGGAGGGAGACTGGCATCCGACTCTGACGAATCCGAGCTCCACCCCCAGCGGTCGAGTTAGGAGGAAGCAGAAGTGATGTCATTCATGCTAACCCGGGGAAAAGTGGTTCCTGAGGTCGGAGCGCGGTGCAAACCGCGCCCACCCCGGGTGCCATTTTTTTCCCGGAGGTGCATGAGGAGCTGTGTAAAACTTGGAGCGCTCCACGGACCGCTCCAGTGAAAACCAGCTCCACCTCCCTTACTTCCCTCGATGGTGGGCCAGCCAAGGCTGCCTCCTCTCTCTTCGCCATAGCCATCCTGCAGGTCCGCCAGGCCAAGGCGTTGAGAGAGACCCACGAGGGTAAGGCCGACCTGGGTATAATGCAGGATCTCCGTGCTGTGCTGACAGCGCTCTACGGGCGACTAAGGCGGCGGCACAGGCCCTGGGTCGGACGATGTCCACGGTATTGGTTCAGGAGAGACACCCCCCGGCTATACCTTGTGCAGAGTGACACCAAGGAAGTCCGCTTTCTTGATGCACTCATCTCGCAAGGTGGGTTGTTGGTAAACACCGTCGAGGACTGCGCTCAGCAGTTTTTGACGGTGAAGCAGACAGTGGCAATTAACCACATTTTTCTCGCCGCGACTCGGCCGCCTTAAGGCCTCCGAGATCCCGCGTGACGTCTGCTTCCCTGCAACCCAGGACCCCTTCGACATCGATTCCGGTTCCTGTGACCCCACAGGTTGCACCCCGGAAGCAGAGGTCGAGGGGGAAACCTCCACCCCGTCAGCAACCTTCTCGCGAGAGGGGACACTGACGGGAAGACCCCAGGGAGAACAACATCGGGCCCGAACCTTCACAGCCACGGATCTGATCGGTCGGTACGAGAGGACTCCTGCCTCGTCACCAAAGCCGGGCCCTTTTCAGGGCCTGGCGCCCACATACTCGCAGAGTTTTTCCGTTCTCCCCGGGTGTACTTGCAGCCGATCGCACACTCCACTGGACAGGACACCCTGGCGAGGTTTGAGGTCGTACACATACGACAGCTGTCACCACTCTCAAACCGACAGTGCGTGCAGTTGTCCCGCCAGGCAGGTAAAAAGGCGGAGCCAACCTTCCCTCCGGGGACCCCCGCGACATGGTTAGTTCCGCCAGCCAACGAACCAGCCCCCGTGGGAATAATGAAGCAGACTGCCCCCTTGGTCACCCTGTACAGTCCCTGGGAGCTCGAGAGCTGCCCACACTGTCTCGCTGGCTAATGCGGGCGGTCCATCTTGGTTACTCGATCCAGTTCGCCAGAGACTCTCCCAAGTTTCAGGGCATCATCTCTCCCTCTCTCAGAGGCAGGGACGCCTCCGTACTTCGGGTAGAGGTCACCACCCTTCTGGCAAAACAGGCATTGAGTTCGTCCCTCAAACCAAGATGTTCAGTGGGTCACGACCCGCACTTCATCATCCCCAAGAAAGACGGCGGGTTGCGCCCCACCGGTCTGCGTACCCTGAACAAGCACCTTCACAAGCTGCCATTCAGATGCTCACGCAGAGGCGCATCCTGACATCTATCAGGTGTCAGGATTGTTTCGTGGCAATCGACCTGAAGGACGCTTACTTAAGTTTCTAGGGCAACACGACCTGGTCACCAGGTTCCTAAGGGGCGCGAGAGGGCGGAATCCGCCTCATCTCCTCTCCATACTCTCTTGGGACCCTAAGTGGTCCTGGGGAGCCTCAGGCCCCCCAAGAGCCCCTTGGAGGTTCCGATCTTCCTCACAGAGTTAGACGGCCCTCCTGATGGCACTCACTTCCTTCAAGAGGGAAGGGGACCACCGAGCATCCTCCGTGTCCCCGGATTGCCTTAAATTCGGCTCTGGTAACTCTCACGTTATCTTGAGTCCTAGGCCCGGATGCGTGCCCAAGAAGTTCCCACTACTCCCTCCGGGGCCAAGTGGTGCACTTGCAGGCTCACCCCATAGGGGAGGAAGACCCAACCCGATCAGTGTTGTGTCCAGTACGCTGGACCGTACGCAGAGCTCTGAAGCTCTGACCAGCTCCGTGTCTGTTGGAGGACAGCAGAAGGGGAAGGCTGTCTCCAAACAGAGGCTGGCGCACTGGGTCGTGGACGCCGTTACGACGGTATTCCGATCTCAGAATCTCCCATGCCCATTGGTGTGGGCTCACTCCACTCGGAGTTTAGCCACCTCCTGGGCACTGGCGGAAGCGCCTCTCTAGCAGACATCTGTAGAGCTGCGGGTTGGGCTACGCCCAAACATCTTCGCAAGGGTTAACAACCTTCGCGTAAACCCGGTGTCAGGCCACGTCGTGCGTGGCGACATGTAAGACTGGCATCCACTCCAGGCATCCACTCCAATCCACTCCCACCCTCCAAGAGGTTTGGTCAGTGTGCTATCTACCTTTTCTTCTTACCCAAACACATGGCTAAGAAAATTGGTACCTAACCAACCTTCCTTCAAACCCAGACACTGGTTAAGAATAGGAATTCCATCCATCACTAAGAAAGCACCCCCTGGGGGTTGGCTGGGCAGAGCAGTCTTCCCCCTTAGGCCGGGATACCATATGACCTATCACAGATAGTTCTAACCGGACCTGGTGCTATCAGACGCAGTAACACCCCCACCGTGGGCTGTTCCATCTGCTATACCCTCATGACAATGGTTCCCACACATGGTAACCCATGAGCTTCACCAGGTGGACCTCCACCTCGCGGTTAACTACTCAGTCCGCACGTTCCATGCGTTCTCCTCCAAGGACGAGACCATACATATATCCACCATATTCCTCCCCACGGGTAGGAGGTGGCCTCTGCAGCGCTTCTCTGATTAAGAGTCTCGCTCACCCGGTGTAAACCGAGCCGGACGGCCTCTCGCCTGTAGAGAGCTAAGGCCCCGTCCGTGAAGGTTGCCGGTCAGGGCTGTACCCATCTTTCTCCGAGAAAGCTCTGGAACCCCCCGACCACCACACTGGAAGGTTACAGTTTCACGAAGTATCGACCTGACACGACCAGGCTTGATACCGTCGCTTCGTTGACATTGTGACGCGATACAGTGTTGTGGCGTTTTCCATAGGCAGCCACATCTGTCGTTCTCGACACAACGTCGAGAGACCGACAGAAAGGGAACGTCTTGGTTACGTATGTAACCTCAGTTCCCTGATGGAGGGAACGAGACGTTATGTCCCTTATGCCACAACGCATATCGCCCTCTGCAGCAGTCGTAAGAGGCTCTCAGGCTCCTCAGAACACAAGGTGAATGAATGAAGCACGCCGGCTTCCTTTTATACCGGACATCCGGAGGTGGAGCCCGGCATGCAAATTTCATAAGTCAATTTCATTGGCCTTTTCTAAAAGTAGTCAGAGTTGATAGGTTCTCAAGGACGAACCCCATCTGTCGGTTCGACACAACGTCTCGTTACCTCTACCTAGACGTTTTACACACAGGCACAGGGACGTGCACAGGGGGGTTGCTCAGGTTGCCCGGGCAACTGCCCATATGCCCTTCTCGACTCACGTTGCCCTTCTGAGGTGAAAAAAAAAAAAAGAAATCGTACAATGGATGCAGAATTTCACGTAGGCCAAGATAAAAAAACAAATCAAAGCCTCATTCACTTCCATATTCGGTCACCGAAAATGAAAGTCAGTAAGGGAGGGGCAAACTCTGTTTACATGGCTGCTGTATGCGACCGGCACCGGAGCTGAAAAGGTGAGTTTGTGATGTATAACAAACGAACGATCATCATCATCAAGTTTTATGAAATGAATTAAAATCTTCATAAATCCACGCTGAGTTTGCCACGTTTAGCCTAAATATTAAGACAGATATAGGCTAATATTTTTTTGATGATAGTTAGTTTCTCACATTTCGTTTTAGCAAGAAGAATGAATGATGGAAGTAATGCATCACATTAATTATTTTATTCAAAAAGGTTGAATGCCTAAATGCTATCACTATTTTGAGTATTGTTTGAAGCCAAGATGCCCACTGAAAAGAGGCGGATTCAGGAGAGGGAGAGAAAATTCAGGGAGGCAGCAAAGAGCAGCACATCTATACGACGGCGTTTTAGTACCACATAAAAAAAATAAAGATTTCGAGAATAAACTCGAAACGTTACGAGATTAAAGTCGAAATGTTATGAGATCTGGTTGCATCAAGCTTATAAAAGCCACAATCCTTAAGGATTTATAAAAAATTTACAAATGTGAACTAAAGAGGTTTTAAAAATGAGTGCTGGTGCTTGCAAGGCCTTCCGAACTAACTCACTGGTTCAGATGACGTGCTTAAACACAACTTCAACTTTAAAAATACAACATTCACGTAAACAAAATACGTTTTACGACGAGTTTATTCTCGAAATCTTTTTTTTTTTTTACGTGGCACTAAAACGCCGTCGTAGCACTTCACTGCAGGGTTGACTGCGAAAAAGCCAACCAGCAGGTGAGACAGAGACTTTGTACTGTGATAAAGATGACATGACACTGTGTAGGCAAATTGATTAATTAATCAGAGTTTTTCTCAGTCCTTTATATAGCCCGGGAGTTTATTTTCAGTTTTTTTGGGGGGGTGCCCTTTTTTAGGTCAGAGCAACTGCCCCTCAAAATTCCTGTGCACGTCACTGCACAGGCAGACAGACACCGAAACATACACATAGAAACACGCACAGAGTTAGTTATAGCATCTTTTATTCAGTTGGTATGTAAAGCCCTATAATGTAGCAGTGACAATGGAAATGCAAGTATTTACATTATAGCTCAAACATTGGAAAGCGGCATTTTATATTTAAAGAGATTGTAGCACAAACTAATAAAGAGTCTGTTATAGGAGTTTTCTTAGATGTGGAAGAAGTATATGATATGCTTTGGAAAGAAGGAAAACTGATTAAAATAAAAAACATGGGTATCTCAAGAAGGATGTACCACTGGGTGTTAAACTTTAATTTGATAGTAAAATTCAGGTTAGAGTGGGAACATCACACTCTAGGGTCTATGCAGTTGAAAATGGAACACCACAAGGGAGTGTTTGTAGCCCCCTTTTATTTAATATTATGATTAATGATATATTCAGTGAGGTGGAAAAAGGAATTGGTAGGTCAATATAGGCGGAAGATGGTGCAATTTGCAATAGAGGCTCAAATATGACATATACAGTTAAGAAAGTTCAGCAGGCATTACATTAAGTTGAAGAGTGGGCTCAGAAGTGGGGCGTCGAATGTATGTGGAAAAAAAACACAGGTACTATGTTTCACAAAGAAGAGAAATGTTCACATTAAGTTATGTCTTCATGGAAAACAACTGGAGCTGGTACCAGTGGTAAGGTTTCTCGGAGATTAGATTTGATGAGAATTTTAACTTTAACACACAATGAAAAATTAATGACTACATGCACTGAATGTTATGAGATGTTTAAAGGGCAATGAGGGCAAGCAGTAGTTCTCTTAAAAACTTATATTTGGCAGTTATCAGATAAGCAATTGATTATGGATGTACAGTGTATGGATTTGCAAGCCAGCATATACTGTAAAAGAATTGACAAGGTGCAGACACAAGCTTTGAAAATATGCTGCGGAGTATTTAGAAAATCACCGAAAGCCGCTCTTCAGTTAGAAATGGGTGAAATGCCATTAAAAGAAAGACGCAAACAATTGAAAATGGTATATTGGGTATCCTTAAAAGGCCACAACAGCAAGCATCCAACTAAGGTGAGTTTTGAAGATATGGGAGAGCAAATATAAAATAATTGGTTGGATAGCTGATGAAATGGCACAAACAATGGATTTAGTAAATAGGAAGTAGGTGTATCCCCGATTAAGGTTAATAGAAACAGCAGAGAGATGCAATGAACTCAATCCCACAAACTGGACAAACATTTTTTTGCAGGTCACAGCTTTATTAGTATGACTGATAACATTTACAGTATTGATTTAAACGATTTTAAAAGCAAAATATATATATATCAGCTATATAGAAAATATACAAGTTTAAATATAACTGTAGAAATATAAATTACTAATCGAGTTAATAAAGGATCTTATATGTGAAATGAATATGATAATGTTGATCCATTGAGCCCATGACACACTACTGTTGTTCTACACACTTTATCAGGCATTGACACAAAACTACACAACTAACAACACAAATATAGTGATGAGGATTATAATGAGATTAAAGGTCAGCAGTGATGTGAACACAACACATCAACAATAGAGAAGGACCAGGACAATCAGTGAAATAAAGAAATAAATAAAATGCTCTTGCATTAAAGATTCAGTTTGTATATTCAGATTAATGAAGTTTAACACAAGTACCTGTAAAGAAAATAAAGTAAATTTAGATCAATGTTCCATATATATTTTTTTTATTATTACACTTTATAATGCAGACCAGGGGTGCGTTTTCCAAAAGCATTGTTAGCCAACTATGGTTCCATCTTTTCCATTTCATTTCATCAAATTATTAATAATATCCAGTAAAAATGCAGTCGCAAATAAAAATCTGAATGAAATAAACACAGCAGGTCTGTGCATTTCATTTAAACGATGGATCTGTGACAGAATTCATATGATTTCAGGAACAAAATGTATTTATTCATTGATGCTGTGGTGCTTCAGTTAGACTTTACACTTCATAGAACATTTAACAGTCAAATATGATTAACAGTGAATTATCTTCGTCTATATTATCGCACTTCTTTCAAGAAACATGGTTTCAGAATAGTTTTACAGAAAATCATACTGTAGTGTCATCAGTGTCTCAGTGAAACATCTTTAATGTTTTTTGACTCGAACCCTCAAGTTGTCAAATCAAGTGCTATTGTGGCAAGAAATTAAAAACCTTATATTATTGTTAGTTACGTAGAATTCATCCCCTGTTTGTGTCTTTTAATTGATTTATCACAGAGAGTGACAGTGGGACAGAACCTTTAAAATGCACCGTTTACAGTAGATAGACAAACGTATACATTCGCTAATAAAAATATATGTAATATTATACTAAAGATACCACTAATAACGGGGCGTTTGTCACGTTGCATCCAGTGGGGACATCATTTGTCGCTTACATGTACTGTAGACAGTGTGTTTAAGTGTGTGTACTCGCCTCCGTCCTCCTCCTGTTCTTCTTCTTTCTTGGGTAGTTGTGTCCAGGACAGTTTAAAATCAGAGATGCTCAATCCAAGAGCAGACTGGAGCTAAAATCCATCAAATATTTCAATCCACACATGAAACATACTGTCATTTCTCATTCTCTCATCATCACTCATCTCATATATTTACACACATCAAACACTCTCATATATCACTTCTCTCTTAAATCATCACATTTACTTTTGTATTTTAAGACTCTTTTTCTCACCTGTTGGAGGATTTTGTCGCTCTCAGCAGCTACATCACCACTGGAGGAAAACTTCAGCCTCAGAAAGTATTTTCTCTTATGAAAGACTAAAAACCAAAAAAGAACAAGTACACAGCACAAACTGAAACAGTTGTATTTGAGGAAATTATTGAACAGAAGTTCAATTTTACACTGCAACAATTATCAAGAAATAAGAATATTTTATTACTGATGGA